>JAZKJV010001986.1:0-554264 GCA_037367405.1 Ottelia alismoides
TAATGTGTGGAGATCGAGAATATGAGATGAAAAGTCGGAATCGGTGACAGATCAAATCGAGATGGATTTTTTTATGATCTAGAAAGACAAAATGACGATGTAATTGAAAATGCGATGAAAGAAACTATGATTAATCTATATGAAAATAGGAAAAACGTGGATCTCACCTTAGGAGCGGAAATGGACCGTGATCGCCTCGACAAGGCCGACTCGCTGTTACCGAACAGCTCGGAGGCTAGGCACAATTCTCGTCGAAATTTTCTCTCAAAGATCGGACTCCTCTCTCTAAAGATTGATCAAGTTTGAATGAGGGAGAAGGAGCCATATAAATGAAAAAGATAATGGAGACGAAATTTTGAATTTTTGGCTTTTGGATGAAGAGATAAGATGGATGCAAAAATTGAAATGAGATAAAGATAAAGCAATAAAACTATTTAAAAATTATAAATTTTTTTTAATTTTCGTCACTTTATTTATTTGAATTAAAAAATGTTATTTTTTATTTTTTATGGTGTCTAATTAAAAATAACAACCATATACATATATTATATACATATATGACATTATATACCGGGGTAAATGATAAAATTAGATTTTTTTAATTAATGTTTTTTATTTTTATTTTATTTTAAATAATTAGTAAGAATGACTTACAAATATGTACAAATATAATATTTACAAAATACATGGGAAAATTGCACAAACCACCCCGAAAACCAACGTTTTACTCGTAACTCCAAAAATTATGAAATCACAGCCATTTTAAAGATAATTTAATTTAGAATCCAATAAAAGTGAGATTGGTTTAATTTGAGTTCATATGGAGCCTGGATTGATTTTTCAATTAGTGCTTAGTGGCCTTTTCCAAGTGTGGCTACTTTTATTTTGCACATGATTGAATTGTGCAATTATTTTTATTAATTAGGACACATTTTTATTTACAACTTTGGTTTTGAAAGTTATTTGATTTGAGGTCAATTAAGGCACAAATAAATTAGTATTAATTTTATACAAATATTCACAAAATAAGTGAGAAGTATTTACAACAACAACACACACATTTTTTTTATTTTCTGCTAAGGACCCTTATCTCCCCCTACTTTATTCCTGATCGATGAGGTCAAGTCTTAACCCTCTCTCGGGGTTCGGGTCAACCTGTATACAATCTTCCTTTTATATTTTCTTTTCTTTATTTTTCCTTTCTTTCTTTCTTTATTTATTTTAGGTTAAAATTAGTCAGAAGTGTACAATCTTTACACAAATGCAAGTTAGTAAGAATATGGAGTTAGTGTTATATGCATGTGTTTTATAAGGGATTTTAAGCTAAAATAAATGAATAAAGATGACGAATCGCAGATTCATCATCCCCCTATGCTTTACCTTTGATAGTCCCTTAGCAAACACTTATCTGAAAGAATAAGTGAAGAAAAAGAAAAGAAAGGGAAAATAAAGAAAGTAGGACAATATCAAGTATTAAACTTATCTTCATAAAATTGTAGTTTGGAGCTCTGACGGACCTTTGGATTATTAGTGTGTCGGAACTCCTGTGAGACTAAGAATTTTAAAATCGACAGCCTTCAAGTTCTACACATCGTTGTCACAGTTTCGGCTCAGAAGTCATCTTTGATCAATCCTCTTCCCAAAGTATACGCTATGAACATTGAACAATCGACTCATGTGTCTGACCATGCATATGTCTCAGGATCATATAAGAAATATTCTTCAATTATGAGATCCGCATGAATTGAAATAGTGGGGAGAGTCTCTGCATGTTCGTTCTCAATTGATTTGACATTAGAGCATTCCTGTATCGAGTTGATGTGATAAAGGTAGTCAGAACAGGTTGACCCAGGGTGCGACCGTGCATAAGTCTCCGGATCATATGATTCATATATTTGATTTTCCATGGTGAGAGCAGTTGGAAAATGGAATAGGAGGGAGATCTCTAAACCAATAGTCTCTTCAACAACCTTTATCTCAGGTGTAGAAATGGGGTAGGGCTCTTCTACCGCTTGATGGTTATGTCTGTCGAGGACTTTGTGGGTTACCTCAAAAAATCGTGGCTCCTCAAAGTCTTGTTGAGATCGAAGTGCTTCCAATGCTGTAAAATTGATTTCCCAAGTCTCACACTCAATAATTGCCTTAGCCAATGCTAAGAATGGGCTTTCCGAGAATAATTAGAGACTGGATGAATTCTTCTTGATGCTCAATATTAATGATCATGAAGTCTACTTTGAGCGGAGCACCTTGGAATGTCATGACGACGGAAATGATTCCTCTCGGCTGCTTTATTGATTGATCAACCAATTTAACAATCTCTCGTATCTTCCTGATAGGTCCGAGTTTGAGTTCTTTAAATAAAGAGGCTGGGAGGATACTAATTGGTGAGTCGTCATTAATTCGAGCATGGGTGAAAATTACGCTTTTAATTCCATAGTCAAATCTGGGCAACTGCTTCACTATACGGCTCTTGGTTTTTGTCCTCAACACTAAGGAGGAGGCTATTGCCAAGATATGTCTTTCCAGTCTTTGTTCATATCCTACCCGACTTTTTCGTCATTAATTTGTCCATTACAAATCTTTTAAGGTCGGGGAAGTGTTCAATGGGGAAGTTCAAAGATTAATCTTTTCTCCAGCGCTTCTATAAAGCAGGATCCAAGTTCTTCATATATTCTTCACTTTCAAATTTTATGTATTTTTCTAGATTTTTGATTTTTTAGGCATTTTTGAATATTTCAATTTTTTTGGTGTTTTCTGTGTGGTGTGGTGATGTGGGATCTTCCATAGATGAGAAGGGGCTTTGATGTTCTGAGTAAGAGTCAGAGGCATAGTCATCCCTAGGTGAGTAATATGCAGAAGTGTTGCTGTCAGAGTCGTCTCTAGGGTGAACATTTTCTCTAGATTTCTGAATATACTCATAATTTTCAACATGAGATCCAATCTTTTCCTCATTTATTTTTATATCCGAGCTCCCATAAAATAAACTGAGTTGGTCAGTAAAACTTCTGAATTTTTCCTCCATTACTTCAAATTTCTTATTTATCCTCGAAATATCATCCTCAAAAATCTGTTCATGATCAATCATGGGAGCAGTGGGTGTGTGTTCTTGTTTTGAATTTTTGATCCAATCATTTCATTTTCCACTTTCTTATTTGAGCTGAGAGGAGAGTCTCTTGAAATTTTCAATATATGATCGTTATTTTCTGAAAATTTCTCCTCAAAAATTATGGAAGGAGGTTGCTCAGTGGAAAGATTTTGCGGGAATTTATAGGTCTCATACTCAACCTGTCGTGACTTGGGCATGTAATACTGGTTTGAGTAGAGTCAACTTCCATGGTCATGAATGATTGTATCCTTAAATAATGTAGTCATATAGGGTGCATATGTGTCGATATCATCCATTTGGTTCTTCGTATGTATAGGCTGATCAAAGGAGTGATATTCAGGTTGATCAATAGGGATTTGATTGTCATGGTTAATCCAACACCGATGATCATTAAGTGTGGGCCTCTCCATTTCGTATGATCAGGTTTGGTCTCTCGACCAATCATGACTCTCAAAAGTGAATTGATCTTGAAATGGTTCATTAGTTGCAGTGAGAAACCAAGAATAAGACGGTTCGGTCCAGTATGGTAAGGGGTCATGTGTAGTCAGATGATTCGAGGGGATCGACTTCATCTCAGAATCAGAATCTCTCTAAAATGTTGGGAGTTTATTGAAAGAAGAGGATTGAGTTGATTTGGGCCTGACTGAAACAAATTCATTTTCATAATATAGGTCAGATGGGTACTCAGAACACTGTCCTATTTTTGTCAAAGGAGGTTGATGATGAATCGACATGGTTGATCTTGGTGCAAGTGCACATGATATTCACAAGAAGTTTTAATCAAGAAGATTGATGGCACAAATGTGTGGCTTTTGGTCTTCGAAAGCTGTTTACGCACATCAATGCAAACACAAATCAATCCTCAAGTTCACCAACTCATACAATGAAGCCGTAAGAGTTTAGGTATTATCTTTTCAATTTTAATTGGTGATAAGACAATCTTGGAAAATAATTAGCGAGCTGTTAGGTGCCCAAGATTTTCTTAAATATTATCCCGAATTCCTACGACTAGTTACATCTACTTTCAACCAGTATAGGTGTAAGTACGGACAGTAAAATGGCTACCCGTGTTATTTAAGGACGGAGCCTTACGCAGTGTCCTTTAAACCACCCACTCTGCAAAGGAAATCCGGACCGTTTACCAGCTACCCCTATTCCTCACTGAGAAGTATCTAATTGTTTCTAAAATCAGTAGTCTGAATGAAAATCTGGATTCGGGCTCTATCCTTAAGTGCCGTCTCTCGTTCACTCAGAAAGAATAAAAGAATCCAAGGTCGAGGTTGCTCTCCCAAAAAAGTTCTTGATTTTATGGGTTGTTTAAAATCGACTATATTTAGCCGTCCCAATTTTAATTAAGCGATCACTGAAAATTTAAGGTGAGCACAAATAGACATCTACCGTCCATTCCCAATTCCCTTTAAAATTATGTGACAAAACAAAGGGAGGAGTTCGGGAAAAGTCGATGCATGCGAAAAACTATGATGTATGCTCAGATAGAAGACTTACAGTGATTCCCCACAATCTCCATGTGGGATGTAATACAAGAATTGAAAATTTAGTCTATACTAATGCAAGCCGATGAAAAACCACACCTTGCAGATAGTTCTATTAGCGGGGAACAATTGAGTTGAATTTGACTAAATTGAAAGATCTATGTGCGTCTCAATTAAAGTGAAGTATGGCCCTAGGTCCTACGAGCATAATCAAAAACATTTAAAAGCTTTAAGAGTTGTATGTGCAGGTCGACCCTAAGCGCCACTCAAGTCGGGCCAAAATTCAAGGTCCTTTTACACATGCGAGAGTTCAAACGGACACCTCTATAAACGAGCAATTAATTACAAAAATTAAAAATTGTAGAAATAAATTCTAGACTCTATGCTCTCTCACGACTCGAGTCGATCTTAATTTTTAATGCGGCTTTTCGGAAGTCGGTGAAGATGCGTCCATTCTTGGAAAACCGCTCCACGTACGCTGGGTACCTCACAAGAAAAATAAGAGAGGGATTGTAAGAGAGTGACTTAAAAATAAATAAAAATAAGAAAATAAATTTTGAAAATAAAAAAAATAAATGCAGAAAAAAATGGGATTTATACAGTGAAAAATTCGGGGTTCAGACTACCCGAATAAGAAAAGAAGAAGAAAAAAAATCTAGACAAAAATCTAAGTCGTTTGCCTCCCTGGCAATGACGTCATCTGATGGATCGCTAATCGCCTGTGTTAAAATGCGTGGATTGGATTATCGTTCGCTAAAAATATGTCGTTTCATTGTACGTGAGCAATCGTAATCGGTCAAGAAATAAATTCAATTATGTAGTCAATTTTTAGTCGTGTGTTTTTATGTTTATTTTACTTGGGCAAGTCCCAAGGTCGAACACAAGGAGGCAAAGGAATAACCTAGAATTTTTTCTATCAAAGTTCGTGTGCGTTTTCGAGGTGGTTTTTTTTGTATTTTTTAATGCAATTACAGATGCACAATGCAACTTTGTCTTATTTTAGGGACTAAAATGTAATGATCAATCAAACGATGTCCGAAAAATATGAAACTTGGTCAAGATGATAACTATGACAAAATGAATGCACTGTAATTTTTTTGTATTTTTTGGATGCAAAATGAATTTTTATGAATTTTTGAATTTAAACAAAGTGAATTTCTATATTTAATTATACTAAATATTAAACCTAATTATTTTCAAGGGATAAATTTATTTAAGATCTATCACTAGGTGATGGATCTCAGAAAATTCCTAAACTTCAAAAATACAAGATTTAATCCCTATTAAAAATTAAATATGGAAATTTGCGAAATAAATTTTAGAGGACAAGACCATGCATGCAAATGCAATTCTTTTTTGGTAGAATGTAAAAGAAAATTAATTCTACAATTTGTATTTTTTTGGCAAATTTTAGATCAACGGTTAATTACATATAAAAATTAGAGCACAAAATGGGTAAAATATACATTTTTCCACAAAAAATTAATTAACAATGGACCACTAATGACAAAATTGTCATACATATGCCATAACATAGAAAATTAATTGACGATCATCATGCTATTTTTTGATAAATGAAATATTGCAATGTAGAAGTTTGAATTACAGGGGAACACAGTGTTGTTTATGCAAATTATAATAATTAAAAAAGTATATAAATGCAGAGAAGGGATAAGAATATGAATACCGAAAAGTCAGGTGGTCTGCATGCAAAATTTCCATTGTCACGTGCAATGCACGTAACTTGAAAGTGGCTGGACTCCTTCGCAATTAGGTCAAGATGGAGGGAATTTTCACAATTTATCCAGTGCACGTGACCCCTAGGGATGACAAGTTCTCCCCGGCGCACGTGCCTTGCACGTGCGTGGGGAGCCTCGGGGTTGGAGCCCGTCTGCTGATGTGTCGTCCTGGCGGAAGGTTGGCGAGTGCAGTCAGCTATCCTGATTGACTCTTACGCTCGGCGGTCGTCGGAGGAGTTTGCCTGAAGTCGCGGCTGAGGAGGGTCGCAGCTCCGATCGAGAGCACGTGGCGGCAATGTAAACGGCAGAGCGAGGTTGAGAGGTAGAGATGTGGAGGACGATCGAAGGCGCTTCTGGAAGTTGCGTCAGTCAAAGATGAAGCTCAGAGAAGCGTCGTTGTTGTCGTAGGTTGTCGGATTGCGTTGGTGAAGCGCTGCTGAAGGTGGAGTAGTAATGGAGGTTGTCGATCGTTGTTAGCTCAATGGGAAGAACCAGGAGCAGAGCAGGTCGCCTGGGAGGGTAACTGCAACGAGGATGAAACCTCAAACCTCACCGAAGTGGAGAGTAGGGATCCGAGCTGTCACCACCGGTCCCTTTGCTCGATTATCGTGTAGACGGTAGATGAAGATCGAAGGAGGCGGAGCTCAGATTAATAGGATAAGGGGTCGCCATCTATGGAAGTAGGTCGGGAGATCAGGTATTCTATTGGGGATTGGATACGATCTTCAATCGACGAGGTTTGATTGGATATTTGATGGAAATTGGTGCAGATCGGAGGGTGAATATTGGTCAAGGAAGAAAGGAGGATCGTGTGAAGGGCATTGACGAGCGAGGAGGAAAGATTCATGAGTCATGCGACGGTCGGCGGAATTGGGGGAAATCGGAGGAAGATGAAGGTACAGGGGCCGTATGATCGGCCGAGATCGGATGACCCTGGTCGTGACACGTGGCAGCGAAATAAGACGAGGGGAGCAACACGTGTTGGGCACGTGCGCAAGAGGCACGTGCCTCGCAGGTGCAACTTTTTTATATAAAAATGAATAAAAATAAATCGAAAAATGGGTGACATGTGGCAGCTCCAAGAGATGCCACGTGTCAGCTCCACAAAATTCGAAAAAAATACAAAGAAAAACAGAAAAGAAATAGCAAACGACCTCAGATCAAAAAGTTTCTTCACAAAAATTGTTCGTCTCGATGATATCTACAACTTTTACGAAGACATCAAACCAAAATCGATCATTTGCATAAAGTGATATTTTTAGGGTATCCCATGTACATAGAATACCTTGATTTTTTATTTTTATAATTTTTTGTCATTTTTAAACAAGATAAAAATCCAGAAAAAAATATGATAAAATCAAAGATAAATATTTACACATTAATATAACTTTTTTATTTTTATTAATTAAGAAAAAAGAAGAAATAAAATAAAACACCAAAAGATCAATTTTGTATAGACAGTTAGTGAAGACTTGGACTCAGTTTGTTTCTTTGATTTCAAGCTTAGATTGGATTTGGATTTTTGCACATTTTAATAATACTTTTAACAAAGAAGACAAACGAAAAAGGAAATAAAATAAAATAGGTTAATTATGTACATAAAATATTAGATAAAAAACCGCTAAAATACAAAATGTACAAAAGAGTCCCAAAACCCAACTTTCACATACGATCTCCGATTACTTGAACTTGGTCTTGTTTTGAAGGTAATTGAATGTACATTAGTTCAAAAGTGAGTAGGATTAAAGCAGACACTTGATGGGGGAGATATGAGGGTTTCAGTATTAGAATCCTAAAAATAGATTTTGGGTTTTTGGTCCACTTATTTGGGTATGTATTTTTCATTTATTCTTGTTAGTGATATGTACACAATAGTGGTGGTTTTGGGTCATTCGGAGTTAGCATGAATTAGCTAAAAATCAGAAAAGTTAGGCTATTTGCTGATCAATTTTAGCTGGGGTTTTTGGCTTCTTATTTTGTGCAGAAATGAGTGATAAAATGTAATTCTTATTAAAATATGCATAAATGCTAATTATGCAGAATAAATGAAGAAATTTCAATGATTTTGAGGGATTTGAGCTTAATTAATTATAATTAGAGTAATGAATATGAGATTCACCACCCCGCTCCTCGAGGAAATAGTTGCTAGACCACGGGACAAGAGTTACCTTCACTACAAAAAAGGCAGGATTGGCATGCACAGGTCAGCGTGCACTAGGCGAGCACACGTGCTCGCTCAACCATGGGCGAGCACACAAAGAGCACATGTGCTTGCCCATGGGGGTCGCCGGTTTGAATTATGTGGGGCGGTTCGATTACCAATTTGGACGAGCACATGTGCTCGCTCACATGTGCTCGCCCACTTGAATTTCTTTGTGTGGATAACATTAGCGCCTTGTAAATTTTGGGCGAGCACTAGGCGACGGCTTGACGAGCATGTAAGTGTGCTCGCCCAGGTCCGTAAACAGAACCTCGGACGCCCCTTTCTTCCTCATTCTCACGCATCCCTCCCCCAAAATCTCCCCTCCGGCGACCCGCCATCCCTCCGCCCCGACACCAGCACCCGTTGTTTTCGTGTTTCAAGTAGATATACATCTACCATTCAGTATAATCCTTCCTCCTCTCTCTTTTTTTAAGATTTCATTAGATATTTGTATTGTTTCGATAGTTTAGGGTTTCAATTTTTTGATTTTTTTTGTTGGATATAGTGCATTGTTTTGATAGTTTAAATATTTTTTACATATTTAGGATAACAGTGGATCACTATAATGTTGTTATTTGATTGTGGTTGTCTCATTGATATGTATAATTTTATGCCCTGTAGGTGTTCGATAAAATGCCTCAACCAACATTATGTTTAGACTTTGTAAAGTATACATGATAAAATATCCATTACAACATCTAGACTAGTTAGTATTGTTAATTTTCTTAAAATGATTAGTTATGATAACTTGTGAATAACATTAGTTAGCCAACTTCAATAGTGTAGATATTAGATATGATGAACATTATTAATAATAGTTAGACAAATGTCATATCGTGTTGATATGAGATATGACATACACCAATGTTTCTTTTGTGATAATTTATTATCACATTAAGTTCTAGTTAATGTGACCAAGTATATCACATTAACTTATAGTTAGGTTAATTATAAGGCTAAAACACTAACCACTAATTAGAATATTAAATCGCACAAAATCCTTCACACACAGTGCGTCTTTCTACACAGGGTGGTGTGTGGCCCTGCACAACAGGAGGCGTGTGCAACACATTGGAGGATTTGATCACCTCTAACTGTGTTATACTTTTTTATTTTTTCACAGCACTATTGGACTCACTTTGGGATGTTTATCCCAGATCAACGGTCGTGGATTTTGATATTTGCAGGTTTGAAATTTTTTTTTGCAGGTGCCCATCAACTCATAGTGACCCAAGCACTGTATTAGGCACTAAATTAGGATCACACTTATCCCTATCCACATCGTTAACCAGCCAAATTTACGTAATTGCCCGGCTAATATAAATGAATAAATATTTTAAGACTATTTTATAGTCTCATTTGTAGCACGTACAAATGTATGACGTAAAGTAATCTTAAAGTATTACATTTATATTAGCTTTCCTTAGTTCGGAGATCCCGGACTAAGGGGGTCCGTAAGGATTCAAACTTACTAAAAGGTGATCGTTGTCACAAGCTCTTTATTTCTTACGGAAATTCGGTTCATAACCCTTTCCTCTTCGGTATACCAAATCAATCATAGTTTACTATCGAAATAATCACTAATATGATTATTTTGAAAGTTAATTGTGATTGATTTATGAGGTATACGGGAGAGGTGCAGGGTTATGCTGCCGAATTTTCGTTAGAAATAAAGATGCTTGTGACAACGATCATTTTTTAATAAGTTTGAATCCTTATGGACGGGCTCAA
This sequence comes from Ottelia alismoides, assembly GCA_037367405.1. Lineage (NCBI taxonomy): Eukaryota > Viridiplantae > Streptophyta > Magnoliopsida > Alismatales > Hydrocharitaceae > Ottelia > Ottelia alismoides. The sequence goes on from JAZKJV010001986.1 coordinate 10,273, forward strand.
GTGATAACATAATTAATACACTTCTCTTCTCATCTTTTATCTCAATAATGGGATACGTTTAGATATCCTCAATTTCCTAGATTTGACATTATAAATTATTTAATTCAGGTTCATCAATATGACAAATAGAGAGTGGATGTACAACCGTGTAATAGATGGACGTATATCAGATACCTTTCAAAGAGGTGTTCAGGAATTTATACAATTTTCTTATGCACAAGGTTCCCGTATCATGGATTCAGATGGAACTATCTTGTGTCCGTGTAAGAAATGTCGTCTAATGAGGAAGAGATCAAAAGATGAAACTCAGTTACATCTTTATAGAATGGGTTTCATGGAAGGATATCAGATTTGGTGGAGGCATGATGAGGATTTCAAGGACAGTATGAATGCTGCGGAAGAAGCTGACAATAGTAATCCTTTTGCAGATATGGTTATGGACGTTGCGAGTCCAGAATTTAATGCTACTTTTTTAGATGATGAGGAACCATATGGAGAGTCTGTAGAATTTTACGAGCTGTTGAAAAAAGCGAAAGAGCCATTGTGGTTGGATTGCAAGACATATTCAAAACTTTCTGCGGTTTCAAATATTCTATCGATGAAGATGGAGTATAATATGACCGATCGTAATTTTGATGCAACGCTGAGGATTATCAAGAAAATGTTACCAGAAGATGCAGAATTACCTAATAACTATTACAAAACAAAAAAGATGATGCAGAAGATGGGTTTAGCGGAAGTTAAAATAGACTCATGCATAATTCCTCATATTTTATATTACGGTGAACACCAACATTTACAACGGTGTCCTGAATGTAATGAGCCAAGATATCAGACAGCTAGTAAGAGTGGAACAAAAATATCGAGAAAGATTTTACGTTATTTCCCGTTGACTCTGAGATTGAAACGACTATATTATTGCAAAGAAACGGCGAAGTACATGACATGGCACGCGGAACATAAAGTCAATGAGTACATGGAGCATCCATCCGAGTCTGATTGTTGGAAAGTATTGATGTCGGCTTTTCCTACATTTAACTATGAAAAGAGGAATTGCATTATAGGTTTATGTACAGACGGGTTTAATCCTCATGGAAGAAGTAAACGTTACTCTTGCTAGCCAGTAATGACAACACCATACAATCTACCCCCATGGTTATGTAATAAGCGACAGTTTATGTTTCTTTCGTTGTTGGTACCAGGACCTACACATCCGGGAAAATACATTGACGTTTATTTACGTCCTCTTATAGATGAGTTGAAAATGTTATGGGTCGATGGGGTTGATACATATGATGCTAATAAGAGTCAAACATTTAACATAAAAGTAGCTCAGCTTTGGACGATAAATGACTTCCCAGCATATGAAATGTTATCTGGATGGAATACGCATGGACGTAAAAGTTGTCCATATTGTATGGAGAGTACTAAATCATTCCAGCTTCAACACGGTCAGAAACCATGTTTTTTTATTGTCACAGACGGTTTCTTCCAAATAATCATCCATATCGAAGACAGAAGCAGTCTTTTAAAAGGAACACAATTGATCTTTTACATCCTCCACCATTTAAGACAGGCGATATGATATTATCAAACTTGGAACATTTGGAGAAATCAGCCTTAGAGAATGGAGATAAAACAAAAAATCTTCCTGCTTTTGGTGACAGTCATAATTGGATTAAGAAGAGTATATTTTGAGAGTTACCATATTGGAGTAAGTTATTGATACGACACAACTTAGATGTTATGCATATAGAGAAAAATGTATTTGATAACATCTTTTATACTGTTATGAATGTAAACGGTCGATCAAAAGATACAGTAAAGTCTCATCGTGATTTACAAATCATATGCTATTGGCCAGACTTGCATATAAAGGAACATGATAGTGGAAGGGTTGAAGTTCCCAAAGCGAAGTATACCTTAGATAGAAATCAAGTTAAGCTTGTCTGCGAATGGACAAGCAAATTGAAGTTTCCAGGCAGATATGCATCAAATTTTTTCCAATTTGGTCGATTTAAAGAAGTTTTCATTTAAGGGAATGAAAAGTCATGATTGCCATGTTTTTATGGAAAGATTGCTACCGTTAGTGTTCAGAGGATTGTTACAAAAAACGTTGTTGATGTTCTTTCAGATGTTAGCAGATTTTTCCAGGTGCTATACTTGTCACGCATACACCACATGGAGATGTATTATCTTCATAAAAATATTCATGTGATTATGTGTAACTTGGAGAAGATATTTCCGCCTTCATTTTTTGATTCGATGGAGCATCTGATGATTCATATTCCATGGGAAGCGAAAGTAGGAGGGTCGGTAAAATATCGTTGGATGTATCCATTTGAAAGGTAATTAAAAATATTATAATCTCCTTGCATTCTTTATTATTTCAACAAAATGTTAACCTACTTTCTTATAGGTTTATGTTCTTTCTTAAAAGAAAGGTTTGAATCAAAAGTAAAGTTGAAGGATCTATAAGTTCACAATATATATATGAGGAAGTCGCAACATTCTACACAAGATATCTTCCAGAAGATGTGGAGACTATCCACAATAGATTTTGGAGGAATGAAACAATTTACTCTGAGGAAGAACCTTGTATCAGTATCTTTCGTCCATCCACTCATCTAATAGGAAAAGCAAATGAACGTTTCTTATCGAAACAGTAGAAGGATGCTGCAGAGTTATATGTATTAGACAATTGCGAGGAAATAACACCATATGTTCAGTAAGTATTTGTATTACTTTATGTACATATTCAAGTTCAAATAATTCTTATGTTTCTCTTACTAATTTTAGGGAATTTAGGAAGAAAATTATTAAGGAAAATCCTATGTATTCAGATGACCAAGTTCTGAGCGTCTATAGGAATCAATTTCGAGCTTGCTTTAAAGATCGCTCAAAACAGTTGGACGGTGGTGATTTCTATTCTCATATTTTAAAATATTTTGGAGAAGGCCCTGTTTATAAGGTCCGATCTTACAACTCTTGCTACAACAATGGTTATCATTTTCATACCTTAAATTCCGGTAAATATTTAACAACTCAAAATCATGGAGTGATGGTTCGCGGATCTTGTTAAGAAGAAGATCATATGAATTATTACGGAATTTTAAAGGAGATACTAGAAGTGGAATATGGTATACCATGCTTTAATATAGTAGTTCTTTTGTTGTGTGATTGGTATGAACCCAATGGAGGTGTAGTACTCGATAGAAGAAATAACATTGTCGACGTGGTACAAAGAAAATTTATACGCAGATTTGAACCATTCATCTTAGCTTCTCAAGCGGATCAAGTATGTTATATCCCACAAATATCAAAGAAGAGAAAGAGCGTTGAAACTGTAACTGTTGTGAAGCTAAATTCTCGAGATTATATTTCTAATTATTACACTCATCATGAAGATGACATAGATAAAGCATTCACACCGACACATGAACAAATAGACTTAACAGAAGAAGTCCCAATCATCGAATCGATTCGATTGGTTGATAATGAAGTTTTTTTATGTTGACTTACAAGATGATACTGACTCCATAAATGATGACTCAAAAAACTCAGAAAATGAAGAGATATCCTTTAATCCCACCGAAATAAATGATGAAGATTAGTTGTAAGTTTTATTACACAATTATAATCGAATTAACTAAAATCTTAAATAATAAATATGTAATTAACTATTACATCATCATTACAGTCATGGCAAGTTTTGGACGTGGCGGGGTGCATGGATCACATACATCCAATCGTCCATCTTCCTCAGACACACCTTCGTCCAGTAGGCAGCCCACCCCGGATGCTGTTCTTGATTCACAGTCCGATGAGGTCTGCCGGGTGATAGCCTACTATGAGTCTCTTGGTTATCCTCCGCCACCCTTTTATGTAGGAGGATATGGAGAGCCATCTACCTCAGCAGCCCCTACAAGATTCCCAGTCCAGGTCCCCATACCAGCACGGACATCAATGGGTTCTGACTCTCCTTCTGGACGTCCGAGCACCTCCGTGACTTTACCTACTGCAGTTGGACAGACTTCAGCGTCCCACCCTTTGTTGGAGGTTACGGCGGATGTGAGGTAAAATTTTTATAGATTTTGTAATTCAAATTTTTCCAAATATTTATAAATTGTATCATATTTAAAATTTTTAGCAAATGTAGGGATTTTTTGAATAGCAACAGGGTGGCAAATGAGATAACCAACATAATAAAGACACACTTGACTTCCATGCAATTTAGATGGTGTCGCATAGGAGAGACTGTTTGACATATTTCTGGTAAGAAAAATTTCTAAGTGATACAGAAATTTTTGGTCAAGTTTTTTGTATCTAATAATTTGTTGTAATTTTCAGAGTAGGTTTCGCCTTGGTTCTGGTCTGGGGAAGGAGGCTTATCGTAGAGCCTTCATTCGTTTGACAGAAAAGAGAATGAGCGATACATTTTTCAAGACAAGGAGAGACTTGCATGCGAAGACGTGATGTGAGGAGATGAATTTTGAGGAGATAAAGAGGTTCCCGCCAACATGGTGTACGGAGGATAGGTATTGTATTTGTCAAATAATTTATAATAAACTTTTAAAATAATCAATAATCATAACATAATCCTTGCAGATGGGCGGATTTCTGTGATGCATTCGTTGCAGATGCAGAGTTTGGAAGAAGATCTACAACGGGAAGAACAAACCGCCAAAAACAAAGGATTAAGTCGACAAGTGGCTCTAAAAGCCACAATCAGATTAGAGAAGAGATGGTATTACGATTTAAAATTTATTTTTGGAGATCTACTTTAATATAATTCAATGTTGTTATTACATCTTAAAAATTTTTTTCAGGCAGCTGGGTTGGAAAGGGAACCCTCTTTTCAGGAGTGGTGGTCGAGGTCTCACATGAGTGGGAGAGAAGGAGAGTCGCAATGGTCCACTCCTGAAGCAGGAGAATTGTTGATAATTCTATCAATTTATTTGCAATTTAATGATATATTATAACTCATTTATATATATTAAACATTGTATTTCAGGATAGTTAATTGGCACTATCTGCAGAAAAATGGGGTGTCGATCCAACTGGAGAGCAACCACCATTTGATAAAACGATCTGGAAGCAGGTATAGATAAATATTATCTTACTATACTCATTTCTAATATATAATTTTATATTAAACAATGAAAATCTTATAAGGTGTTGGAGGAGAGGGACGTTGTGGCGAACAGGAAGCAGACGCTTGGTGGTCTTCCTCCATATTATGTGGAGGAACATCGTTACTCCTATTCTGCACACTCTCAGCCGTCGTACACACAACCACATCCGTCCCAATCATCAATTCCAATGGAGTCGCAGATGGCGATGATGGTGGATCAGGTGACGAAGCTTCGAGAAGAGTTCACGGCGTACATGTAAGTATTCTACTTATAGAATTAGTAATAATTTTATATTTCTATATCTACAAAATGCAAGTAACAGATATATATCTTCCATATATAATATAGGTCGCAAGGGCATGCATCTCAACCTGAAGAGATTGAATCTGATGACGAAGAGGAGGAGAACGACCCTGAAGAAGAGGCACACATGTATGCTAGGTTCAAAGAAAAGGAGAAGGAAAAAAAGAAATCAAAGCAGGGTTTAATGTCTAAATTTTTTAGATCAAAGAAGAAGTAAATTGTTGTTGGTTTTGACTTGTATTGTTGTTAAACTTTTAGCATGTCTTTTAATTTATATGAACTTTGATAATATAATTTGTTGTAATTTACTTGTCGTTGTTGCTTCAAACATATATTTGTAATATTTAGATGTTAAATTTGAATGTTTATTTCTAAGTTCATGTATATTGTGTGACTTTCACTTGTCAGTACTAGTTATCTTAGTTAACGAACTTCTATAATGTATATACCCTTAGGGAGCTCTTATAAGTACCTGCAGTGGTTAATTGGCAGGCTATACAGGTTCAACAGGGCGTCAAAACCCCGTCGAACCTGTATAATTTTTTTCCTGGAAATCAGTTTGGGCGAGCACATGTGCTCACCAGCTGCTCCGTGATTGATTGCCCTATTTAATAGGGGCGATCACTTTGGCGAGCACATCGGTGCACGCCCGACAGGCAGGCGAGCACATAGCGTCCCAATGTGCTCGCCCACCAGCCGGGGCGACTCTCATAAAAGCGAGCACGCCCTGAACGAGCACATGTGCTCGCCCACCACTCGGGCGTGCACATGGCAGGCACTAGGCGTGCACATAACGAGCATTTATGTGCACGCCAATCCCGCCTTTTTTGTAGTGCTTATTGAGAGAGGTTGTTTCTTTGCTACTTTTTAGATGGGGAGCTATTTCACTTACATCGTACAAGTAAAGATTCATAGTCATAAGAATTTGTGCACGTAGACTTGTTCTGATCTAACTGTTGAGGCAACCTGAATAGGACTTTTGTGGAACTTGAAGGCAGTTAGGTTTTAAATCTATTTCCCATTAAGGTTCCGCCACACTGATAATCCAAAGGTCTGAGAGAGCTCCATAATACAATTTTATGAAGATAAGTTTAGTAATTAAAATTATCATAATTTCTTTATTTTTCCTTTCTTTTTCTTCTAATCACTTATTCTTTCAAATAAGTGTTTGCTAAGGGACTAGTAACGGTTAAAGCATATTGGGATGATGAATATGCATTTCATCATATTTACTCATTTATTTTAGCTTAAAATCCCTTGTAAAATACCTGTATATATTAATAAATATGTATTCTTACTAATTTACATATGTGTATAGATGTTTACATATATTAATATTTTAACCTAAAATAAATGAATAAATAAAGGAATATATGTAATAGATAAAAGCTGACCCAAATCTTGAGGGAAGATCAAAACTTCACCTGATCGACCAGGAATAAAGTAGGGAGAGATGGGGTCTTCAATCATAAAATCCAAAGAAAAAACTTTGTAAATACTTTCCTAATTTATTCTGTGTATAATTGTAAAAATTTACACTATTTTATTTGTCCATAAATTAACTTCAAATTAAATATTTTTTAGCAAAAGTTGTAAATAAAAATATTTTGTAAATAATAAAAATAATTGCAAAATAAAATCATGTATAAAATAAAAGTAACCTAATTTGGAAAAAGTCGTAAAGTGACAATTGAAAGACAGATTTTGACTTCATATGAACTCGAATTGAATCCAACTCATTTCCATCTTATCTTAAATTAATTTATCTTTAAAATGGCAGTGGCTTCATAATTTTTGGAGTTACAGTTTGAAAGTCGATTTTATAGGTGGTTTTTGCAATTTTACCATTTATGTATTTTATATATTTATCCTTATTTATTTTGTACACATATTGTATTTTAAATATTTTTAATAATTATTTAAAATAAAAATGAAAACAAAAAAAAGTTAAAAACATAAAAAATGGATTCCTTATTTAACTATGTATATATTGTACCATATGTATATAGTATATGTATATAGTCACTTTCCTTAAATAACGACCACAAAAAAATTAAATAATTAACATTTATTATTTAATTTAATAAAGTTATGAAAATTATTATTTATTTGTTTATGTAGATAATTTCATTTTATCCACCATTACCCTCCTCCCTTTTTACCTTTCCGTTCAATTTTTTAAAAAAATCAAATCTAATTTTTCTTCCTCTATTTATTTGGCTCATCCTCCCTCATTCCAACTTCATCAATTTTTGGTTAGAAGAGCCAATATCCAAGTGCTTCTTGTTGTACAAAGGTGCATAGCCTCTGAGCCATCCGGTGGCAGCTCGTCGTCCTTCGTCGAGGCCATTTGGGCATTATCTGCTCCCAGGGTGAGATCCATTTTTTCTTGTTTTAATCTGGGTTAATCGTAATTTAATTTTTGCATTTTTAATGTCGTTGTCATTTTTTTAGTTCTAGATCCCAGTTAATCATTTTTAATCAACCATCACGATTCGATCCACCTTCGATTTCGATTCCATCTCTTTATCTCGATCACATCATTTCACATTCTACCTCACACAATCTTCCAAATCCGACCGTGTACGGTAGTCGGAGATCCGGATCCATCTTCCGTTTCACCGATCCAAACCATTCACATTCTTTTTACTTTATTTTATATCTCTTTGACAAAGTTGTTGTGCTCGAGTCGATTTATCTTCATTTTGTTACAAGTTCATACAAAAAATTAAAAAATCAATTTCAAATTTTATAAAAAAACAGCTACGATTTTTGAAAAAAAATAAAATAAAAAATTACAGTTCATATTTTTTTATAAAAAATAATAATAATCAGGAGCAGCAAGTGCCACCCTCCCCACCTTTTGGCAGTGCCCACCACTCACATCCTCCATCCCATCATCCCTGCCGCCAGAAGCACCTAATCATCCATTTCCACCTTCGTCGTGAGCCTGCCACCATCTCACAACCTCCCATCATATGTCGGCCGAGCCACTGAGGGTGTGTGTTGCCCCCTCAACCCAGTCGCACCTGTCACCATCCGCCCCCTATCACAACCACCCACTGCCATTTTGATGTCGATCATCCGCTACAATCCTCCGCCGACCTATCGCAACCACCACTTAGATCTCCATCGATTAACCTCTGCACGAGCTCGCGTGCATCGACCAGCTCTGCCTGGCACAACCCCTTCCACCACGACATCCATCCTTAACCTCTCATCGACCGCCAAGAGCATCTATCTCTGTTCGTATCTCACGTTCTTCGGCAACCACTTCTGCAATTGACCACTAAACCAGACCCACACACCATCGTCACCTCCACATCTTCCACTGAATCGCCTCCTACAAACTTGGGAGAGAAGACAAGAAGTGCATGTGTCCCCTTCCATGTTCTAGTGTGAATGAAAGAAATTAAGAAATTTAAAGAATATTTTATTTTTTGGATAAATATCTAAGACGCACTCCAAAGTCCGACAATTTGCAAAGAAGCCCTCTTGGGAGTAAAGCGCGTGCGTAGCACGCACTTCCTAGGTAAATTGTAACATTTTCCCTACTATTTAGTGTTGTTATATTTTGATGCTAAAACATTAGTTATTTATGTTTCTGTCCCTTTTTTCTAGATAATTATTTTGAATGTTGTTTTCATTGAGATAAATAGTCTTTATGATCAATAAGGTCTCCAAAATTCAAGTTAAGTTTTTGTTGTGTTTCTCTTCATTGTATAAATTTTTCATTGCATTTTTTTACTTTTGATATTATAAAAAAATTAAAAACATGCCTGCCCCATAGCACATTAGATTTAGCGCATAATAGAGAAAGATACAGAGTTGAGGGGAAGAATCAGAAGAGAATACAAAGAAGAAGACTAGCATTTTTCACAATTCGAAATTTGAAAATTTATAAAAATCAACATATTGGTTCAAAAATCCTAGAAAAAATAGACTAGCTTCCTTTTTATGTATTTAATTGTTTATCCAATTTTCACACATTGATCTGTTTAAAACTCAAAAAAATTACAAAATACTAAAAGTCATAGAAAATTATAGAAAATTTCAAAAATATTGATTACACTTCCTATTTATAGATAATTTCATATAGTTTTTCAAGAAAATAAAGTCATTAATTTTTGTATTCATTTTATTTAAATTGAAAAATAATCTTATTTTCTCACCGCTACCACAAAATCAAAGGTCATATGAGTTGAGATCGTCCTTCATTTCTTTGCTTCCCAAGTACTATGGGAACACTTCAAAGGAGTCGTTTACCTTCCTACATCAATTTGAGATGATTTGTGGTATGACTAGTTATCTAGGAGTTACGCAGGAGTCCATATGCCTAAAGAACTTCCCCTTCACCTTAGCAAATAAGGCGTTTTACTGGTTGAGTCATTTGGGGAAGGAGATTTAAATATGGGACGATCTGAAGTCCACATTCATGCCTAGATATTTTCCTCTAGAATAGACTAACATGATGAGGAGTCAGAACTCCAATTTTATAGAGTTACCGCATGAATCATTCCATGAGGCATGGGATCGATTCAAGGATTTGAAATAAAGATGCCCGTATCATGAGATACCTTGAAGGTGCTTGTCCAGAATTATTTTGGAGGAATCCAACCAGATATCCAGGGCCTAATGTGCACCGCATGTGGTTACAATTATCTGAATAGGGATGTCGAGTTAGTTTGATCCATCTTTGAGGGGATGCGGAGAATTCACGCATCATTGATTCCACCTGGGCCTTCCAGAAGGGCCTATAACAACCACATCACCGAGAGCATCAGAAGGTGGCACATGTTTCAGAGTTTGAGTCATGATCTGACATGGGATTCATTATTTAGAAGCTTACATTGGTCGATGTGATTCATAAGCTAGTTCAGGATTTACAACCATTGTGAGAGTTGGAGAAACTATCATCACTTCCTCGGCAGTTAAGGGATTTGACGAGGAAGGTAACCGAGTTGTAGCTTCAGTACCTGGAGTCTCATACTTCTTCTACTTCTCAGCCTGTTTGGAGATCTTTACCTGCTCCTCCCACCCATCAGATACAATATGTTCAGAGCAAACCGGTTCAGCCAATTGAGACTCCACAGATTGATTGGCATGAGAATCCATCCAATGCCAACTCGAGTCAGATCACTAGCCCTGGAGATGTTGATGTTGATTCTCATGATACTCTTGAGATAAACGGGATATGGTATGCTCCCATTCAGCACACTTCATTCCTCATAACATACATCACCAACAACAATAATGTAGTCATCTACAACATGGACGTCCTCATTTTCAGCACCGACAACACTACACGCAACAATAGTCTCACCAACATGCATATTAGAGACCACATTCTTTTCAGTATCTTGTTACACATTCACAACTACATCACTACCAGCAACAACATCGGTCTTACTTCACATCAAATAGATTTCCTAAGTCATATACACCACAACAACATACTCCTAGGCTAGAGAGAGTAGATATCCAGGGTCATCACATGAGTCTGAGATGTCTTCACAAGCCCTGGAACTAAACCAGATCATGGATATGCCGTCGAGCATACTCCAAACAACACACATGACAGAGCTAGAGTAGGTTAACCATCGTCTGGATGAGTTAATTACGCTCAAGAACACTCTTACAGCCTAGCCTCAGATGAACCCAAACAACAAGAGAAGGCATTCAGATCAGGTAGACACCATTACAGGTACGATCTCTTTTCTTGATTTTTTATCTAACTTCTTTAGTCTTAGGAGCAATAGATTACCACGAGCACCTAATAGAGTAGAGGAGAGAGCACATGATGAGGAGCGAGAGCTGATCCATGATGATTTTGATCATACACATATTGATGCTAGCGAAGAGTACCATCATGATGATGAGGACCAACATGATGTACAATTTGATAATTAGAGAGAGGGGAGCAATGCCGAGACAACAAACATGGACATAGGCGACTCAGACGATGATACCAAGCCAAACCATGGAGACAATCCCGATGTAAATTTTACTTATCCCCTTTTAGAGAGTTTTGTACATACTTCTAAGATTCTCAATGTACATGATGATTCCACTTTTGATGTGAATAAAAGGAATTTTGTTATTCTTGAGATTGTTCCTTTTCATGATTTCTTGTATGGAAAAGGAATAAAAAACACCAAATAGAAAGTTTCACTCTAGAAACTGAACGATTATTAAAAGACCACATTTTCTGGAAGATTCCACTTCATGTTTCTTGGATCACTTTCCTATGCTCAAGAATCAATTGAGGAACAGATGCACAACACGTAGGAAAATGAGATCACAATTGAAAAACATGTATTGACTAAAGTGACTTCATGCGTTATTCAGAATAAGGCACCTAAAAAGAAGAGAGATTTTAGAGCATACTATGTCACATGCCAGATTGCAGATGTTGCATTCCATCGTACTCTCTTAAATAATGGTACCTCGATTAATTTACTTCCATCTTCTTTGCTTGACAATCTCAAGCTAGGTCATCTTTACAAATCATGATGGATACTTCAATTTGTAGATCGATATGTGAAGAGATCTAAAGAGATTCTAATGAAAATTATCCTGACCATTCAGGGCTTACAGTTTCTAGTGGACTTTACCCATCCTAGATATGGCATGCCCTACGCAGTTACACGTTGCTCCAATCATTCTCGGGAGACCATTCTTGCAGACAGTGAGAGAATTCTTTGATTATGACGTTGGGAGAGTATCATTCCACACAGATTGTGGAGAGATACACATTGAGATAGTGAGAGGATCTAGCAGTCCTTGATAAGTATTATCATCAACATCAGAGGACACCAGTCTTGCAGATGATTGTTAGCACATAGATAAGATGCAGTCTCTTGATCTTGAGAGCGTTTATTTTGATACCCATGATGTCCTACATGAGGATAGGGTTGATGACATGGTACCTAGTTCTTCAGATGATTGTTCACATATAGATACAGAATTCACATCAGATCCATATGATTAGTCAGTTGTAGTAGGTATCTCATTGTTGTAGATTAAGAGTACACATATACTAGAATAAGAGTCAGTTGATTATTTTTCACCGATCATACATTCTATTTAGCATAGAGAGTTGGATGATGTGACGGTTACACATATAGATGAAGGATATGGTATTATCCTGAAGCGCATCACGAAAGTGTGATCGTCGTATCGAATATGACGCGGAACGACTAGTCATACTAGTTGTTCTGTGCAGCGTAATTTAAAATTTTTTCATGTGATGAAACCACATGATCCAAGAATGATTCTCGGATTGTTTCATCTAGAACCACAACAAGTATAAAGGAATACCTCTTGAAGCGTGGTTGATCTAGTCTCTAAGAAAAGAGACCTCCTGTCTCAAGTTCGATCGTCGGAGAATACGCTTGCAAGCGCGGGGATGAACCGTGTGATCCTCGCAATCCAACAAGATGATTCAAGCACGGTGAACTCCTGATCTCGTCACACGAGATCAAACGTCCCCTTCGTGAGTGTAGCACTACAAGAAGACAGAGAACCAAAGAACGTCGAGGCAGCGGTGCCGTGGCGAAGGCGTCGACGGATTTCTCCTCTGGGGCTTGGTGGACGGCCACCAAGAAAGAGAGAGAGATAGAGAGAGAGAGAGAGTTGGTATGTGATAGAAATGAGAGAGAGAGAGAGAGATGTGCTCCAAAATTGCATCGCCCTAGAGAGCATGGTATGACTCTCTATTTATAGGGTTTTGGGATCCATGGATCTCAATCCATGGGACATATAAAATCAATGGATCAGATTGATTTATGTTCAATCCAATGGTCAAGATTGTTGTTGGTAAAAGCCAACAATTTATGATTTAATTTAGATCAAATATGTTTGATAAATCAAATACAATTCAATCCTAAATTAGATCAACCAAATAAGGAGAGAATAAACATGGAGATTACATCTCCCATGTCAATCATGGTGGACGGCCACCAATCCAAATAGGACTTGGTAGCCGTCCACATGATTCCATGTGGAGGCAATCTCATGAAATCCCATGAGATTGCAAATCTCCATGGAAATCTCCATTATTATTTCCAACAACTTTTGTTGTGATTTATTCTTCAAAAATAATTCATAATTAATTTTGAGAATATTGCAATCTTACCATTGGAAATTTGTGAATCATATTCACAACCCAAAATAAAATATAATTTACATTTTCAATTAATCACACAATGTATATCCAATACACATTAATACTTAATCAACAAATATAAATTGTAATTAACTCTCTCTAATACATTATAAATCACATTTATATTATATTATGAATAATTGGATATTGCTATCCACATTATTCTTATCCACAATAGTTAAACCACATTTAATTATATGGGATAATTTCCACACACACATCAAGATGATTAAATCACATTTAATCATCAATTCTTCAATGCTTAGATTTATGGAATTATTGTTGAACCCCTTCAAGAATAATGCGATTTCTCCGTAGATACTTGGAGATAAGGACAGTGCGATTGTATTGATCCACTTATAGTGACTTGGATGTTGAGATTACATCTCAAATCCAGATCTCATGGACCTCCCACAGATGCTTGATCAAATCAAGACTGTAGACCTAATCTTCTCCTTGCATCTGAATCTCATTCAGATCAATGTCCAATACATGGACTAAGACTAGATCACTTCTCTACTGAGAGGAGTCGCTAAAATCCAAACCTGTTTCATCACTCCCTCGGAATGGAAGCGTCATGGTTATACAATCGTTTATGATCATATCACCCTCAGGTATTCCCAATACCTGTACATCCTGCATACTGGAAGACCTATGATCATCCTGAAGATATAGATCACTTTTACAGTATCATCTTTAGGGTTTGATCATTAAGTTTCTCGATATCGTCAAGTCAACCCATTGACTCAACTAATCTGACACCTCCGAATCACTATTCCCATGCAGAGGACATGCATCAAGAGGTCGATCAGATATCAGCCATATGAGAAAGGATTGGTATCTCCTACTTAGACTAAAGATCATCACTTAACAATCATTTGATGATGCTTGATGAGTCTTCTATCTATCTCCTTCGATATTCATCCAAGCATCAGCCTCTATGATTCAATCAATGAATCAACAACTGTATGATCATCAAGCTGGCCATGGTACATAACCCTTATTGTACAGAGGGACCTTATAGTGCATTCATTCATTCATTTAATCCCAGAAAGGGAGTGAAAATAACCAATAACTTTTATTGATAAATCATTTATTACAATAACATTTATTGTAGGAATGGTTCGCCTCGGGCTCACATTGCTAACAATCTCCCACTATCCCTCAGAACCATGCAGGAACAATCCTTAAACCCATACTCATTACATGTTGTTCGAAGACCTTCTGTGTCAGAGGTTTGGTAAGAGGATCAGCAACCTTGTCGGCAGAGGCCACCTTGGTGATGATGATGTCACCACGCTTTTGAATCTCCTGAATGATGTGGTATTTCCTTTCCACATTCTTGTTCTTCTGATGCCATCTGGGTTCCTTTTCCTGAGTAATGGCTCATGTGTTATCGCAGAGTAACGGGATGGGAGAATCAGAGGAAACTACGCCAAGCTCCAGGATGAACTTGCGCAACCACACCGCCTCTTTTGCAGCATCCGAAGCGGCAATGTACTCGGCTTCCGTTGTTTAATCTATTGTAGTGTCCTGCTTCTTGCTTCTCCAGCTCACAGCACCACCATTCAACAAGAATACAAACCCTGATGTCAACTTTCAATCATCGATATCCGATTGGAAGTCAGAATCTGTATATCCCAAGACTTGGAGATCACCATCTTCATAGACCAAAATGTAATCTTGCGTCCATCTTAGATATTTAAATATGTTCTTTACTGCATTCAATATTGTTCTCCATAGCAGGATTGGTAACAACTTACCACTCCCACTGCATGGCAGATATCTGGCCTAGTACACATCATGGCATACATTAAGCTTCCTACAGTTGATGCATAAGGACATCCGGCCATGGCTTTCTTTTCCTCAACCGTTTTAGGAGCCATTCCTTTAGACAGGTGGATACCATGTCTTAAGGGTATGAATCCTTTCTTGGGACTATCCATACGGAATCGTTCAAGAATCTTATTAATGTATCCATGTTGTGACAATCCCAAAATCCTCTTTTCTTGGTTTCTAAACAACTTCAGGCCTAAGATGTAAGAGGCTTCTCCAAGATCTTTCATCTCAAAGGTATGGGATAACCAAATTTTCACACTGTTCATAATCCCTGTATCATTTCCAATGATAAGGATGTCATCTACGTAAAGCACAATGAACACAATGATGCTCCCACTAAGTTCTTGTACACACAAGGTTCATCAGGATTCTGCACAAAATCATAACTCTTTATGGTTTCATCAAATCTGATGTTCCGGCTACGAGAAGCTTGCTTGAGCCCATAGATGGATTTCTTCAGCTTTCATACTTTACCATCCTCATTTATGAAACCCTGAAGCTGCTCCAAGTAGATATCCTCCTCGAGGTATCCATTGAGGAAAGTCGTTTCGACGTCCATCTGCCAGATGTCGTAGTCAAGATATGCAGCTATAGCTAGCAGTGTCCCGATGGATTTAAGCATAACCACAGGAGAGAACGTCTCATCGTAATCGATGCCTTCTCTCTATGTGTAGCCCTTGGCTACGAGCCGTGTCTTGAAAGTCTCTACTTTTCCATCAGGTCCCCTTTTTCTCTTGAAGATCCATTTACACCCAATGGGTTTTACCCCTTTAGGTGGATCCTTAAGGGTCCATACACCATTCTTATGCATGAAGTCAATCTTTGACTTCATTGCTAACATCCATCTATCCATGTCACGATCCACAAGTTCTTCATCAAATGAAGTAGGATAATGTCAGTCTCACTTGATACATGGAATCCATACCTTTCAAGTAGTGCAACCACCCTCGAACTCCTTCGACGGGGTATGGGTGTTTCATCTTTAGTCATCTCTTCAATTTTCGGTCCAGGAAGCTCAGAATCCTCATAGGATTCAATGATTTCCTCTACTTTATTTTTGTCTTGACCTTTAAGGAAATCATCCTCCAGAAATTTCACATCTCTAGAGACAAAAATCTTTTGGGTCTCTGGGTCATAGAGCTGGTATTTAATACCATCTTTAACATACCCAATGAAGTAACACTCACAAGTGCAAGATTCTAGCTTACTTGCGTCCACGTTCTTAGCATGAACCAAGCAACCCCAAACCCTCAAGTGATTAACACTAGGTTTGGTTCCATACCAGAGCTTATGAGGAGTCTTAGGCACAGATTTGCTAGGAATCTTATTCAGGATATAAATTGCAGTCTCTACTGCATATCCCCATAAACTAAGAGGTAAATGTGCTTTGCTCATCATTGAACATACCATATCCATGATGGTCATGTAGCGCCTTTCAGCAACACCATTAAGTTGGGGAGTTCCAGGAGGAGTGAGATTGGAGACAATTCCATTCTCCTTAAGATATTCCTTGAATTCATCTGAGAGGTACTCGCCACCTCGATCAGATTGAATCCGTTTAATCTTCCTATCAGTTTGATTCTCAACCAAAGCCTTGAACTCTTTGAACTTTTCAAAGGTTTTAGATTTATGACGTAATAGGAAGACAAACTTGTATTGTGAATGGTCATCAATAAACGTCAAATAATATCGATATCCATTTCGAGTCGCGGTACTGAAGGGACCACTTACATCGGTATGTATAAGGTGAATAATACTTCGCATCTTGTAACCTTGTTACGGAAAGGCAACCTAGTCATTTTACCTTGAATACAATGTTCACAGGTAGGCAAAGATTGAACCTGTAGAAAATCTAAAGGTCCATCCTTTATCAATCTGTTGATCCTATCAACAGATAAATGATCAAGCCTTTGATGCCAAATCATATTCGAATGATTTTTATTCTCCCTGGATCTTTTAGGGTTTTTATTAGTGGTTGTAACATTCATGATATGCTCATCAATGCACAATTCATAGAGTCCACCAAAAGTTAAAATACCATCTGCAATATATTTATCATAATGATTTATGACTAATTTATTAAAGAAAAGGAATGAATATCCACTTCTAACTAGCTTAGATACAGATATTAAATTCCTTCTAACTTCATGTACATAAAGACACTCTTTAAGTACTAGGACTCTACCACTAGATAATGATAGTCGACAAGTCCCGACGACGACTGCCGCAATACTTGCATCAGATCCCATCTAGATGACTATCTCCCCTTCTTAAAGATTTCTAGTTTCCTGAAATAAATGCAACAAATTGCATACATGAACAGAAGCACCAGAATCTACAACACAACTTCCTTCTCGTACAACGAGAAAGCTAGTTTCAATGATGAAAGTAGATTTCATACCTGCTGGGGCTTTACCTTTGTCTGCCGACTTTAGGTAATCCGGGCAATTACGCCTCCAGTGCCCCGGCTTCTTGCAGTGGTGACAGATGTCGGATTTCTTCGACGCTATCAGTGTCGATTCACTAGAAGATGAGCCAACGCATTGACTCTTCTTCTTTGTCTTCTAGGTCGGGCCCTTCCGAGAACCTTGCTTCCAACCGCGCTTCCCTCTGACCTGTGCAACCATTGCAGTGCCAGCGGGACCATCTTTTTTCATTACGTCTTCTGCAGACTTTAATGCAGCAAGAAGACCAGCGTTCGACAAGTCCAACTTGTTCATGTGGAATGAAACCACAAAATTATTGAAAGACTTGGGCAAAGATAGCAGAATGAAATCGGCTTGCATGTCTGCATCCATATTTGCCCCAAGAGTCTCCAGTTCAAACAAGTACCCAACATTTTGAGTACATGTTCTCGAACCGAAGTTCATTCCTACATGTTGAAGCGAACGGGCTCTTTCATAATATTGTAACGATGGGTGCGGTTAATGTTACCAAACATATCTTTCAAATTATGCATTATCTCCTAGCATGTGCTCATCTCCACATGTTGCTTCTGAAGAACATTGGAGAGAGAATCCATGATATAGAATCTAGCCAAGACATGATCTTCATCGTACTTGTCATTGTATGCTTTTTCTTCATTGGATTTAGGGCTTTCACGCTTGTCTTCGGAGAGCACATAACTTATGCACTCAGTAGAAAGAACAAGTTCCAAATTACGGATCCAATCTGAGTAATTTGGACCGATCAACTGGTTGACCTCAAGAAGCCTGCTAAGTGGGTTCAAGGACTTCATTTTCTGAAATTAAGAATGCACTATATTAGAACATATAATCATATATATTCAAATTTATGATATTTGATTAAGGCATTTTAAATCAAATTGTTCTTGATATGTCAACCTTGAAAGTTTATTCCCTTAATCACTTTCAAAGTAAGAGATATACTTACCGTTATATCTCAAGCAAGGACTGGGATCTCCTCCTTATCTTTGTCATATCCCAATAATATGAGAACCTATGACTCCAATAAAGAGAAGCGGGAACACATTTCGCCTTGCAAGTCCAACTTACATTTCCCAATTCAGTCATTAATACCCGGGCCCACCACCCCTAAGGTGATGTTGACCCGTCATTGATTGAACCAACTGTCAACAGGAATACAACTCGCTATGCGCAATCCAATATCGCCCCAATAATATGAGGACCCGATATTGGGGTCACTACGCATACGTCCTTACTCTTTTGATAAACGACAAGTCCGATCCAAATGGATCGTATGCAGGAACTGTCACTTCGGACAGGCGTCTCCTACATACAATATCTGGCGACGGAACCCTTTGCCTTGACGGGAGACCATGGATGTCACTTTTGTGATCCTCCACCTCATATTCAAATTTTAATTAACTATTATGAATCATATTCATATAATTAATTCTTCCAAGATAAATAACAACTCTATTTATAACAGAGTGTTTCAATTGGACATAATTTATTTAATCATATTAAATCAATTATCAATCCAAATTAATCAACAAACTTGATTGTTTTACTTGAATATATATATGGTAATATCTCAAAGTACGTATTAATTCAAATTTTAATAATTAGAAAATACATCTTGATTTTCTCCGGCATTATCGAGTCCCTACCCGTTGTCATCGCCAGTACCGATGAGAGTGGGACGGACCACATACGTTGCAACCCGCTACCCCAATGCTCTCCGACTAGACACCATATCCACCTCAAGAAAGGATAATGCCAGATAGATCAATTTGTACTTGAGATGATCATCGGTTCTTCGACCGAAATTATACCATATAGTAATAATCAAAACATTTTTGATTATAAGTAAATTTGCTACACAAATTCCCAATCCTATTCAAGCATCAAGTTTGATGATTGTGTTTCCAATTATGATCTAGATCAAATCTAATCAATTAATTGGTTGAGGCAAAGTAAATTAAGGAAATAATAATCTTCCAATATTTCACAAATATTTTCCATAATTATTCCATGAAATTAACAATTAATTTCACTAATTGACAATCACATGGTTCTTGATTAGAACTGTAATTTCAGCAGTGACCCCTACTCACTAAAATTAGCATATCTCAATCAATTTAAATCCAAATTAGACAAACTCAATTTTCAAAGATTTCTAACTTGATTTAGGACAGAAAGCAAGTGATATTTCATGCATTTAGAGGCTTATAAAACCATTAATTAACTCATTAATCATGTTAATATTCGCAGTACCCGCAACAGTGAATACGTGTTCATTAAAACAACCATATCTCGAGCAAACGGAATCCAAATTATGTAAACTCAGATCCTATGGTTTCCTTATTTAATGAGGAACAAAATTCAAGTGATTAATTCATGTTTAAATATTTTAAACAGGGCTGAATTTATTCACTAAACAGATGTGCGAAAATCAAATGCGAGAAAAAAAAACTTTCGCGACCATAACGAACCCAAGTCGTCCTAGGTTTGCGGATCGTATCCCAAAACCTTCGACCAAAGGATCTGATACCACTTGAAGTATATTGTATTATACTTAAGCGCATCACGGAAACGTGATCTTCATATCGAATACGACGCAGAACGACTAGTCGTACTAGTTGTTCTGTGCAGTGGAATTTAAAATTTTTTCATGCGATGAAACCACATGATCCAAGAACGATTCTCGGATCGTTTCATCTAGAACCACAACAAGTATAAAGGAATATCTCTTGAAGCGTGGTTGATCTAGTCTCTAAGAAAAGAGACCTCCTGTCTCAAGTCCGGTCGTCAGAGAATATGCTTGCAAGCACGTGGATGAACCGCATGATCCTCGCAATCTAACAAGATGATCCAAGCATGGTCAACTCCTGATATCATCGTACGAGATCAAACGTCCTCTTCGTGAGTGTAGCACTACAAGAAGATGGAGAACCGAAGAACGTTGAGGCGGCGGCGCGGTGGCGAAAGGCGTCGACGGATTTCTCCTCTAGGGCTTAGTGGACAGCCACCGAGAGAGAGAGAGAGAGAGAGAGAGAGAGAGAGAGAGTTGGCATGTGAGAGAAATGAGAGAGAGAGAGAGATGTGCTCCAAAATTGCATCACCCTAGAGAGCATGGTATGCCTCTCTATTTATAGGGTTTTGGGATACATGGATCTCAATCCATGGGACATATAAAATCAATGGATAAAATTGATTTATATTCAATCGAATGGTCGAGATTGTTGTTGGTAAAAGCCAACAATTTATGATTTAATTTAGATCAAATATATTTGATAAATAAAATACAATTCAATCCTAAATTATACTAACCAAATAAGGAGAGAATAAACATGGAGATTACATCTCCCATGTCAATCATGGTGGACGGCCACCTATCCAAATAGGACTTGGTCGCCGTCCACATGATTTCATGTGGAGGCAATCTCATGAAATCCCATGAGATTGCAAATCTCCATGGAAATCTTCATTATTATTTCATACAACTTTTGTTGTGATTTATTCTTCAAAAATAATTCATAATTAATTTTGAGAGTATTGCAATCTTACCATTGGAAATTTGTGAATCATATTCACAACCCAAAACAAAATATAATTTACATTTTCAATTAATCACACAATGTGTATCCAATACACATTAATAATTAATCAACAAATATAAATTATAATTAGCTCTCTCTAATACATTATAAATCACATTTATAATATATTATGAATAATTGGATATTTCTATCCACATTATTCTTATCCACAATAATTAAACCACATTTAATTATATTGGATAATTTTCACACACACATCAAGATGATTAAATCACATTTAATCATCAATTCTTCAATGCTTAGATTTATGTAATTACTCTTGAACCCCTTCAAGAATAATGCAATTTCTCCACAGATACTTGGAGATAAGGGTCGGGCGATTGTATTGTTCCACGTATAGTGACTTGGATGTTGAGATTACATCTCAAATCCAGATCTCAGGGACCTCCCAAAGATGCTTGATCAAATCAAGAATGTAGACCTAATCTTCTCATTGCATCTGAATCTCATTCAGATCAATGTCCAATACGTGGACTAAGACTAGGTCACTTCTCTATTGAGAGGAGTCACTAAAATCCAAACATGTTTCATCACTCCCTCGGAATGGAAGCTTCATGGTTATATAATCGTTTTGATCACATCACTCTCAGGTATTCCCAATACCTGTACATCCTGCATATTGTAAGACTTATGATCATCTTGAGGATATAGATCACTTTTACATTGTCGTCTTCAGGGTTTGATCATTAAGTTTCTCAATCTTGGTCATCGAGAATTGGTATAGATCATATGCTTTCCCAAAGTATATATCTTACCTTCAAATTCATGTCATGCTTCCAAAGCATGACGACCATGCATGGAATTTGATCAGTCCCAATATCTCATGAGTGAGCTCATGTCTTCCGGTTGACAAGTGAACCTGTATGATCCCTTTGAGAGATCGTATTACTCATATGTCCTTACATGCACACCAGCTCGCCGGTATATAGACCTTATCTAGGTCATCAACCTATTGGTCTGCCAAATGTACATGCTCAGACATATAGCAACACATCTGTCTCTGGTCAGAGGATGCATGCCTATGTTGTAACAATATTCAACATAGGTCTTTGGTTATCTCGCTCTCGTCAAGTCAACCCATTGACTCAACTAATCTGACACCTCTGAATCACTATTCCCATGCAGAGGACCTGCATCAAGAGGTCGGTCAGATATCGACCACATGAGAGAGGATTGCCATCTCGTACTCAGACTGGAGATCATCACTTAACAATCATTTGATGATGCTTGATGAGTCCTCTATCTAACTCCTTAGATATTCATCCAAGCATCATCCTCTATGATTCAATCAATGAATCAACAGTTGTATGATCATCAAGCTCGCCATGGTACATAACCCTTATTGTACAGAGGGACCTTATAGTGCATTCATTCATTCATTCTTAGAAAGGGAGTGGAAATAACCAATAACTTTTATTGATAAGTCATTTATTACAATAACATTTATTGTAGAAATGGATCGCCTCGGGCTCACATTGCTAACAATAGACACCGTCTATAGTCTTACTCCAGAGACACATATTTCATGAGAGAGAACTATGCTATGTACAGAGTTCACTTATAGAGGCATCTCTACTTAGACAGCCAGGGACCAGTACATGCACATATACAACAGATGATTCAGTATGACCTATGTTGAGATAATCTACGTTGTACATGATACATGACTACAATTTCACCTCATTTCATTCTATATAGAGACTTGCGAGCCTTTCGATTTTCTGGAGTACACAACATTTATATTCTTCGGAGTTAGTATTCCATAGTTGTCCCCATTTTTTTCTCATCTTATATGCTTAGGATACCAGATCCTATGTATAGGGGGGGTCGATTAGCCGTTGATTAGCATTTTTTATTTTGTTTTTTTATTTTTCTTTTGTATATACTTTCCTTTACACCAATCATGATCCTTAATTTTTGTCCACATTCTTTTCAATACTTACGATGCCTTATCCTAAGTATAAGGGGATCGAATGATTTTATTGATCTCGTTTTTTTATATTTATTCCTTCATTGTATATTTGTTTCCCTCAATCGCATCATTTTTGTATTCGACTAAACTTACGATGACCAAATAGTAAGAATAGGAGGGTTATTGACTTCATATTATTTATTCTTTTCACCCACTTTTACTTAGCACGAGTTATGTCCTCCTTTTTTCTCTTTTAACGCTTTGAGGACATAACACAAGCTAAGTATAAGGGGGTGCATATATATTCTATATATACTTGTGTCCATAAATCATACTTTTATGTATTTTCTATATCTATAAAATCCATAAAAAGTAAGGGTTAATTTAGATTCCATCTATTTATTTATTATCTCTAAAATGCTTGTAAATTAGTACAATATGCCTAAAATCCTTATCTAAAATTCTTAATTTAAAATATGTATTTAAAATATTTATCTAATATGTATAATACTTACTTAAAATCCTATTTATTAAAATATGTGTAAAAGATCATTTAATCCTTGTAAACACTTTGTATGTAAAATTTGTAAAATACATTAGTTATTTAATCCAGATAAAATATGGGTAATTTATCTTATAAAATTCTTGTACATAGACTTGTTTATAAAAGGTAAAAATCCATAAAAAAATGTAGTCCTAAGATTCATAAAAAAATATAAAATTCTTAAAATACATAAAATGATTAAAATTAAGAAAATATACTTCACAAAAAATAGTTGAATTTGCATTAGCATTTTCCAGAATAAGTTTGATTTGTAGAACTAAAGATTAGGAATAGTATAAAGGATGGAGCTTTACTATAGCCTTTAAGCTTAGTTAGGGACTGGAATTTAGACTCTTCGGGTCTTTGGCTTAAATCTTTGGGTTCCATAGGACCATGTTTGGGAAGTCAACTTAAAAGTTCCTACATAGAACACTTGATGCCATTCATTTGACTCTTCATCAGTGAACCAATTTTGGACACATGCACTTTGCACTTAGCTCAACTTGTATGGGGCTGCGAGGGCGATCCATTTCAGTGGTGCATTTCTATCCTTGTCTAGTGGCATGGACGTGGCACAACTTTTCCAAAAAAATGGATAGAATGAAAAGATGTTATATCTATCGAGGCACAAAAAGATTGATGCAATGCAAGCATTATTACAAATCCAATTCAAAGAAGAAGCCACTAAATACAAATATGACCACAATTGTCCAAGCTTCCACCAAAAATCCTGCACATCTTAGTGGAGACTTAGCTACACTGGCTGGTCTTTACAAGGAGATGCACCTACACTGATCGCGCTCTAGTTATCTTCTCATTCTTCTACTTTCTCTCTCTATTCGATTGTGGACACAACACGACCTGACCTTATAAGGGAATACCCCCTCCTCGAGGAAAGAGTAGCGTAATGAGGAACCAATGGGAGTGTATTATTGAGATGGGTGGTTTCTTCTCTTCATTATGCATGAAGAGCTCAAACAATTCACACACAGTAGAAATTGAATTCAAGGTTGATAGAGTTATAGATATGGATGAGTGGATCTGAGTTGACTGTTGAGGTGATCATAAATAAGGATTTATGGAACTTGAGTGCCGTTGAGACTAAAATCCTAATCCTAGTTAAGGGTCCGACAAAATGCTTGTTTTAGGCCCAGTCGAGCTATGTCCTTTGTCTTTTCTCATGAATTGGCTTAGGAAACAAATTCATTCTAACTTTCTTTCCTTTTCTCTAATTTTTCAAATATGTGTTTCTTAATGGACTGGCAAAGTTTAAGTATAGGCGGTTGATGAATCCATGATTCATTGACATTCTTTCTACATTTTGTCTTAAAACCCTTAACAAAATGTAAATATTCATTAAATTCCATCTTTTATCAAAATCACATTCATGAATAAGAATGCACTTTTAGGCATCCAAAACATGTAAATAAATAAAATAATAAAAATAAATAAATGAAAATAAGGAAGGTTGTATATATGTATATATGTACAATATGACTAATAAAATATGAATATAGCTGCAAGATATATTTATATAACCTAATCCCCGAGACCAAGTCAGCATGGATTGGTCGACAAACAAATAAGTAGGGGGAGATAACGAAAGGAAACAATAAAAAATATTAATTACACACTCTACACATTCTTAATTATTTATCAAATAATTACCAAATATTCATTGTATTTTAATTAATTAATATGTAAATATTTTTCACCAAAATCTTTTCCTAGTTATTTATAAAATGTATAGAAAAATATAAAAATAAGTTAAAAATAACATCTTGTATGCCAAGAAATCCAACTTTTAAATTATCAAATTCCCAACTTCTAAACATCGTAAATTTCTGAAACAAACTCCAATTTCATTCTACTCACCTTTTAAGTCATAAAATAATATTCTCTAATTAATGATAGCCAAAATCGAAGTCTATTTATAAAAAGTGGTTTTAGACCTAACGACAACGGGGTTTCTGGGCTATTTATTTTATCCAGAACATATTATTTATAGTTTTAATTATTTTATATATTTTAATTATTTTCATGATCTTGCTTTTCATCCATGATTCATTTCAGAATTTTTTGACATTATTTATTATTTTAAATAAACCAAAAACACTAAATTATAGATGAAATTGAACTCAATAATTTATACATGTATTTATTAATATATTTAAATTAATTCATTAAAATACAAAAAATTTTATATATATATATAATTCTAATAATTAAGAAAATATAAAAATAAGGTATTATTTATTATTTTATTAAATTAAAAATCAAATACATATTTATCAAGTATTATTTATACTTATTAACTAATATAATTATTATATATCCTAAATTTATTATTATTTATAAAAATTATTTTTTTCCATAATTTAAATAAATTAATTATTTATATTTTTCATTTTTATTCCTAATTAAAATAAAATCATTTATCATTTACTATCTAATTTATAATATAATTATTCCATGTGGACAACCAAGTGTTGACATGTGTCAGCACCTAGTTCATCTTCCTTAAGAACAGGTTGTTGCAGACTGTTCTAACTGGCTAATATACACCTAATTATCCCTACTTCCTCGTACATCCTAAATCCTACCCTCTTAACAACCAAGATCCATGCCTACCTTAGATTTCATCTCCAACTTCCATCGATCATCCTATAAATTTCTCCAAAGTTGGCATGGACCAACTAAGTCCTCCTTCAACCAGAACAACCTGACCAGACCTCCATCATCCTCGCACCGCTCTGGCTATACACGGAGGTGATAACACTTGAAGTCGATGTCATGTGGAAGAGGCATCTCCATTTGAGAGTTCCAAGGTGTCAGTTCACCTTGCATCACGCCACCGTGTGTGTTGAGCTCCAGCGAGTATCATCCGTCAAGCAAAGACCCGAGATCATAAACCCTCAACTTCACAGGTACTCGTTCATCCATTTCTCAATTCCTCTTTTCTTGCACCGTTTTAGGACCAGATTAGCGTCGTTGATTAGAATTTCTAGCCCTATATTTGAGTCTAATCAAAACTCCCTTCAATTGATTTCGAATTCAAACAAAATTTCATTTTTTTCATTTCTTCTGAACTTCATGACGTATGAAATTTGCATCACATTTAAATCGATTCCATCCCCGAATTGAGACCTATTTCATATGCAGGTGTGTCGCAATAAAAATAACATCTTCGTTGATCCAATCCAAGCCTCAAGATGCAGAATCAGTCCTTTAAAGATAGTTCATGGTGGATGGTTTTGAGTGAAAACTCGCAAACCAAATTCTCTCTTCTTCATGTCATTGCAGTTCAACTCTCTCTGCAGGACTGCTAGAGGGGGAGGCGACCCCTCTCCAGCTCTGTCTCTAACCAAAGACTGTCCATTTGATCGTCAATTCCAACCAACCCTGTCATTGTTTAAGACTTTGGGAAGAACAGTCTCTATCGCCTAAGTGTTACAGATTGTCAATGTATGGCAGCCCCGGACGTTCCATATCTCATCTCCCTAGTCTAATCTTAGCCATCCATAGCGAAACGATGGAAATTTTGCAAAAGCAGCCCTTGTGCACATCTATATTTCACCTACACCTCCAATGATTTCACATATTTACATTTAGGTCCTCGTGTAGGGATCAAAGTATAAATCCAAATATTTTTTTCTTGCAAATAGGTCCCAGATCACGGACATATTTGAAAGAAAGTCTTAATTTTTCATTATATTTTCTTTATATTGCCCCATTATACATTGGACTACATTTTTGGACCTTGGACATTATTACATCGAGTATTTTTCTACATTTTATGTATTTTTATTTTCAAAGGATTTTATTAAGATTTTATCGAAATCGTATTTACTTTCATCGAAACATTTTGAATTTGTTTTCGTGTGCTTTCTCGAGCTCGTTGCTCGAGTATTTTCTCCATTATAAAGTATCATCTACAAATCTATTTTATCACATATTATATAGTAGATATAACATTTTTAAAAAATCACTTTGAAAATGAAACAAAAAAATTAAAAATTAAAATCAAATAAAAATTTCGAAATAAAAAATTGATTAAAAGGAGTTTCTCAATTTCTCGCTTTCTCCAATAAGAAATAAAAAATTGCAAAAATATTACTTTCATCAAATACCCAAGTCTAGCTATTCTACCTCCTTGTATTCGACCCAAGCACAAGAGAGACCTCTTTTATTCACCGTTCTTCTCTCTGTCCTATTTTATTGATTTTAGTTTGATCAACCAAATCTATCTCTATGGTTCAATACGCTGACAAATTTATTAATCACAAGTCAGACCCTCACTATCAGTCCCGCTCCACTGTAACATTCCATGACGGAGGAGCCAAACACCAACCTAGGGTGATGCGTCTGCTTGCGAAGGAAGAACAGGGGCAACATCCCCCTTAGCTTTTAAGAAAAACAAGAATCAGTCGCACCGACCCTAGCGGCACACATGCCCCGCACATGTGTCATTTATTCATTTTTTGGGTAAATTTACATCAGGCCCCCAAAGTTTCTAATAATGGCAAAGAGCCCTACCAGAGCCAAGTCACGTGCTTTGCACGCATTTGCTGGGTAAAATTGCATTTTTACCGGTAATCTTATTTTTGTTATTCAGTTTAAAAACTTTGAATAATTTCTTTTAAGTCCATGTGTTTCCAGCCTTTATTTTCCATGCCTTTTATTGTTGAAATAAATAGTTTTGTGCTCAATAAATTCTTCAAAAATCATTAAGTTCCTCCTACTTGTCTCTTCCTAGTGTAGTTTTTTGTTGCATTTTATTTCCATTAGTTGTTATTAAAAACCATTTGTTGTTATTAAAAATAAAAAACATAGCATTTTTCATTGTTTGAATATTGAAAATTTATAAATATTCAAATATTTGTAAAATTCCAAAAATAGATTAATTTTCTATTTATGTATTCTACTTCCTATATAATTTTAAAGTATATTAAAACCTTAAAAATTTACAAATTATTAAAAAGCTTAAAAAATCACATAATAATGTAGATAATTCAAAAAATAGTGATTCCACCTCTTCTTTTTAGATAATTCATTATATATTTTAGGAAAAATAAATCCAGTAATTTTTTTTATTTTATATTTTAAATTGCAAAATATTGCTATCTATATGCACTTTGATTTTTCTTCTATTTTTATCCATTTTACAGATATAAAAATTCCAAAATTTATCCAAAATCTCTAAAAAGTAAATATTAATTAAAATACAGAAAACATTCTTTAGGTATTTTTTATCATTTTTATCATATCTGAAAAATACAAAATTTTATGTTTTTTTCATGTATAAATTTACTTTGAAAAATATAATTATTTTGAAAAGTAAAAACTAATAAAAATTTAAAAATAACAAAATAATAAAACATATAAAAATAAAAAATAGAATAAATAAAATGTACAGAAAACCATGCATAGTGTACATTGATATTTCTTATTCTTTTCATTGATTTGTCAATTATTAGAATAACCCTCAGATTTGTTGCATCCTTGAGTTCGATCATGTTGTCATACAAGTTAATTAAATAGAAATTTTCACTTTCCACAATTTCGTAATTAATTTTGTCTTTAGAAACAAAATATTTTTTTTGTTGAGGGATTATTTGGTTTGTGATGATATTACACTTATTCAATAAATAAAAACTCTGAAATATCCTATCAACAATATGCTAATGGGGTGCTTAATTGGCATCCTACATCGCAGTGGAGGAGCTCCATATTAGCATTATTTGTATGACATGGCTCGATCTGTTTCATGGATGGGAAACATAAGAAATCTCTGCATACTTTAATAAATTTATTGGAATAATACAATTATACAATGTGATGGTGTATACTATATAGTAATATCAAGTAAACTCTATTTGTTTGCTGGTTGAATTGTACTGTAGGTTAATCTAATATGATTAAATTGACTAAATCAAATTATATATTATGAATAGAGAAGTAATTCCCTTAGAAGAATTAATTATGTTAATATTATTCATAATAATTGTAATTAAAATTTGAATGAGATATGGATAAATGACATCTATGGTCTCTTGTCAAGGAGAATGGTTATGTCACCATGGATTGCATGTAGGAGATGTATATCTGAAGTTATAAATCCTACATACAAGCGCACATGGATCGAGCTCTTTACTTCTCAAAAGAGTAACGTTGTATGCATAGTGACCCCATTGTTCCTTATATAATTGAGGTGGTATTGAATTGCACATAGCGAGTTCTATTCTTGTTGACGGTTGATTCAATTAACAATAGATCAACATCACCATATGGGTGGTGGGCCTGGGTGTTAAAGACTGAATTGGGAAATGCAAGTTGGAACTTGCAAGGCATAATGAGTTCTTGCTTATTTTTGTCCAAGTTACAATTTCTCATATAATTGGGATGTAATAAAGATAGAAAAGGAGATCCCATATCTTGAAAGAGATATAGCAGTAAGTATATCTCTTGCTTTGAAAGTGTAATAAGGCAATGGACTTTCAAAGTTTAAAAGACAAGGCTAATTTGGTTTAAGAGCCTTAATCAAAGAATGTAAGTTTGAAAATATAATTATTTATATGATCTAATATAATGCATTATTAATTTTAGATATGAAATCCGTGAACCTACTCAACAGGATTCTAGAGATCAACCAGTTGACTGGACCAAATTATTCGGATTGGATCCGTAATTTGGAACTTGTTCTTTCTATAGAGTGCGCTAGCTATGTTCTCACTAAGAACAAGCACACAAACCCTATAACATTGTATGAACTTAAGTACAATGAAAAATATGATGAAGATCAATCATTATCTATGTGTTATATTCTAGAATCTTTGTCCAATGTGCTTTAGAAACAACATGTGGACATGGACACAACCCATGACATAATGTTGAATCTGAAAGAGATGTTCAGTGATGTGAACTACACTCAACGCTACAATATCATGAAATAAATTATTCATTATAAGATGCAATAAGGGACTTTTGTTAGAGAGCACATAATCAAAATGTTTGGTTATATCTCTAAAATAGATACTCTCGGGGTCAGATGGATGCAAACATGTAGTCTAGCTTCATTATGCTATCTCTACCAGAGTCTTTTAACAACTTTGTCGTATCGTACCGCATGAACAAGTTGAGATTGAATAATGTTGAGTTAACGACTTCATTAAATACTACAAAAGATGTAATGAAGAATGAAAATATCACAGGAAGTGCAATGTTTGCACAAGTGAAAGGGAAGTACAGTCGGAAGCATGATGCTCAGAAGGATCCATCGCATAAAAAAAGAAAAAGAGTCAAGTTATTGGCTCATGTTATCATGCTTCTACACTGACAACATCAAATAAGATCGATGTTTGTCATCACTTTAAGAAGCTGGGGAATTGGAAGCGTAACTGCCAGAATACATGAAAAGAAAAATGTGATCTTTCAATAATCGCTCAGTCTCTGGAGTGACAACATTATTTTTGGAATTTTTCTTTCCTTTTCCATACAAAGCATTGGGAAAAGGAGTAAACTCAGGTACAATAAAATCAACATTTTTATTCAAATCAGAATCATCATATACATCGAGAGTTTCGAAAGTATCTACAAAACTCTCTAGAATGGGAGAAGAAAAATCTACTTCGGGAGTTTATGCATGGTCTGGCGTAGTGTCATCGTCTGATTTGCCTATGTCTGTGTCAACTGTCTTCGCATCGCTCCCCTCTCTCTGTTCATCAGACTAGAGACCACGCTTATCTTCATCATCATGGTGGTCCTCCTCCTCAGCATCAAAATGTGTATCATGGATCGGCTCTATCTTCTCATCATATTCCCTCTCCTCTACTCTATCAGGTGCTTGTGGTGATCTACCGCTCTTGGGGTGAATGAAGTTACATAAAAAATCAAGAAAAGAGATCGTACCGATAGTGGTGTCTACCTGAGTACCTCCTCTAGTTATTCAGGTTCATCTGATGCTAGGCTGGGAGAGTTGTTTTGGGCGCGGTTAACTCATCCAGATAATGGTTAACATGCTCCATTTTAGTCCTGTGTGCGGTCTGAGGCGTGCTCAACATATCCATGATTTGATTCAGTGCTAGGGCATGTGAAGATATCTCAGACTCAGTGTGGTGACTCTAATTATCTACTCTCTCCTTCCATGAGTGTGCTACTGTGGAGTGTATGGTTGAGGAGTTCTCGGTGGTGTGTATGAAGATTGGTGCTGCTGGTAATGATGTGATTGTGAATTCGAAGCAGGGTGCTATAAAGAATGTGGTCTCTGATAGGCGTGCTGGTGAGACTATTTCTGCGTATAATGCTGGCGGTGCTAGAAATGTGGACGTCCATGCTGTAGATAAATGTATTGCTATTGATGCTGGTGTACACTCTACGGAGTAAAGTGTGGTGAAGGCTGAATCAGTGCATACCATATCTCGTTGACCTTAAGAGTATCCTGAGAATCAACATCGACATCTCCAAGGCTGGTAATCTGGCTCAATTGGCATTGGAAGGATCCTCATGCCAATCAATCTGTAGAGTCTCAATAGGCTAAACCGGCTCATTCTAAACAAATTGTGGCTGACGGGTGGTAGGAGCGGGTAAAGATCTCCAAACAGGCTGAGAAGTCGAAGAAGGACGGGACTGCTGGTACTGAAGCTACAAATCTGTCACGCTCTTCGTCAGATCACTCAACTGTTGGGGAAGTAATGAGAGTTTCTCCAACTCTTGCAGTGGTTGCAAATCCTGAACTTGCTTCTGAATCACACGACTAATGTCATCTTCTCACTAATAAATCCCATGTTAGAACGTGATTCAGACTCTGAAATGTGGACCACCTTCTAATTCTCTCAGTGATGTCGTGGCTACGGGGCCTTCTGGAATGCCTGAGTAGATTCAACAACTCGTGGGTAATCTACCATCTCCTCAAAGATGGACCAGACACGGCATCCCTATTCAGATAACTACTACCACATGTCGTGCTCATTAGACCCTATACATCAAGATGGAGCCCTCCAAAGTAATTTTGTACAAGCACCTTTAATGGTATCTCATGATGTGGGCATCTCTCAGTAAGATCCTTGAATCGATCCCATGCGTCATGGAATGATTCATGCAGTAACTCGATAAAATTGGAGATCTGAATCCTCATCGTATTTGTCCATCCTAGATGAAAATATTTACACAGGAAAGTAGACTTAAGATTGTCCCATGTAGAAATCTCCCTCTCCAAATGACTCAGCCAGTAGAGTGCCAAATCTGCTAAGGCGAAGGGAAGGCTTTGAGGTGAACAACAACCTATGTAACTCCTAGGTAACTAGTCGTACCACAAATCATTTCGAATTGATCTGAAAAGGTAAATGACTCCTCTGTAGCATTCCCATAATACTAGGGAAGAAAGGAAATGAAGGACAGTCTCAGCTCATATGACCCTTGATTCGGTGGTAACTGAATCCAACGGTGTAGCATCCTAGTTCCAAGGTCATATTCATCTCTCAATGTTGCGGGAACCATGGCAGGTGGTGGTGGGTTCCTGGTTCCTACTCGCATTGCAACGATCTCAATTCTTAGCTTATCTTGGACTCTACACTGGTCTCTGATCTGTAAACTCATCTGATGCAGTGTATTAAGAATCCCCGTAGTAATACCTGAGACTGGATCGGGTCTATCATCTATATGTATCTCTCCAATCGGTCGATCCTCAGTTGGTCTGTCCTCAACTAGTCCCTTCCCTCTAGCCATTGTCTTTAAATCCTTGGGGAATGAAAAAATCTCATAAGAACTCAATGAAAAATATGCAAGAAAAATAGATAAAAAATTTGAGGCGTGGGTCTGCCTCAATAGAAGGGCTGGGAGGCAAAGGAGTCTGGGTCTGACTCTCCTCATGATGAGATGGGATCAACTAGGGAAGAGGGTCATCCCGAGACTGTAAAGATGTATGATGGATGGTGGATCGTCGAAATCTCACGAAGTCTGAGTGCAAAATCCATCGAGTCATCATCATCAATGTCAATAGGATATCAAGAGAGAGTACAATGTCAAGTCAAAAATACGAGTGTGAAGGTGTATAAGACGCGGTAAAATGCACACCTCGTATTCAAATACAATATAACCCCAATTTAACCAACACAACCCGATGATGATCATAAAAGCTCAATCATTTATCCTTTCGATTTTAGGGTTATTTGGCAATCAAATCTTCTCACAGATTAGCTTGAGCTGATAGGTGCCCGACATTCCCTTGAATATTATCCCGAGTTCTTACAAGAAATATCTTATTCTCAACAAGTAAGGGAGTAAGTACAGATCGTTTACAGCTACCCGTGTTACTTGAGGATCGTGCTATGCAGTGTCCTCTAAACCTCCCACTCTGTTAAGGAAACTCAGACCATTTCTACTACCCGAGCGTCCCCATTGAGATTAGATGATTAAGTATATGAACTAAGTAGTATTCCGAAAGAAATTTGGACCCTGGCTCTAACCTAAAGTGTCGTCCCTCACTCATAGATCTGGAATGTACCTGTAATCCATGCGTTGGGTGTTGCTCTCTCAAAACAAGTGAATCCTTTATGATGATTTTAGGTCTAACAATATTAGAAGACCTGATTTTAATTTTCTGGTATACCTTTTTTGGATATTTTAAAGTCACGTCCAATGATTTTTTTCTTTTTATTTTTATCTTAAATAAGCATGCACCTAGGTTGCAAGTCCTAAAACTAGCTACGAAGGCGCAAGTAGAGAAAAAAATCGAAAAATCCTAAACAAGCACCTAACATCAAAAAAGCCACGAGAAACCGTCGATAAACGTGATGTGAGAAAACCGTGGTGGGTGCTCTGCTCCCCCAAGTACATGACACTCGGTCAAATACACCCTAAGAAAAATAGGAAGGAAGGTACAAGTCAGGATGCCCTTACGGGGCCCCTTCTAAAAGACAAAAAGAAAGAAAAGTGCCCTTGTTTTTTTACAAAAATACAAAAAGATACAACACAAACAACTAACTCGCTTTGCCCACTACAACAGACTCATAGAGAAGAAGTCGGTCTCTACATTCTCAATTGATTTGGCTTCCGAAGAAGTTAGCTGGTCCTGTAGGGCCTGCAAAACATGTTAGTAAATACACAAAAACTGTGAAAAATAAAAAAGTAAAAATTGAGAAAAACCGATGAAAAAATCATGAAAGATGAAAAAGTTGTAAAACAAATCAGAAGAAAACCGATAAAACACGATAAAAACCGTAAAAATGACAAGAAATGAAAATCATGTAATAAAGTGTCAAAAACCGTAATATGGTTAACACCTCCCTGACAATTGTGCCATATTGATAAACGAATTCAGCCTGTGGATAATGAAGTTGTTGGTTTATAGAACCGTGAAGACGAATTCGATTGAATCAAACCAAAAATCAGATAGAAGAGGGAGACGTAGAGAAAAAAGAAGTAGATACACTTCTTCTCTCTTATTTTATCTTTAAAACTAATTATTTATCTTGATAAGTTTCCTCGGGTCAAACTCGAGGAGGTAGAATACCGATACCACAATTTTTTAGAAAGAAGAATATTTTGCTATTTTTATTTCTTCTTGAAAAAAGGCAAGAAAACACTCGGAACGGATACAATTTTATAAAAACCAAAACGAGAAAAAATATGCAACGAAAATACACAAAAGTTATCGAGAAATATCGCTAGGGTAGTTGTGTAACTACCCTAGAGAAATCGATGAAAAACTGCGTCAAAAAGATGTCCAAACTAGCTACACAGTACAAGGGTATAACTGCAAAGAAAAATAAAAGAATCTTTTACAGTAAGGTCCTAGTCTAGGGATTGAATTGAAAGGAAAAGAAATTATTTTGCATTTAGGTCCCTGCATGGGAACCTAAACACATATTCTGAAACTTCTGAAGTGTAGTTGAATTATTTGGAATGTTGATGGTCTTATGACACAATTTTTCCACCGTTTTGTTCATAACAGCTGGGAATAGATGGTGGAGATGCAATCTAGATTGTTCATGGCTACCACCTAGCGTGATTATGCACTCGGTCGTTCTTGAGAGTTCTTACCCCTTTCTTCAAAAGCGGCGGAGTCGTGCTCTTCTTTGAATTCTCGTTGGTGACTGGTTGAGGCACTGTCCTCCTGCAGAGCCAGAGGGGTGATTCCTTCACCCCTCGAGCTCGCCTGCGGGTGAGATGGCTTTGAGAACAATGAAGGTGGTGGCGAGACGTCGATGAATTTTTAGGGTTTGAACACCCTAGATGTTCTACTGCAATATAACTATTTGGCAAAGGCGATGAAGTAAAATTCTCCAAATGTTGAATTGGATGCTCCAAATGTTTAATGAATATGCAAATGAAGTTTTAGAATGCTCAATTTGTGAAATAATCAGCCAAGATATGTGACAATCTTACAATTCAAAATATGGTTCCAAAAAATATTATTTCAAGCAAAAATACGAGTTGATTTGATGGAAATCAAATTTAAATTGAAATGGAGTTTGGATGAGATTGAAAAGAAGGATGTTTAACGAAAGCGATTCACAATGCTAACTGAGTGTGAGAATCAGAAAAATCAAAAGGTAAAAAGTGGAGGAATTACCTGGGAATATGAGGTTGTATGAACATATGTTATAGCTCAACGGGGTGGCAAACCAGAGTTGTACGTTGCGCACAACGGTGATGCAAGGTGGTTGAACGCCTTCGAACTATCCTCCTTATCTTCCTCATCCATGTGGGTCAACAACGGGGCTCTGTCACAGCCGGTGGTGGCCTAGGCACGTCGGAGAAGATGGAGGTTGGCTATTGGTTGCTTGTAGTTAGGAATATTTAGTTACAAATGGTGAAGTTTAGGGGCTTTTATAGGATGATCCGGAGGGAGTTAGGTGGAGATCTAGGGTTGGTGTGGATTAGGGTTGTTAGGAGTATGTAGTGGAAGGTTTAGATTGAGTTAAGATGTTAGGAGGGCACAGGTAGAATTGGTTGAAGATAGGCCAGTAGAACAACTCCAAGGTCCTGCTTTCATGAAGAAGAGGAACCAGGTGATGTCACGTGTCAGCACCTGGTTTGCTAGATGTATGAATAGCTTATAAGTTATGTATTAAATAGTAAATAACATTATTTTAAATAGGTAAAAAAGAAAAAAAGTATAAATATTTTTCTTAGTTATGGCATAATTAGTTTTCGTAAATAATAATATTTAACGAAATATAAATATTATATTAATAAATAGGTTTAGATGATACTTGATAAATACATATTTGATTTTTAACTTCGTAAATTAATAAATAATATGCAATTTTTATATTTTATTAATTTTTAGGATAACAAATAAAGTTTGTATGGATTTTTTAGACTTTAATAAATTAATTTAAATATATTAATAAGTACGGGTGTAAGTTGTGTAGTTTAATTTCATCCCTAAAAATAAATAGATTTAATATTTATTATAATTAAATATTGAAATTCATTCTATTTGCATTTAAAAATTCATAAAAAATTCATATTGCTTACAAAAATTCCAAAAAATTACAGTGCATTCATTTTATCATAATTATCATCTCGGCCAAGTTTCATATTTTTCGGACATCGTTTGAACGTAATTTGCATTTTAGTCCATAGAATAGGCCGAAATTGCATCGTGCATCCCTTATTTGCAATAAATATTCCAAAAAAAAGACCGCCTTGAAAACCACGCACAAACTTTGATAGACATCATTCTAGGTTGTTCCTTTTCCTCTTTGTGTTCGACCTTGGGACTTGCCCAAGTAAAATAAACATAAAATCGTATTGATTAAAATTGACGAATCTTTTGTGTGGTTATTTTCTTGATCGATTCCGATTGTCGCCTACAACGCACGACAAATCATTTAACACAAACGATAAAACAACATCTTTTAAAGCGACATTATCGAGCTCATCAGTTGGCGCCGTTGCCGGGGAGGCAAACGGCTTAGATTTTTGTCTTGAAAATTTTCGTTCGGTTTTCCGCATTCGGGTAGTCTGACCCCCAAATTTTTCATTGTAAATTCCATTTATTTTCCTGCATTTATTTTCAGCCTTTATTCTTGTCTATTTTATTATTTTTGAGTCACTCTCTTACATTATCTCTCTTATTTTTTCTTGCGAGGTACACGACATACGTGGAGCGGTTTTTCAAGAAACAGAAGCATCTTCACCGACCTCCTAAAAATCCGCAATTAATTTAAGATCGAGTCGAGTTGTGAGAGAACGTAGAGTCTAGGTTTTTAATTCCTGCAATTTTTAAATTTTTGTAATTAATTGCTTATTTACAACGGTGTCCGTTTGGACTCTCGCGTGCGTAACAAGACCTCTAACTTTATTCTGTGGTGTGTCATGGCCTATTTCACTCTCCGGTGAGGGTGGAGCCCGACTTGAGTGGCGATTAGAATAGACTTGCACATACGGCTCTCTGAGCATTTTAATTTTTGATTGTGCTCGTAGGATTAAGCCACACTGCACTATTAATTGAGATGCACATAGATCGTTCAATTTAGCCAAAATTTAACTCATTTCTTCCCCGCTAATAGAACTTTCTGCTTAGGTGCGATCTTTCATGGGCTTGCATTCATTTAGAATAATCTTTCAATTTCTTTTCCCGAATTTCTCCCTCCTGTTTTGTGACATAAATTTAAAGGAAATTGGGACTGGACGGTAGACGTATATTTCTGCTCACTTAATTTCTTCAGTAATCACCTAATTAAAACCGGGACTGCTAAATAAAGCTGATTTTAAGAACCCATAAAATCAAGAATTCTTGTGGGAGAGCAATCCCGACATCGTTTGTCTTTATCTTGCAGCGAGAAGAAAGACGCACACTAGGATAGAGCCAAGCCAAGATTTTCATATAGACTACTGATTTTAAAAACGATTAGTTACTTCTCAGTGAGGAATACGGGTAGCCGGTAAACGGTCCGGACTTCCTTAGTAGAGTGGGTAGTTTGAAGGACACTGCTTAAGGCTCTGTCCTTAAGTAACGCAGGTAGCCATTTTACGGTCTGTACTTACACCTATACTGGCTTAAAGTGGATGCAACTAGTCATACGAACTCGGGACAGTCTTTAAGAAAATTTCGGTAACCAACATCTCGTTAAACGATTTGCAAGATTTGACTTCTCACCAATTAAAAATCGACAGGATAATCGGCCTAACTCTTACGGCCCTCACTGAGTGAGTTGGTGAAACAAAACTTTGTATTGTGTTTGATTTGTGCGTAGAACTTAGTTGATAATCGAATATCGCACACGTGTTCCTAGATCATAAACCGTACACCTCTTGTTAATCTCTTGGATTCGATAATGGAAGTTTGTGGTAATTTTTGTTCAGACTCAGTGAACCCTTTTTTGACTGCCACAAACTTTCCAGTCTCAAATGTTCTGAGGCACTCTTACTCAGAACCACCTTGGGTTCAGGGACACCTTTCCCGTGAATCCTCCTCTTATAATCCTTTACAAACTATTGACTCCGATTTTTCACAATCTGAAGGTGAAAAGAAGCACTAACAAAAGATACCTCCAAAGAAGAGCAATCATGAAGATGAACTCAATGAAGATCCAATGCAAATGGTTCTTGCGAGACTAGCCGCGTCTGAGCAGCAACAAATTTTAATGAGGGAACAACTAGAACGGTTGAATGCAGAAGGAGAACCACCAATGGAAGCCGCATACAATCTCGGGCAAAACAGAGTTAGAAATTACTTGCAGCCACCTCAGCTAGAGGTTCACCATGAACTGAAGGCACACTTCCTGAGTCAATTACCACAATTTCATGGTAATGCAAATGAAGAACCATATGAATTTTTGCGTGATTTGGAGCTAGTATGTTCTAATCAGAGGCACCCACAAGTCAACCAGAACTACATTCGTCTCATTGCACTACCTTTCGCCTTGAAAGGTAAGGCAGATTACTAGGTGAAAAACTTAGGAGTGACGGTGACTACTTATGATAGGTTCAAAAACCTATTCTTGAAGAAATTCTACCCTTTGAGTCGAACCAATCAAATGAGGACTCGCACCACTAGTTTCTCTCAGATGCTGAATGAACCACTTTGTGACGCATGGGATAGATTCAAAGATCTGCTGTAGAAATGTCCCTGCCATGAGCTAGATAATAACATCCTGGTTCAGTCACTCTATTCTGGCCTTAACTACAAGACTTAGGGTTTAGTCAGCGCTGCCTGTGGAGGCAATTACACATCCCGAGGAGCTGAGAGCGTCTGGAAAATATTGGAGGAGATGGCGAAAACAAGCCGTTCACAAATCGCTTGTAGAGCTTACACTGATTCCCTGAACAACTTTCAAGCCAAAGGAGGGAAGCAAAGTGTCGCTGAAATAGCAGAGGATTTGATTCCCAAAATGAACATCATCGCAGATAAATTAACAGTTGTGAATCAAATTAATAAAAGGATGAACAACATCGACAACTGAATCTCCCAGTTTCCAAAGCAAATGGAGGAGCTAACTGAGAAGGTGTCCAAGATAGGGATACCTACGGCACCTACGACCCCGATCTATCATGTGCATCATGTGTAGGAGCAGCCAGGATCAGGACAACAACAACCGTGGGCTCAGGACCAATCTTGTACCCAACCTTCCCAGCAGTCACCTCCACCAGCCGAGACAGTCGAAGAAGCCCCGCCTCTGACATTTGAGATAAACGGCATTTGGTACACACAGGACAATACCCGAAAGGGTAATATGAGGGACCGTCAATAATATCAATGTCCACCCACCTTCTATAATGCCGCATTTCCTACAGCTCCACAACACTTAGCACTCAAGGCAGCAGCAGCCATACAACCGTCAGAACCAACCTCAGCAACATCATCAACAATATCAAGCTCCAAATCAAGCATCTCAATCATCCAACCCTCCAAAAGAACTGGTAGATATCCAGAGTCAAATGCTGGAGGAAATTCACAGCTTCCGAAATGGGTTATACGATCTACGGGTAGATGTCAATCGTTTATCTTGTTGGAAGGATGAACAAACAGCCCCAGCCACAGCCATTCCCGCCCAAGTTCAAGCTAACCCCAATAGCTTGAACAAATCTCAATCATCTCAACACAACGGCCAGGTATACTATTCGAAATTTTCCACATCAGAACATGAGATCCTTTCGTTTGATAATATCAATACCATGTCACTCAGAAGTGGAAGGACCTGGTCGTACCTGACCGGGCTAGGGAATCGGACCATGAAGACTCGGAAGATCAACCGGAGGATGCTTCTGAGAATGAAGAAGAAGGACGCCTGAAGATCCCAGCACTAGATAAGGGAAAAGCATCTATGGATTCTGCAGAGGACCTTGAACCTCTAGTTGTTGCACAAATACCTTTGTCACCATTTCAGCAACATAACTATTATCAGAAAATTCATGATTATAATAAGAACTCCAAATATAATAAAGATGCTCTTATTTATGATTCAGTCTCTCTTTCTCCCGTCTCAAATGCTTCCATTCCACACCTTGGAGCTCAAGATGTATGATCTGAATTTTTCAAGGGCCCAAACAACCGCGAGCATTTCCTTTTCATTCACTGTATAATTTCTCTGTACAGGATCCAATACTTTACTCGCGTAGTGAATCGCATAAGGGATTCCATCCTGTCTTTGTCAAAGCACATCTCCGACAGCAAAATCTGATGCATCAGTCATGATCTCAAAGGGAAGAGACCAGTCGGGAACTTGTAATATCGGTGATTCACATATTTTCTTTTTGAGGAGCTTGAAGGCCTCAAGACATTTGTGATTTACAATAAACTCGGTGTCTTTTCCTAAGAGCTCAGTCAGTGGGCGAGCAATTTTTGAAAAATCAGGGATAACCCTTCGATAAAATCCAACATGCCCTATAAAAGACCTCACTCACTTGACGTTGGTTGGTGGCTCAAGTTTCTTGATCACATCTACCTTGGCAGGGTCGACCTCCATTCCCTTTTTTGGAGATGACATGTCCCAACACGATATGCTCGGTCACCATAAAGTGACTCTTCTCCTAGGAGAGTACCAAATTAACCTCCCTGCATCTCTTGAGGACTCGTTACAAGTGCGCTAAACATGTATCAAATGAATCACCATGAACTGAGAAGTCATCCATGAAGACTTCCAGGAAATTACCCACCATTTCGGCAAATACGGCAATCATGCACCGCTGAAATGTGCCTGGGGCATTACAAAGCCCGAATGGCATGCGCTTGAATGCGTAGGTACTGAAGGGATATGTAATGTGGTCTTTTCCTGATCCTCAGGAGCGATAGCTACTTGATTGTAGCAAGAGTACCCATCAAGAAAACAGAAGAATGCTTTCCCTGCAAGTCTCTCCAAGATTTGATCAATAAATGGCAGTGAAAAGTAATCTTTCTTGGTCGTAGCATTCAAGCACCTGTAATCGACACAGACGCGCCACGACATGGGTACTCAGGTCGCGATCTCTACCCCCTCCTCATTGGTGACCATCTGGATTCCTGACTTCCTTGGGACGACATGAAGGGGGGCCACCCACTTGGAGTCAGAGATGGGGTATATAAAACCTGCTTTGCACCATTTCTCTATCTCTTTCTTAACTACTTCCCGAAGATTGGGGTTTAATCTTCTATGAAATTCACAAGAAGGCTTTGTGTTATCCTCAACATAAATTTGGTGCGAGCAGAGAGCAGGGTTGATTCCTACGACATCCGACACAGTCCAACCGATGGCTTTTCGATTTCGCTCAAGGATTTCTAGTAATCTAGATTTTTGGTCCATGGTTAATGATGAGTTAATGATCACAGAGAATTTATCTTTGGGTCCATTAAGAAATGCATATTTCAGTGTGGGAGGGAGAGGTTTCAACTCTGGTAAATCTAAATAATCAATCAAGTCTGGCTGAATGTCATTTAATTCTGGCTCTGTGCTGGTTGGCGATGAATCATTTTGTGATATGCTAGCCACTAATTCTGAAGGAATGTGAGTCGGATCGCTAAAGTAGTGCGGTAATTCGGCCAAAGCCGCGTCCGACTCGTCATCGATATTTCTTGATTTTCCCAAAGAAGATGGGATTGACAAATCCGAAAGGATTTCTGTGTCATCAAGATTATAAACATCCGGGTGTCTAGATTTGTCTGGCAACATCTCGCATACTACCTGGTGTACTGTTTCTTCTTCTGCTATGGTGTTAGCAATCTGAAGGTCTGGCAGTTGGTCCCACAATCCAGTAGTGCTGATGAGATTACACTCAAATGTTTCGGCCTCTTCAGTGGTGGATTCAGAATCTGGTCTTTGCCACTTTGTTTGTTTCATCTCCAGATCCACTTATCTATGTAGGGAGCAGAATTTCATCATTCCGGTGCCGTAATCGAATACAACCTTGGAGGTTCTTAAGAATGGTCTTCCAAGAATGATTTGTGATTCCTTCCAATGGTTCGGGGTCTCCATATTAAGGACAGTGAAGTCCACTTTGTATTTCGTACCCTCGACCATGATGATAACATTTTTCACTTCTCCCTTAGGTCTTTTAGTGGATTTGTCAGCGAATTGGAGTAAAGATAATGATTTCTGGAGAGGACCTAACTCCAATCTGTAATATAAGGCTAAGCGAAGAAGATTGATGGAAGAACCATTGTCGAGAAGTGTGTGTGCGAATGCAATGCCGCCAATGCGACTCTCCACATAATGAGCACCCATATCCCTTTTCTTTCTTGGTAAATGATGGTTTTTGACACATTTAGTAGTGGCCACTGTCAGAATATGAGTCTCCACAAACTGATTTGTTTTCTTTGTACGAGTCCTGATGGGAGTGCATTTCATTTTCAAGTACTTCTGAAATGCTGGAATATTGGCCACATACTGATCAAAGGGTACTTTGACTGTGATATTCTGCTGGCAGAATTTTTCCATCACCGGGTCATTCTGAATGTTTTTCTTTTGTTTTCCTTTCTTAAGAGCATGGGGGAAAGGAATGGAAGCATTTGAGACAGGAGAAAGAGAGCCAGAATCATAAATAAGAGCATATTTATTAGATTTGGAGTTCTTATTACAATCATGAGTTTTCTAATAATAGTCATGTTGCTGAAACGGTGACAAAGGTATTTTTGCAGCAACTAGAGGTTCAAGGACCTCTGCAGAATCCATAGATGTTTTTCCCTTATCTAGTGCTGGGATCTTCAGGCGTCCTTCTTCTTCATTCTCAGAAGCATCCTCCGGTTGATCTTCTGAGTCTTCATGATCCAATTCCCTAGCCCGGTCAGGTACGACCACGGTCCTTCCGCTCCTAAGTGACATGGCATTGATATTTTCAAACAAAAGGAGCTCAAGTTCAGATGTGGAAAAATCTGAATAGTATACATGGCCGTTGTGTTGAGATGATTGAGATTTGTTCAAGCTATTGGGTTAGCTTAAACTTGGGAGGAAAAGGTTGTGGTTGGGGTTGTCTATTCATCCTTCCAACGGGATAAACGATTGACATCTACTCGTAGATCGTATAACTCGTTTCGGAAGCTGCGGATTTTCTCCAGCATTTGTCTCTGGATATCTACCGGTTCTTCTGGAGGGTTGGATGATTGAGATGCTTGATTTGGAGCTTGATATTGTTGACGATGTTGCTGAGGTTGGTTCTGACAGTTGTATGGTTGCTGCTGCCTCGAGTGCTGAATGTGTTGTGGAGCTGTAGGAAATGCGACATTATAGAAAGTGGGTGGACGTTGATATTGTTGGTGGCCCCCCATATTACCCTGTCGGGTATTGTCCTGTGTGTACCAAATGTCGTTTATCTTGAACGTCAAAGGTGGGGATTCTTCGACTGTCTCGGTTGGTGGAGGTGACTGCTGGGAAGGTTGGGTACAGGATTGGTCCTGAGCCCACGGTTGTTGTCGTCCTGATCCTGACTGCTCCTGGACATGATGCACATGATAGATCGGGGTTGTAGGTGCCGTGGGTATCCCTATCTTGGACACCTTCTCATTTAGCTCCTCCATTTGCTTTAGAAACTGGGAGATCTGGTTGTCGATGTCGTTCATCCTTTTATTAATTTGATCCGCAACTGTTAATTTATCTGCAATGATGTTCATGTTGGGAGTCAAATC
Source organism: Ottelia alismoides (assembly GCA_037367405.1). Taxonomy (NCBI): domain Eukaryota; kingdom Viridiplantae; phylum Streptophyta; class Magnoliopsida; order Alismatales; family Hydrocharitaceae; genus Ottelia; species Ottelia alismoides. Next base: position 55,265 of record JAZKJV010001986.1, read on the forward strand.
CTCTGCTATTTCAGCGACACTTTTCTTCCCTCCTTTGGCTTGAAAGTTGTTCAGTGAATCAGTTTAACACTACTAGCGATTTGTGAACGGCTTGTTTCTGCCATATGCTCCAGTATTTTCCATACGGTCTCAGCTCCTCGAGATGTGTAATTGCCTCCATAGGCAGCGCTGACTAAACCCTGAGTCTTGTAGTTAAGGCCAGAATAGAGTGACTGAACCAGGATGTTATTATATAGGTCATGGCAGGGACATTTCTACAGCAGATCTTTAAATCTATCCCATGCATTACAAAGTGGTTCATTCGGCATCTGAGAGAAACTAGTGATGCGAGTCCTCATTTGATTGGTTCGACTCAAAGGGTAGAATTTCTTCAGGAATAGGTTTTTGAACCTATCATAAGTAGTCACCGTCACTCCTAAGTTTTTCACCCAGTAATCTGCCTTACCTTTCAAGGCGAAAGGTAGTGCAATGAGACGAATGTAGTCCTGGTTGACTTGTGGGTGCCTCTGATTAGAACATACTAACTCTAAATCACGCAAAAATTCATATGGTTCTTCATTTGCATAACCATGAAATTGTGGTAATTTACTCAGGAAGTGTGGCTTCAGCTCATGGTGAACCTCTGGCTGAGGTGGCTGTAAGTAATTTCTAACTCTGTATTGCCCGGGATTGTATGCAACTTTCAATGGTGGTTCTCCTTCTGTATTCAACCATTCTAGTTGTTCCCTCATTAAAATTTGTTGCTGCTCAGACGCGGCTAGTCTCGCAAGAACCATTTGCATTGGATCTTCATTGAGTTCATCTTCATGATTGCTCTTCTTTGTAGGCATCTTTTGCGAGTGCTTCTTTTCACCTTCAGATTGTGAAAAATCAGAGTCAATAGTTTGGAAAGGATTATAAGAGGAGGATTCACGGGAAAGGTGTCCCTGAACCAAAGGTGGTTCTGAGTAAGAGTGCCTCAGAACGTTTGAGACTGGAAAGTTTGTGGCGGTCAGAAAAGGGTTCGCTAAGTCTGAACAGAAATTACAACAATCTTCCATTCTCGAATCCAAGAGATTAACAAGAGGTGTACGGTTTATGATCTAGGCACTAGTGTGTGGTATTCGATGATCAACTAAGTTCTACACACAAATCAAACACGATACAAAGTTTTATTTCACCAACTAACTCAGTGGGGGCCGTAAGAGTTCGGCCAGTTATCTTGTTGGTTTTTAATTGATGAGAAGTCAAATCTTCCAAATTATTAACGAGTTGTTGTGTGTCGAAATTTTCTTAAAGACTGTCCCGAGTTCGTACGTCTAGTTGCATCCACTTTCAGCTACTATAGGTGTAAGTACGGACCGTAAAATGGCTACTCGCGTTACTTAAGGACGAAGCGTTACGCAGTGTCCTTTACACCACCCACTCTTCTAAGGAAGTTCGGATCGTTTACCAGCTACCTGTATTCCTCACTGAGAAGTAGCTAATCGTTTTTAAAATCAGTAGTCTATATGAAAATCTTGGCTTCACTCTATCCTAGTGTGTGTCTCTCTTCTCGCTGCAAGATAAAGACAAATAATGTCGGGGTTTCGCTCCCGCAAGAATTCTTAATTTTATGGGTTCTTAAAATTGGCTTTATTTAGCAGTCCCAATTTTAATTACGTGATCATTGAAGAAATTAAGTGAGCAGAAATATAAGTCTATCGTACAGTCCCAATTTCCTTTAAATTTATGTGACAAAACAAGAGGGACAAATTCGGGAAAAGCCGATGCACGTGAAAACAATGATGTATGCTCAGTTAGAAGACTTATAGTGAATCCTCGCAATCTCCATTTGGGATGCTAGACAAAAATTGAAAGATTATTCTAAATGAATGCAAGCCAATGAAAGACCACACCTAAGTAGAAAGTTCTATTAGCGGGGAAGAAATGAGTTAAATTTTGACTAAATTGAACAATCTATGTGCGTCTCAATTAATAATGCAGTGTGGATTAATCCTACAAGCACAATCAAAAATTAAAATGCTCAGAGAGCCGTATGTGCAAGTCTATTCTAATCGCCACTCAAGTCGGTCCCCACCCTCACCGGAGAGTGAAACAGGCCACGACACACCACAAATAAAGTTAGAGATCTTGTTACACACACGAGAGTCCAAACAGACACCGCTGTAAATAAGCAATTAATTACAAAAATTTAAAGATTGTAGGAATTAAAAACCTAGACTCTACGTTCTCTCATGACTCGACTCGATCTTAAATTAATTGCGGATTTTTAGGAGGTCGGTGAAGATGCTTTGGTTTCTTGAAAAACCTCTCCACGTATGTCGTGTGCCTCGCAAGAAAAATAAGAGAGATAATGTAAGAGAGTGACTCAAAAATAATAAAATAGACAAGAAAAATAAATGTTGAAAATAAATGCAGGAAAATAAATGGAATTTACAATGAACAATTCGGGGGTCAGACAACCCGAATGCGGAAAACCGAATGAAAATTTTCAAGATAAAAATCTAAGTCGTTTGCCTCCCCGGCAACGGCACCATCTGACAAGTCCGATAATACCGCGTTAAAAGATGTTGTTTTATCGTTTGTGTTAAATGATTTGTCGTGCGTTGTAGGCGGCAATCGGAATCGGTCAAGAAAATAACCACACAAAAGATTCGTCAATTTTAATCAATGCGATTTTATATTTATTTTACTTGGGCAAGTCCCAACGTCAAACACAAGGAGGCAAAGGAACAACCTAGAATGATGTCTATCAAAGTTCGTGCGCGGTTTTCAAGGCGATCGTTTTTTGGAATATTTAATGCAAATAAGGGATGCACGATGCAATTTCGGCCTAAATGATGTCCGAAAAATATAAAACTTGTCTGAGATGATAATTATGATAAAATGAATGCACTGTAATTGTTTTGGAATTTTTGGATGCAATATGAATTTTTTATGAATTTTTAAGTGCAAAAAGAATGAATTTCAATATTTAATTGTAATAAATATTAAATCTATTTATTTTTAAGGAACAAAATTATCTAAGATCTATTATAGGTGATTGATCTAAGAAAAATCCTAAACCTCGAAAATGTGAGATCTAATACCTATTAAAAATCAAATACTGAAATATGCAAAATGATTTTTACAGGGCAAAATATGCATGCAAATGCAAATCTTTTTGGATACAATGTCAAGCACAATTAACTCTACAATATATGATTTTTCGGGAATTTTTAGAGCAATGGTTAATCAAATATAAATTTCAGAGCACATACTGGGCAAAATATGCAATTTTCCACAAAACATTTAATTATAATTAACCGTCAATCACAAGAATGTTCACAATATGTCAAACTGTAGAGAATTAAATGACAAACATTACGCTATTTTTGGATAAATAAAAGACACAAATATGTTGCTCAAAATAATAGAGGAAGTTAGGGGTATAAATGTAAATTACTATAAATGGAAAGAAATATAAATATGCAAAATAGGGGTATGAGTGTAATTACCTAAACTATGAGGGGTACTTTTGCAAAATTCCCAATGGAGCACATGCAGCGCACGTGCTCTTTGGGTGTCTAGACTTCTGCGCAATTTAGAGGAGCTTCAGAGGACTCTTTGCAATTTTCCCCTGAGGTCACGTGCGGATCACGTGACCTGGGGTGCTGACGCCATGCTGATGAAGTTCCCCCGTCACGTGTCACGCACGTGAAGAGGGGGCCTCGGGGCTGGTCCTGGCCAAGGAGGAGAGGCTGGTGTCTCACGGCGGACAGCGGCGAGGCGTCGCTGTCGACAGGGCTGGCGGAGCTCCTCGACCAAGGCGGAGGAGTGCCAGGTGTCGAATGGCGGTGGAGTGATTGCCGATGGAGGAGGGTCGAAGATGCGAAGCGGCGAAGTTGAGTAGTCGGGGGGTTTGCGACGGAGGCGTTGTTGATCGGTGGTGAAGCTGAACTGCGTAGGAGGAGAACGTCCCAGGGGTTGTTGAAGAACACCTGGGTTTGACTAGTGATGAAGATGGCATTGGAGTTGATAACGATGAAGATGGAGGTTGAAGTTGCTGGCGTTGTTGTCGTCGACGGTGGCAGAGATGAGTCGAGGCAGAGTAGGCGGAGGTGTAGACGCCCGGGCAGAGATGGAGATGGTGGAGGAGCGTATGGTGGTAGTCGGTGGAGAGAGATAGAGCGACAGAGGGAGCAGGAGGAATGAGGTGAGGAAGAAGAGAGTATCTGGGCTCAACGATCGAGGTCGGAGCGGGCAGCGACTCGAGAAGGAGCTCGGCTATGCTGTGACGGTCGCTGGGGAGGCCGGATCTCGCCGGAGATGCGGACGAGCAAATGCTGTCACCATCGCGCGCACTTATCTTTAGTGCAATCGGCGGATAGCGGATCCACAGTCGGAGTTGTTCTTTAAATAGGGGCATCGACGGGGTCTCGGAGATGGAAGGTCCTGCGATTGATGATTTTACGGGATTTGAAGGGGACGAAGATCCGATTGGAGGCGATTTGATCTAGTCGAGGTTTGCAGAGGATCTGATCGAGGAGACGAGGGCGGCGGTCGGACTGGATTTGTTCAAGATGCGACGACGTGAGATTAGCGGGAGGCATAGAAATCTTTGGGATACGGCGGGCGGACTGGGAAGGAAGGGCTGGGGAAGACGATCTATGGGCCATCCGATCGGCTGAGATCAGATGGCCCACATTAAGGCACGTAGCGCTTAAATGGGAGAGGGTCACGCATGTGCTTGGCGCGTGCCTGGGCGGCACGTGCCTCGCACGTGCGTGGTTTAATTATTTTTTTATTTTTTTATTTTTTATAAAACTAATTAATAAATATGCGAAAAAAGGCTGACACGTGGCGGCTCCAGGAGCTACCATGTGTCAGCACCACACAATTCCGAGAATAAATTCCTTATTAAATCCAAAATAAATAGCAAATGACTTGGATTGCAAATGTTTCTTCATGAAAATTGCTCGTCTTCATGAGATCTACAACTTTCATGAAGACATCAAAACCAAAATCGATCAATTGCATAAAGTGAATTTTTGGGGTATCCTATATACGTAGAATACCCTGATTTTTGGGTTTTATAATTTTTATATCATTTTTAAACAAGAGAAAAATCCGAATAAAATATGATAAAATCAGAGATAAATATTTACACATTATTCTAATTTTTTTTTATTAATCGATAAAATATGTACATAAAATATTAGGTCAAAAACCGCGAAAATACACAATATACAAAAGAGGCCCAATACCCAATTTTCACATATGAGCTCCGATTCACTTGAACTCGGTCTTGTTTTGAATGTAATTGAATGTACATTAGTTTAAAAGTGAGTAGGATTAAAACGGACACTGTATGAGGAAGATGTGAGGTTTTTAGTTCGGAAATCCTGAAACTAGGGTTTGGGTTTTTGGTCCATTTATTTGGGTAAGTTATTTTTTTGCATTTTTCATTTATTCATGTTAGTGATATGTACACAGTGGAGGTTGTCTTGTGTCATTCGGAGTTAGCATGAATGAGTTAAAAATCCGGGTAGTTAGGCTATTTACATGTCATTTTTGGCTTCGATTTTTGGCTTCTTATTTTGTGCAAAAATTAGTGCTAAAATGCAATTCTTATGAAAATCTGTATGAATGCTAATGCTGAATAGATGCAGAAATGTTGTTGATTTTGAGGGATTTGAGCTTAATAAATGAGATTTAGAGTGATGAATCCGAGATTCATCACTTGGTCTCGTGGGTTAAGTTATAAATATATCTTTCAGTTATATTTTTTTAATAAGTCATACTGTACATATATACATACCTACAATCTGCCTTCTTTTCTTTTCTATATTTTATTCTTTTATTTATTTACATGATTTTGATGCATAAAGGTGCATTTTTTTCATGAATGTGCTTTTGATAAAAGATGGGAATTAATGAATATTTACGTGTATTTGTTGACCATTTTAAGACAAAATGCAGAAAGAATGTCAATGAATCATGGATTCATCACAGCCCCTATGGCAAAATTAGAAGCGTCTGTCATGTTCTCGAAAGGAAGAGACCAATCGGCTGGCTAAAGGAAGGAGCCTGCACAACTAATTCGTTGAGATTCTCAAATGATGTAAGACACTGATCATATACAAGGAACTCAATGTCTTTCATCAACAAATCAGTAAGTGGTCGGGAAATCTGATTGAAGTCATATATGAACCGTCAGTAGAAACTGACATGCCAAAAATAAGACCACAACTGTCGCAAATTAGACAGTGGATTGAGCTTCATGATGATATCCACCTTCTCTGGATCAACCTCCATGCCCTTGTTGGAGATTATGTGGCCAAGTACTATCCCTTGAGTCATCATGAAATGACTCTTCTCCCAAGATAGAACAAGGTTGACCTTGATGCAGCACTGACATACTCGGTCTAGGCAAGAAATGCAAGCATCAAAACCATCACGGTAGACCGAGACGTCATCCATGAAGACCTCTAAACACTCGCCCACCATGTTAGAGAATATGGAAAGCATGCACCTTTGGAATGTAGTTGGGGCATTACATAAACCAAAGGGCATCCGTCTGAAAGCATACATTCTGAAAGGACATGTGAACGTCGTTTTCTCCTGGTCATCGCGTGCTATGGCCCCTGGTCGTAACTCGAGTACCCGTCAATAAAACAATAGTGACTCTTACCAACTAACCTATATGGTGACGAGAAATTATCCTTCTTGGTGGGTACTCGGGTATCTATCTCCTCTCCAGACTCGCTCACAGCTGTGGCGATACCTGTCTTCTTGGTTACCACATGCAAAGGACTAACCCATTTGGAGTTGAAGATGGGTTAGATAAAATCTACACTCCACCATTTATATATTTCCTTCATGACTACATCTTGAAGATTCAGGTTCATCCTTTGTTGGAATTCATGCGATGGCTTAGCTTTATCTTCAAGATAGATGTGGTGGGAGCACTGGGCTCGACTTATACTCTGGATATCAAATACACTCCATCTGATTGCCTTGCGGTTTCTTTCAAAAACCTCCATCAAATGAGATTCTTGGTCTTCAATCAATCTGCTGAGATATTGACTGGGAACATATCTGGCTCACCTGCAAGGAATATATACTTCATGTTCTACGACAAGATCTTCAACTCAGGACAAGTGGGACCAGGAAAATCTGGCCTCTGAAAAGTCTTTGTGAAAGCTACCAAATCTGCATGTGAGAAATCTCACTAAATATGTATATCTGATGAAGATGACCCTACTAGTGTATATGTCAATTGTACTAGCTTGCTCTGCACCCTAGAAGTCGGCTCTGTAGTGATCAGACATGATAAATAATCATCAAAGTCCTACCAGTCAAAATCAGTGTCTGAATCACAAGAAATATAATATGCTTCGCTACCCCGATCGCAATCATCATCCTGTAAGGTGTCATGTGCCATGAGTGTGCTCTCCAAACTCTCATCTGTTGTCATCTTTAACTCTGTACTGTCTGAAGGCAAGAGAAGAGCTCGTCATGCAGGGTATTTCCAAACTGCTTCATCTTCTGTAATCACAAAATCACATTCTCGATGGACGTCTAGCTCTGCATCTGTCATCTGCTTAAAATTGGTGGTCTGCTCTGAGTAGGATGAATCTATGTCCCTAGTCTCCTCAATCATATCTATTTGTACACTTTCACCCTCGATGCGAAAGTATACCTTCCCGCTACCATGACCGTAGAAAACCTTTGTTGTGGCCTAGAATGGTTGTCTTAGAATGATGGGTGTATCGGTCACAGACTCAGGGATCTCCATGTCCAACACAACGAAGTTCACGGGGAATTTCTAGCCCTGAATTATGATGACAACATCCTTTAATAACCCCTTCGGTCTCTTAACAGATCTATCAGTAAACTGAAGGATTGTTCTGCTCTGTTTAAGAGGGCCAAAGTCAAATTGATCAAGTAAGGAAGCCGGGAGGAGGTTAATTGAGGAACCGCTGTCTAACAGAGTACGATCAAACCGTTGCTCATGAATATGGTATCTGACATAAGGAGCTCATACGTCAGGTCTCTTGGTTGGCAATCAGTTCTAGATGGCAAAGTAGGTGGCACATATGAACACATGGATTTCTAAATTATGATTCCTCCTCTTCCTACAGATGGTAGTCTTCTCTCTCAAGTTCTTATGGAAAATATGGATGTGCTCAAGTGCCTCTTGAAGAATTAGCTAGATCTGAAATCTATTTATCATCTGCTCTCTCAGCTCTAACTAGTCCCTTTTTTTGGATTTTCTATTTTGGCCCCTTTCCTATGCGGAGTGCGTGAGGGAGGGTGATAGAAGGACCCTCTTCTGAGAGATGAGGGTCAAGAGTAGGTTCATATGCATTTAAGAGACTAGAATCCATACAAAAATCATCAATCAAACTAGATGAATTCTCAGGAGATATAGAAACCTTTCCCTTATTCATATTTTTTATTTTTGGAGTTATTCTATTTTTTGAATTTTTCCACAAATATCCTTAGGCACAGGATGAGTTAAAACAACAGAAAGAATCTTAGTGACATCAACAACATCTGATCTTGCGGTATCAACACCATACTCTAGCATGGCAACTGGAATATAGGTGGAAGAACAACACCATCTGCCACTGAAAATACAACAACCTCAATACCATCGTCTAGGTCAACATACTTGGTGGCTTCAGCATCACCACCACCATCATCAAGGCAAGCGACATCAGTACCACTCCCGACCTCATCTGGCACCCTAGAATATGCATCGGGATATCTCCTAGATGAGTCGCCACCAACTGGTTTCCTACCACTCCTATGTGTCACAAAATCAACAACAAATATAGAAGAAGGAGTGTCATCTAAAATATCACTAGGAGTGGAGGTCCTTGTAAATTATACCTTCTCAAACTTCATCTTCAGATTGTTCAGGTTAGGTTCAATATGGGTGGGTCCGGAAGCCTTGAACTTTATTATCTCCCCCATCTCTTATCGAAACTCGTCCATTTCTCACCGGAAGGAGGCCTGTTGATGAGAGAGCAAGGGAGCGAGGTCATCAAGGGTTGGGTTCTCATACTGGTGTTGATGAGAACTGGATGGGTGCCTCACTGGAGGTGAGTTTGAGTCTACTGCCAGTAGTGAGGAGGGGGTTAGGAGTACTGCTGAGGATGCTGCAACTACATCTACTGCTATCCCTGATTTTGAGGACAAGGAACATGTTTTGCTGTTGATGGGAGTATTGGGGCTGTTGGGCTTGGTTGCCCTGCCCTGCCTGTGCTGGAGGCTGCTGCTGGGATGAAGTTCCTTTAGTAGAACATAAAAAATGAGATGGTCACGACGGATCCTGGGTAGTGGTTGGTTCTGGGAGTACCTGATCCTGTTGACTCCCATCAACGGCTCCTTCTTGGAGTGGTAGGGGAAGGGTTGCCAAGGGTTGATCCGAGTAGTATATCACCATCTGAGTGTCTGAAGAAGGTGGTTGTGGTTGGTACTGCTAGAGCGACTGGATCGGCTCTGCTTGAATGTGGCAAACCTGATGATACGAGGCTGAGGGCTCCCTGGATCAGTCTGTGACCTGATACAGGGTTGAGAAGTCGTATGTGCCTTTTAGAGACACATGATCTGAATCTTTAGGTTACTCAGAGTTTGGGCCAGCTCATCAATCTTGTTGAGCTTATCCATGCCCTGAAACTGCTTCTTCTCAATGATCTCTATCCTGTCCAACTTCTGGCTAATGATACCCATATCAGTGGCCAAAGACTCTACTTGTTTTGTTACCAATGAAGATGTAGAAGGATAAGCCTCAATGCGTGTGATTCTCTTATGTGAAACCGCCTGTGGGAGAGGCTTCATTGTGGTATAGACACGAGTTTAGGACATTACTGTGTGATTTTCTTCCATCTCCTCATAGATGGCCTAGACCTGGACTTCATCCTTAGCGAAGTATGAACCTCCACATGAGGCATTCACAATCCCTTGCAGCTCAGGTGTCAGCCCACGGTAGAAACTCTTGACGAGGTTGGGATTCCTAATCTCATGGTGGGGACACCTGTCGATGACCTCTCTAAATCGATCCTAGGCTTCATGGAACTATTCATTTGGGATCATGGTGAAGATGTTGATCATGTCTCTCGCTGCATTGGTCCGATCGATTGGATAGTACTTGTTCAAGTATTCAGTACGGAGCTACTCCCAAGTGGTTATGATCTTCCCCATATGCTTCAGCTAGTAGGCTGCTCTATCGACCAAGGAAAAGGTGAAGACAATCACCTTGATGGTATCATCGTCCACAAATCTGCCATGGATGGTGTTTTGCATATCATCTCGAGCTCCTGCATATGGGGATGGGGCTCCATGGTGGCTAGCCCATGGAACTTGGGTAGTATTTGAATGGTCTGGGGGCAAAACTCAAAGTCTCCAAGGATCGCGAGCAACCGGATCCGTCTGCGGGTGAGGGTTGCACCAGGATTGTGCAACTACCTCATAGTGCGGCCTAGTCTGGATGGTTCCTACAGATCGTTATGGCGTCTATCTCCACCCTCGGCTCTAGGTATCTCTCCACCGGTTGCTGGTCTCTGTAGTTGTGTTGGTCTTCCCTCTCTCAACTCAGCAATCTCCCTCCTCACTTAATCCATTAATGCTCCTTGGTCCCTAATCTGTCTCTACATGGTCTCTAAGGAGGCTAGTAGCGTGTTGTTGATGGCAGCCTGGTCTAATACAAACACAGAAGCTTGAGTTTGCTCATCAGTCCTTCCCTCACTACTGGCCATGTCATCGGTCTCTACAAAGGCAAAATACCCTAGCTCTGGTGCTATCAAGTGAACAAATAGTTGTGTTGGCCTCTGTGATAGTACCTCAGGTTTAGAAGAAGGGTGGTCGAGGGGGAATAGGGTGGAGGTGAATTCATGTTCAGAGAGCGGGTCTGAGCTCTCTGTAGCCACCCTCGATGAACGGGGAGGAGTGCTAGAAAGCGGTGCTGCCAACAACAGCCTAAGAGACCTCTTTCCCATTATTGTGATGTGGGGATTTATGAAGAGTAGTTCTGGAATGCAGACAAGAAGGGAAAATCAAACCCTCGGTTCACCTACACAATGTAATGTGATGGTCGTAAAGGACCAATCGTTTATCTTCTCAAATTTTATTTAGGTGATAATCCGATCTATCAGAGTGGTTAAGCGAGCTGTTAGGAGCATGATTCTCCTTGGAGACTGGCCTGGATTTCTACGACTAGTTGTGGGTACTTCCAAGATAGTATGGGTGTAAGTACGGACCATTTCTGAATACCCGTTTTACTTGAGGACCGTACTTTGACGGTGTCCTCTAAACCATCCCCTCTGCGAAGGGAATGCAGACCATTTATCGGCTACCCACAGACCCTCACTGGAGAAATAGCTAATCGTTTTTCAAACCAGAAGTTTAAAGAGAGTTCAGGAATGGATATATCCTAATGTGTGGTTCGCTCAACTCTCTACAAATAACTCAAACAATAAGGGGGTTACTCTCCCCAAAACAATGATTTTTGAGCGAAGTTTAGTTTTAGATCAAGTTTGTTTTAGCAGTCTCAGATTTTATTAGTTATCTATTTTTTAGGTATTTTTCTGAATAAATCAAACGTCTAACTAACTTTCCAATTTCCTTTTTATTTAAGTCCAAGAAAACTATGGGAGGAAGATGGAAAAGCCAATGCACGGTCAGCAAATAAAAATCCTAAATCTAGGGGTCAAATCCTCAGGAATCAAATAGAAAATAAGTGCAGAAAATCAGTGAAAAACGTGGCGAGGTTCCCCGCGTGCACCGACACTCGGTGAAAAAGACCTCGAATAAAGAGTGTCCAACTGTCCAGAAGTCCTAAATTATTACAAGATTTATTTTTTGCTAAAAGAAATAACTCTATCTAAAATAACTACTCTTGTAGTCCTATGCTCTTCCTCCTGCGTTGGTCCTTCCCAAAATGAACCGAATCGTCCTCCAGGCGATTCCCTCGCACAAAAAGCAAACAGAACAATATCAGAAAACAATTATAATAAATAGAGATAAAAAAGATGAAAATTAAAATCAAACTACTAAGTCGTTCTCGTCGACAACGACACCATTATGGTCACACGCCAAATCGAATCTAGTTAAGTATGAAATAATGGTGTCGTTGTGACCCAAATCAACCAAGGGGATCAACGAGAAAGTTCAAACCACTAGATATAAAATAATCAGTGTAAACGGTTACACTACTTTTATTTACTTGGTATAACAACTAGGATTGAACACAAGGAGCACAATTAAAAGCTAAAAACTGTGATTTCAGGAATAAAACTCTTTTTTTCTATTTTTTGAGTTTTCAAATTTTATTTTTTTATAATAAAGGCAATAAGCATAAGAAATAAAAGAACTCAAACATACATTTTTGTATTTTTCTAATATGTCAAAAATACTCAGAAAAATGCAATAAAATATTTCTAAGTTTTAATTGTTTTTGGAAATTTTTGTAGTTTTTTAAAATGTTTACATAATTTCCTAAAAATCAAACAGTGATAAAAATAGCAAGATGCGCACAGTCAGGAGGATTTAGCAAGTTAAAAATAACTCGATGCCCAAAACTCCTAGATGAGATTTTTATGATAAAATATTAATAAATATATAAAAACATAGACTAAAATCAATTTTTTTAGATTTTTCTACAATTTTATGTAATTTTTTCTAAGTCTTTAAGTGTTTTGCAATTTTATGTTTTTCATAAGGTATTTTCAATCAAAGTAAAAAGTGGAGCTAAAAGATAATAAAAGACAACTATAGGAATTTTTGGATGATTTTTCGAATTTTTATCATTTTTCTAAAACAAACATCACACTTTATAGCAGTTTTTGAATTTTTTGATAATATAAAATGAAATAAAGTTGATAAACTAAAATTACCACACAAAAAGCAAGCAAGTAGGAGCTACTAGGTATTTTGTAGAATGTTTAGGTTCAATTTGCCATTTATTACATCAAAAAAAATTAGTCAAAAATAGTTCACAGGGACCTTTTCGTAAATAATTCAAGTTCTATGGCTAGCAGATAACACATATTAAAACTCCAAGGCCATCTATGAAAATTATCCAAAAATCTCACACACAACACGTGATACACATCTCACAAGGGTATAAGTGCAATTATCAAAACACAAACTTTATTCCATAACGAGCAATTAGCTCAGACCAGATACTGCAAATAACCAAAAAATCACGTAGGGATGCATGTGGATTCGACCCAACAGGACTAAAATGCAAATAAATAAACTAAAGGGTCCAAACTACAAATATGCTTAACTAATTATTACACTTATTGGGCTAAATCAAAATAAGAAGACATATAGGGTAAAAAGTGAAGTATACCCTTGCAGACACGTTGCACCTTGATGAAACTTGATTTCATCATCTTCATTTACCTATTTTAACCCCCTTGCTTAAATGTGTGTCAATAAAAATCAGATAAAGTCTTATAATTATCAGAGTCATTGAATAAATTAAAAATCACAAAAAATGGCATAATTAAAACCCGTGGTATTTTTAGCCTTAAAAATACCCTCAAAAATATTTTTTGCCCTTAAATGACCTCTTCTCCGTTTTTTGTCAACATGAAACTTGTAGATCTCATTGAGATCTACAACTTTCATGTTTTGCGTTTTTCCAAATTCGGCCATCTATTCCCTCATAAATTAAAATATTTGAAGGAATAAACTAATTGGGCTATGTGGCGCCTTCTTGTTGCGCCACGCGGCTCGTTTCATTGCGCGCCACGCATCGCTGCTTCTCCACCATCCGATTGCATTTCCTCCCTCCTTATCATTGGCGTCCATTCCCGTTGTGCTTCCCCTCCATCCGATCAAAGCAAGGACGCCATCACAGCCTTCCATCAGCGCCTCATCCTGCTCTCTCCACGTGGCAACATTTCCTCCACCCAATCTACTCCATCTCAACCACTCAAACAATTCATGCTCTCAGACTTTCGATTATCACCATCCTCGCATCCAAGCCGTTGGACTCTGTCGTTCGTACAGCTCACTGAAGGATATGGTTAGATCTTCAAGCGCATCACGGAAGCGTGAGCATCGTATCGAATTCGACGAAGAACGACCAGTCGCACTAGTTGTTTTATGCAGCGGAAATTAAAAAATTTCATGCGACGAAACCACATGATCCAAGAACACTTCTTGGATCGTTTCGTCTAAACCACAAACAAGTAATAGGATTACCTCTTGAAGCATGGTTGCGATTGAGTCTCTAAACAAAGAGACCTCCTGTCTCAAGTCTGATCCGACGGAGGAGACGCTTGCGAGCGCGGGGATGAATTGCATGCTTCTCGCAATCCATGTTGATGATCCAAGCGGCGGATCTCCTGATCTCGACACACGAGATCCGACGTCTTCTTGACGAGCGAGGCGCACAGAAGGAGACGGAGATCCACGAGTAAATGATCGGGCAGCATAACGACTACGCTGCGGCGACGGAGAACCTCTCTAGGGCATCCATAGTGGATGACCACATGAGAGGGAGAGAGAGAATAGGCGTGTAGAGAGAGAGAGAGAGAGAGAGAGAAAATTATGTTCTCTTGTGTGTTGTGTAAAGAAGAGCAAAGGGGTGCCTCTCCTTTTATAATAGTTTGGGATCCATGGATCTCAATCCATGGGACAACACAAATCCAATGGTTCACATTGATTTGTGTTTCTTTCAATGATCATGATTTGTTGCAAAAACCACAACAACAATTCGTATAATTTAATTAAATATATATTGAATAAATCATCAATATATAAATTAATTTAAATCAAATCAATATAGGAGATTTAGGAAGGAGGCATGCCTCCCTTCCATAAAGGGGGTGGCGGCACACCTTGAATCCAATTCAAGGAGGTTGTCCATCCTCTTTAATAGGAAGGAGGCACTCCTCTTCCATATTCATGAGATCTCATATCTTATGAAAATCTCCATTATTTACAACAACTATTGTTGTAAATTATTCACATAAATAATCCATAATTTTTTTATGAACATTGCGATCATGACACTGAAAACTTGTGAATCATATTCACAACCCAAAATAAAATGTAAATTACATTTTCAATTTAATGTCCAATGTGAATCCAATTCACATCAACATTTAATTAACAAATGTAAATTACAAATAGCTCTCTCTTATATATTATAAATCATATTTATAATATATATGATTAATATGGATAGTGCTATCCACACTATTCATATCCATGATAATTAAATCACATTTAATCATCTTGGATCTCTATTCTCATGTTCCCAAATAATATGAATCATATTCATATTATTCACATCTTTGATAATAAAATCTCATTTAATTATCTAAGATAACTCTCTTTATAATATGAATCAAATTCATATTATTCATGATAATTAAAACACATTTAATTATCCATTTTCTCAATGCCTCTAATACGCATATCAGTAATGAAATTATCCTGAACTATTTCAAGGATAACGCGCTTTCTCCACGAATACTTGGAGATAAGGACAGGGCGATTGTATTGTTCCACGTATAGTGACTTGGATATTGAGATCATATCTCAAATCCAGATAGCGGGCCTCCCATAGATGCGTGATTAAATCAAGACCGCAAATCTAATCTTCTCATTGCATCTGAAACACATTCAGATAATTGTCAAACATTTGGACCAAGATAAGATTACTTCTCTACTGAGAGGAGTCACTAAAATCCAGACCCGTTTCATCACTCCCTAGGAATGGAAGCGTCATGGTTATACAATTGTTTATGATCACATCACCCTCAGGTATTCCCAATACCTGTACATCTTGCATACTGGAAGACTCAGAATAAACCCGAAGTATTGGATCAACTTTATATTGTCTACTTCATGGTTTTATCAGTAAGTTTCTCATTCGATCATTGGGAGCTGGTATCGATCATATATTTCTAAAAGCATATATCTTACCTAGGTCTTGATCATATACTTTCCAAAAGTATATATCAAATCTACAAATTCAGTCAAGCTTCCAAAGCGAGACGACCATGCACGGAATTTGATTCTTCCCAATATCTCATGAGTGAGCTCATGCTTTCCGGTTCAGTAAATGAACCTGTATGATCTCTTTGAGAGATCGTATTACTCATATGCCCTTATATGCACACTGGCGCGCCGGTGTATAGACCTTGGTTAGGTCATCAACCTATTGGTCTGCCAAATGTACATACTTAGGCATATAGTAACACATCTGTCTCCGGTCAGAGAATGCGTGCCTATATCATGACAGCATATGATATAGGACTTTGGTTATCTCGATCTCGTTAAGTCAACTCTTTGACCTAACTTATCTAACACCTCTGAATCTCTATTCCTATGCAGAGGACCTGCATTAATAGGTCAGTTAGATATCAGCCTAAATGAGAAAGGATTGCCATCTCCTACTCTGGTTGGAGATCATCTCTTAACAATCATTTGGCAGTGCTTGATGAGTCCTCAATCTTACTCATTAGATATTCATCCAAGCACCAGCCTCTATGATTCAATAATTGAATCAACAGTTGTATGATCATTAAGATGTCCATGGTACATAACCCTAATTGTACTAAGGGATCTATTATGCAAATTACTCATTCTTCATTTCAGATCAGGGAATGATATTCACAATAACATTTATTGCATAATGGCTCACCGTCGGCTCGCATGTCCAACAATCTCCTACTAGCCCAAGGAGCCATTATGGGCTAATCATTTAAACCCACACTCATGTGACAATCATAGGCTATTTAGAAAATAGCTAGGTAAGCTGATCAGTCACTCTATTCCCGCGAGACTACGCCAAGTCCTTTTACGACACTTGCATATCTCCCAGTAACAGTGCTTGCATCCAATGCGAATGTTGCATCTTATGCAACCAATACTCAATCTTGTTAGTTACAGTGTCCTTGACACTATAGCTTAACAATTATCATAACCAGTATTTCCATAATCCTTATCAGAATACCCTTATTCCTAGATATCACTATCTCTTAAGGTATCCACAGTTAAGACCTTTTAGATCACTATCTATAAAGTCTTAAACTTTTGATGATAAGACTTTGAGATCACTATCTCAAAAATCCTGTCATATATGAAGATTTTGTTATTACTGCAATCAAGTGTTTTATCTCCATGGTAGGATTAGCAACACTTTACTATTCCAACTGCATGGAAGATATCTGTCTTTTTTACACATCTAGCATACACTCAGCTTCTCGTAACTGATGCACAAGTGCAAATAGTTCCAGCATTCACTTCCTCAACTCTGTGAGGTGTTATCCCTTTAGATAGGTCAGTATCATATCTTAAGGGATGGAAGCCTTTCTCGGAATTTCTAAGAATAGAATATGTCCAAGGTGTACTACAAATGTGACAGTCCCAATATCCTCTTTTCTTTGCTTCTGAACAACTTCAGAACTAAGATCTAATAGGTATCTTTGAAATCATATTTCAAGATATGGAATAGTCAGTCTATAAAACACTTATTATCATTCTTATATCATTCCAAATGATTAGGATATTATCTACATTTAGCACGATGAACACAAAGGTACCCCCACTAAGCTTCATATGGTTCATCAAGATTCTATCTAAAATCATAACATTTATAATTTCATAAAATCTTATGTTCCAGCAACCAGAAGCTTATATGAGTCCATAGATGGATTTCCTTAGCTTGCACATCTTGCTTTCCTCAACCATGAAGCCTTGGGGCTACTTCATGCGAATATCCTCAGAGAGGAGTGCAATCTTGACTTCTTTCTCTTGAAGATCCATTTATACCATTATGGGTCTTACCCATATAGGTGGATCCTCGAGGGTCCATATACAACACTTGTATATGAAGTCTACTCTAGGCTTTCATTGCTAAAATCCATCTTTCCATGTTATGATCCTCAGGATTTTCATCACATGAAATCTGATCACTGACACATGGATTACATCCTCAAACTCATTTGAAGAAGTATTAGTGTTTCATCTTTAATTGTCCTTTAAGTTCCCGATTTCAGGAGCCTCAATATCTTCTCAAGATTAAATGAGTTCCTACACTTCATTTTCATCTTGATTCTCAAGAGTCTCAACCTCTAAGAATCACACTCAGAGATGAGATATTTTAAGAATCTCAAGGTCATAAAGTAGGTATGCAATACCATCCTTTATTTTCCTAATGAAGCTGCACTCTCTAGTGCTCAATTCCAGCTTATTTGCATGGAATCTCATTAAGGATATATAATGTAGTCTCTACTACATATATACTTAGAAACTAAGAGGAAATTATGCTAAAATTCATCATTGACCAAACCATGTCACACATGATCCAATTGTATCTCCCTATAACTCTATTGAGTCAAGGTGTATTAGGAGGATTGAGATAGAAATGATATTCATATCTCCATAAGGTATTCTTTGAATTTATCTAAAAGGTACAAGCTACCTAGATTAGATCAAATTCATTTTATCTTCCTTCAAAATTTGGTTCTAAACCAAAATTATGAAATCTTTGAACATTTCAAAGGTTTCTTAGGTGAAGAGAAGAAATCTCATATCATACATAATCAGCAATAGATATCACATATCCATAATGTTTACTATGATATATATGATCCGCATACATCAATATATATGAGATCCCGAATACCTTGACATCTTACACCTTTCCCACGGAAGGGTGTATTGGACATTTTACTTTGAATACAATATTCACATGTAAGATTTGAACCTTTAGACAATCTAAAGTTTCATCTCTCACTAGTCTATTGATCAAATCAACAGAGAAATGTACAAGGCTTGATGCCAGATCATTATCAAATGATCTTTATCCTCCTATTAATCTTTTAAAGGTTTTATTCAGTCTTAGAAATCTTAATGAACCATTCGTCAATTTTCTAATTTTGTGGAGTCCACTAGATGTTAGATTACTATCTGAAATATCTCCATCATAACTCTTTATGATAGATTTATTACAGAATTCATGTTTATTTCCAACATTTAGAAATAAATAATGAGTCTATTCTAATATCTAGGTCATAGAGACATTCTCTAAGACTAAGGGCTCTCCCACTAAAATTATGAAGTCTTTCAATCTAATAGAGATTGTTGCAACAATTGCATCAATATCTATGAGGATGACTATAAGCCTTAAGATCAAATTTTCCAGTCTTCTAAAACATATGCAACCCATTGCAAGTGTTGTAGAAGATTGAGATACAATTATTGGACTTTATCTTATCAAATAAGAAAGTCAATTCAATGATTTATGTAGATTATTTTGATGCTCTATTTGAGTCCTTCTCTAAGGATTCTAGACAGACTTGATAGTCAAACTATCAACACATCAATTTATTGCAGTATCGGCATTCATCCAACTCTTTGGATGTCATATGGAAGTCATAGAAGTACAGTCAACTCTTTGACTATCCTTCTCATCTTGGGTCTGACCCATGCTTCCACTGCGCTCCCTTTATTTATAAACGACCATTGCTTAAGACTAAGGATCTCTTATGTTAAATTCAAAAGAATTCAATGCAAGAGCATTTCAACATTTATACATGCTTAATTAAATTCATACAATATGAATATTATTAAGCTTCATGAATGACTAGTGTATAGACAGTGGAATGATGACACTCATCATCTCTGCATCCATCTAGACTCTTAAAACATTGGTTCAGGTGGGTATTCAAACATTTTGAATACATCTCCTATGGAGCCACCAATCTGCATGATGCAGAGAACCATGTCATTCATTATTAAATGTCGAGAGCACATATGTATGCCAGAACATCTTCTTAAGTCTTTATAAGGATTATTTGACAATTGTGATCATCATCAACATGTCACTTCCAAAGTACATTCGATGAGAGATCAAGACTATAGAGACATACAAACCCTAGGATTGTAGTCCTATTATCTATTTAATTGTCATTCCTCATTAGTATGAGGAGACTTGCATATTGCAACCACATACATTATGTGTCCAACTACAAGTACAATATCTGGATCATGAGTCCAATCCATGATATTTTACTGGTTATCATTGAGTATAACATTGAGTGGGTTTAATGAAGGATTATCTGAAATAAGAAATAAGAAATTTGTATAAGTGTATATATTTATATATATACATGTTTTACTTTGATTTAGGAATTTTTATGTCAAAGTTGTCTTGCCTTGTCAACACTGAAAGTTCATTCCCTTAATCACTTTCAATGTAAGAGATATATTTACCATTATATCTCAGCAAGATCTGGGATCTCCTTCCTTATCTTTGTTACATCCCAATAATATGAGAATCTGCAACTCGGATAAAAAGAAGCGGGAACACATTCCACCTTGCAAGTCCAACTTGCATCTCCCAATTCGGTCTTTAACACCCGGGCCGACCACCCCTAAGGCGATGTTGACCCATCATTAATTGAACCAACAGTCAACAGGAATTGTACTCGCTATACGCAATCCAATATCGCCCCAATAATATGAGGATTTGATATTGGGGTCACTACGTATACGGCCTTACTCTTTGAGAAGAAAAGAGCCCGATCCAGATGCGCTTGCATAAAGGAGCTGTCACTTCAGACAAGCGTCTCCTACATACAATCCCTAGCGATGGAACCCTTCGCCTTGACAGAAGACCATGGATGTCACTTATGTGATCCTCCATATCATATTCAAATTCTAATTAATCATTATAAATCATATTCATTATGATTAATTCTTCCAAGGGAAATAACATCTCTATTCATAATAGAGTGTTTTAATTTTAATTGGATTCCA
This sequence comes from Ottelia alismoides, assembly GCA_037367405.1. Taxonomy (NCBI): domain Eukaryota; kingdom Viridiplantae; phylum Streptophyta; class Magnoliopsida; order Alismatales; family Hydrocharitaceae; genus Ottelia; species Ottelia alismoides. The sequence continues at coordinate 76,025 of JAZKJV010001986.1, forward strand.
ATTAATCTAATCATATTAAATAAATGATACAATTAATATCCAACAAACAGTCCTTATTGTTACTTGAATTAGGGTATTATCTCAAATACAGATTATTTCGAATTTTAATAATTAGAAAAATACATCTTGATTTCTCTGGCATCGAGTCCCTACCCGCTGTCATGGCCAGTACCGACAAGAGTGGGATGGACCACATACGTTACAACCCGCTACCCCAATGCTCTCCGACTAGACACCATATCCACCTCAGGAAAGGATAATGCCAAATAGATCAATTTGTACTTGAGATGATCATCGATTCTTCAAACGAAATTATACCATATAATAATAATCAAAACAATTTTAATTAACATTATAATGAGATTTGCTAAACAAATCACAAATCCTATTCAAGCAACATGTTTATTGGAATGTAGATCATGTAGATCATGTAACCAATTAGTGATCTGGATCACATCTAATCAAATATTGGTTAAGGCAATGTCATTTATGGAAATAATTATCATCAAATATTTCACAAATATTTATGCACAATTATTCCAGGAAATTAAACAATTTAATTTCACTAATTGATTAAATGACAATCACTAGGTTCTTGATTAGGAAAGTATTTCCAGCAGTGACCCTCACTAAAAATACCATATCTCAATCAATTTAAATCCAAATTAGGCAAAATAAATTTCTAATGTTTGCTAATTTGATTTACAGCAGAACCTAAGTGATTTTCATGTATTTCAAGTTGCTTCAAATCCGCAATTAACTTTTAAATTACGTTGAGATTCGCAGCCCCCGTAACTGTGGATACATGTTCACTACAATGAGCATAACTTGAGCAAACGGAATCGAAATCATGTAAACTCAGATCTTACAGTTTCCTTATTCAATGGGGAACAAAATACAATTATTATTTTCGTATTTAAATAATTTAAAAAGGGCCTAAAATAATCAATAAACAGAGATGCGAAAATTGAAATGCAAGAAAAACTTTCGCAAACCCTAATGAACCCAAGTCGTCCTCGGTTAATGGATCGTATCCAAAACCACCGACTTAAGGCTCTGATACCACTTGAAGTATATGGTTAGATCCTCAAGCGCATCACAGAAGCATGAGCATCGTATCGAATACGACGAAGAACGACTAGTCGCACTAGTTGTTCTATGCAGCGGAAATTTAAACATTTTCATGCGACGAAACCACATGATCAGAGAACACTTCTTGGATCATTTCGTCTAAACGAAAAACAAGTAATAGGATTACCTCTTGAAGCATGGTTGCAATCGAGTCTATAAACGAAGAGACCTCCTGTCTCAAGTCCGATCCGACGGAGGAGACGCTTGCGAACATGGGGATGAATCGTGTGCTTCTCACAATCCATGTTGCTGATCCAAGCGGCGGATCTCATGATCTCGACACACGAGATCCGACGTCTTATTCACGAGCGAGGTGCACCGAAGGAGACGGAGATCCACGAGCAAACGATCGGGCAGCCTATCGACTACGTTGCGGTGATGGAGAACCTCTCTAGGGCATCCATAGTGGACGGCCACATGAGAGGGAGAGAGAGAGTAGGTGTGTAGAGACAGAAAGAGAGAGAGAGAGAGAGAGAGACTTATGTTCTCTTGTGTATTGTGTAAAGAAGAGCAAAGGGGTGCCTCTCCTTTTATAATATTTTGGGATCCATGGATCTCAATCCATGGGACAACACAAATCTAATGGTTCACATTGATTTGTGTTTCTTTCAATGGTCATGATTTGTTGCTAAAAACACATCAACAATTAATTTAATTTAATTTAATATATAGAATAAATCATCAATACATAAATTAATTTAAATCAAATCAATATAGGAGATTTAGGAAGGGGTGCCTCCCTTCCATAAAGGGGGTCGCGGCACACCTTGAATCCAATTTAAGGAGGTTGTCAATCCTCTTTAATAGGAAGGAGGTACTCCTCTTCCATATTCATGAGATCTCATATCTTATGAAAATCTCCATTATTTACAACAACTATTGTTGTAAATTATTCACACAAATAATCAATAATTATTTTGTAAATATTCCAATCATGCCATTGAAAACTTATGAATCATATTCACAAGCCAAAATAAAATGTAAATTACATTTTCAATTTAATGTCCAATGTGAATCCAATTCACATCAACATTTAATTAACAAATGTAAATTACAAATAGCTCTCTCTTATATATTATAAATCATATTTATAATATATATGATTAATATGGATAGTGATATCCACATTATTCATATCCATGATAACTAAATCACATTTAATCATCTTGGATCTCTATTCTCATGTGCCCAAATAATATGAATCATATTCATATTATTCACATCTTTGATAATCAAATCTCATTTAATTATCTAAGATAACTCTCTTTATAATATGAATCAAATTCATATTATTCATGATAATTAAATCACGTTTAATTATCCATTTTCTTAATGCTCGGATACGCATATCAACAATGAAATTATCCTAATCTCTTTCAAGGATAATGTGCTTTCTCCACGAATACTTGGAGAGACAGGGCGATTGTATTGTTCCACGTATAGTAACTTGGATATTGAGATCGTATCTCAAATCCAGATCGCGGGCCTCCCATAGATGCTTGATTAAATTAAGACCGCAAATCTAATATTCTCATTGCATCTGATCACATTTAGATCAATGTCCACCATTTGGACCAAGATAAGATAATTTCTCTACTGAGAGGAGTCAGTAAAATCCAGACCCGTTTCATCACTCCCTAGGAATGGAAGCGTCATGGTTATACAATCATTTATGATCACATCACCCTCAGGTATTCCCAATACATGTACATCCTGCACACTGGAAGACTCAGAATAAACCCAAAGTATTGGATCAACTTTATAATGTCTACTTCATGATTTTATCAGTAAGTTTCTCATTCGATCATTGGGAGTTGGTATCGATCATATACTTTCCAAAAGCATATATCTTACCTAGGTCTTGATCATATACTTTCCAAAAGTATATATCAAATCTACAAATTCAGTCAAGCTTCTAAAGCGAGACGACCGTGCACGGAATTTGATTCTTCCCAATATCTCATGAGTGAGCTCATGCCTTCCGGTTTAGTAAATGAACATGTATGATCCCTTTGAGAGATCGTATTACTCATATGCCCTTATATGCACACCGACGCGCCAGTGTATAGACCTTGGTTAGGTCATCAACCTATTGGTCTGCCAAATGTAAATACTCAGACATATAGTAACACATCTGTCTCCGGTCAGAGGATGCGTGCCTATATCATGACCGCATACGATATAGGACTTTGGTTATCTCGATCTTGTTAAGTCAACTCTTTGACCTAACTTATCTAACACCTCCGAATCTCTATTCCTATGCAGAGGACCTGCATAAAGAGGTCAGTTAGATATCAGCCTAAATGAGAAAGGATTGACATCTCCTACTCTGGTTGGAGATCATCTCTTAACAATCATTTGGCAGTGCTTGATGAGTCCTCAATCTAACTCATTAGATATTCATCCAAGCACCAGCCTCTATGATTCCGTAATTAAATCAACGGTTGTATGATCATTAAGATGGCCATGGTCATAACTCTAATTGTAATAAGGGACCTATTATGCAAATTTCTCATTCTTCATTTCAGATCAGGGAATGATATTCGCAATAACATTTATTGCATAATGGCTCACTGTGGGCTCGCATGTCCAACACTCACCACGTGGCGCATCCTGGGCGCTCCGATTATGCTTACCTCGATCAAATTTATGTTGCTCTTTAGCACCTAATTTCCAGCCTTTGAATCTCAAAATCCAACGACCAGAGCATCTTCGTCAACCTCTGGTATGCCCTCTCTCCCACGTTCTCAATCTCGCACAACTACCTTGCCCTTCCCATTTTCACCACCATCTCTGACGACCTCCTCTCTCTAACCACCTCACGACATTCCCCCATCATCCCTCATTCTCGCGCAACACTTGGTCACCCTCGTCGTCCTCTCCACTACTCCATCTCGACCTCACAAACCACATCGCCCGCATCCGAAACTGCCATCTACCTCCCTTAAATACTCCATCGCCGCCACCAATTCAGATGGTCTACCTGCATGAGGGGTGAGGCCCAGCCCTCCTCCACCTCCCTGTGACAAGGGGAGGTGGTAGGATCGAGCGAAGACGACCTACATCTCTAGTGAGACCCGCCGTCGTCCATGGCGGTGATGCGGTGGCTCCGTCTCTGCTTTAACTATCTCCAGTTGCCGAGGAGATTCAGCGACGACCAGAGCCCCTCGTCGGAGCTCATGCACAGACCCTCGTCCGCCATCTTCCCAGGTAAGTGACTCTAATCCTCCTTGTATATCCTTCGCCTCTTCTCCTAATTAATTAGGACTTTTCTTTCACCATCTCCGTTCCTTTATCACCCCTCTAAATTTGCCTCGCATCCTTCATCCTCGCTCACCACTCCTATCACCTCTTCCTTCCCTCGCGACCTCAAATCAACTCCGACCCTCTTCTCCGCTAATCTCGCCAGAGAGGACATTAGGCTGCCACCTTCTTCACACCCCAAACGGCCTCCACAAACACCTCACTCCACTCATGAGTTAAACACGAAGCTTCGGCTATCGGAACTAACAAATGCAGGTCCTGAATTATTCAATGACCGGAGCCTCATCTAAGCAAAAGTTGCAAGTCCCTCCTCCGGCGCTCCAGTGTCGACCAACGTCTCCAGACTGTTCCGCAGCTCGCCCGGACCTCCGACTTCATCGACGAACGCTCAGTGGGCTCCGGAGAGATTATGTGTGGCTTAGTAAGGGAGGCGGAGCTGGTACTACCTCGCCAAAGATCAGAACTTGCCACCAACCCCGCGGCGGAGGAGAAAGCACAGTCACCGTTGGATGAATCTATGCCAGTGTTCATCCAACGGTCCAGAGGACACGCCAACAACTTCACGCAACACAGGTGACGTCGAATCATCTTGATTTGACGGATCACAAGTGCGCACGCGTCAGCCCCCAGAACTCCTCTGTGCCTCAGCACCAGGCCAGTAGGTTCGAGTGTTCAAAACCTATCCCGAGCCAGAGCCAATAGGCTCGACCCTTCCGAGGTTAGCTAAGGTTACCTGAGCCTCCGCCGAGCCTCAGAGTCTATCCGAGCCTGGAAGAGCATGTGCAGGTCACGTGGGATATGGGCAAATTACAGGGAGGCGTACGAAATTCTTCAATTTTGTATACAGGTCCTAGATCACGTGCCGACCACGTGCATAGTGGGTATTTTACCTTTATACCCTCGTTGGTTTTCATAATTACAAAAATACCCCTGTGTGTGTGGGTTAATTACAGGGAAGGTCTCGAACTTTCTTGTATTTGCATTTTAGTCCCTCTTAGGGACATGTTTGCTATTTATCTTTCAAGTTTTCTTGCGTTTATGCCCCTGATTTCACTCGTGTATATCTTGAGCACCCTAGCTCCGATTGAGTCGATTTCAGTGGCGTTTTAAAGCTTTTTTCATTGTCTTCCTTATGGCATACTTTTATTTCAGATTTGAAATTTAATGTATTATTTTATTGTCTAAGTGTCTTGATTTCTATGTTTCCCATGCCTAATTTTTTACATGAATGAAGAGAGATTTATTACTTGACCCTGATTTGACTTCTATTTAAAAGGCTCAAGTATTTCTGATCTAGGGCATATTTTCATTGCATCTCATTGTACATAAATGCATGATTAAAAATAAAATAAAATATTGCATAGAGTTTTAAGGTTTAGGGTTTAGGGTTTACTAACTCAACACTTAATAAAATCACTAAAAGTCTTAATATCACGAGAGAGAGGCTCGTGTCCCTGAGTTCGGCCTTGGTTACTTACCAAGTAAAATATAAATACATGACCATCTACTTTCATTGACATATCAAATCAGATGGTCTTTAACGGACCGAATCCAGCCCAGTTGCGACAATCTTAAGTGCTAATTCCGCACTCTTAAAGGGCTGGATTTTCAGCTCGTCAAATGGCATCGTTGCCAGGGACACGGCTCATCTTTTGTTTTATTTGGATTTTTATTTATTTAATTAGGTGTTGCTTTATATAGGTCAACTTGTTCATTTATCTTGCATCGTAAAAATTTTTCTTTTCGATGGATCTCTGACTTTTGCTTTTGTGATAGGGCCCTTGATAATTCAAGGAGGTGAGGAGCAGGTGTTACCCTCTACGAGGAGCCGCAAAAGCATGCTTGGAGCAAGTCAAAAAGAAAGAAAAAAAATGTCATTTCGCATATCATGTAATAATCGTCTTTACAGCGTCTTCGATCGAAGACTCGCGATTGTAAATGAACGAATATATGTGGTTGTGTGGGGATCGTTCCCACTTGAGTGTCGGCTTAGGACCAGGCACGCGGCTCTCCGAGCGTATGTCATCATTTCAAATTTTACGTGCTTGCTCGTAGGTAGGACACACATTAATCAAAGATGCACCTAGCCTCGCTTCACTTAGCCAAATTTAAAAGACATTCTTCCTCGCTAATAGAAGCATGTTAAGTGAGGCTTTTGATCGACTTGCATACATATCATTTTGGTTTTCAAAACAGTCCAGTTTTGGCGTATTTTTGCCAAGGCACTGCATGATTTCTTGCTTAGCCTAGATCATGGTTTTTATCAATTACATGGTTTTTCTCGATTTACCCTCCTAGCTTGATCACCTAGGTTAATGGAAAATGGGAATGAATGGTAGATGATGAATGCTTGATTTATGTGCTCACCTTAATTTAGTGATAACCTTAAGCAAATTAATTGGGACTGTTAATTGCAAGTCAACCTAAAATGGAGTAAAATATTATTTTGGGAGAGCAACACCCTCGTTTACGCAGCTAATTTTTCCGCATAAAGATATAATGTTTTAATCACCAATAAAATGGATAAGATGATTAACCAACATCTGTTGGTTCCATGTGTGAGTTGGTGAAATTGAAGTGTGTTTCATGCTTGATTGAGCCTTGTTTGCTCCGACCCTCTCCCCTGAGCCATAGAAACTCCATTAATCTCCGAAGATTCATCCACTCATTTGTATATCCATCCATCCTCTTTGCTCACCTCGGGCCTCTTCCAACATCAAATCTCCATCTTTATACTTAGGCTACTCTCAGCCTAAGTATAGGGGGGACCCGAGGCCCTGTGATTTCTTTACTCATCTTTCCTTGCCTCAATACTTAGGTTATTTCTAACCTAAGTATAGGGGCAGCCCTCCTTAGTTCTTGTATATTTCTCTATATTTAAACGGACCTATGGACTTGTATCATCTAGTGCTATGAGGACATAGCAAAGTTTAAGTATAGGGGGTATACCGAGTATACAGTATATGTACTTTAGCTAAATCTAAAAATTTGAAAAATTTAAAACTTTTTGGCTAAAGTAAAATTCTTTGAACTAAGTGGACTCAATGGTTTTCAAGGCTTTTCTATATTATGTTACACTATTTTTATAGGAAAAATATTTTTGAAAATGATTTGAAAAATGAGTTTCTCTTATTTTGAAAAATCTTTTGAAAATGTTTTGAAAATCTTTATTTCTGTGACTTAATATTGAAATCTCTTTTCAAGGAAAATTAATTCTAACATGTGTTCTAACCTCTTATTAAAAATTTTATAAAATGAGAAAATTCAAAATCCTTTAAGAGTCATTAGTGACTACTAAGCCCAAATAAGTAGCCGCGTTCAGTGAGGGTTCGCCCTTAGCAGAGTGGGTGGTTTATAGGACATCGCGTAGGGCCCCATCCTCAAGCAACAGGCTCCGGCATGTACTTAAATCCATACTAGCTGAATGCAGATGCATCTACTTAATTGAGTTTAGGCAGTCATAATATCTCTTGAAGTCAAAAAAAGTAAAAAAAAATTGTGTGTTTTTGAATGAAGGAGTTGGATTAATCCTCTACAATCACACTTCCACCCAGGATCTGAAATATTCAAGGAAACTTGGTTTATGAGGAGTTGAGATTTTAGGTTAACCAACCTTAGCTATCAAGGTCTTAGACTTAATCATCCACATTCCTCTAGATTTCTAGATTTGTGTGCTATATTGCATGCTTAGTCTCCGACCATAAGAATATGATCAGCACATCACATGCACGACTGCGGTTTCGATGAGATGAGTTGACTCTTCACTTGAGGGACTAGGATGGGGGATTTGAGTCTGGACTTGATCTAATGAAGCTCGAGGATGGGATAAAATCTTTGAAGGCTTCATGAAACCAGAGTGTCAGCAACTTTAGCCAGTATGAGAACTTGGTTCTTATACTAATCTCTTAACATTGACCTAAGTGCCTGGGTGTGAAATAAATAAAAATGTTGATCAGTATGCGCCAACTTTTGATAAAAACAGTGGAGGTAGCCAAAAATACTACAAATCAATGAAATGTTAAAGAAAAGCTCTCATTCCACAAAGTCAATTATCAAAAGAGCTTCCACCAAAGGCGAGCACTCCCAACCATTTCAAAAGTGTCCACTTGGACCATCGCTATTAGGACCAGGAGTTGGGCTTGCACCAAAAAAGGGCTATGCATCGTAAATGCAACAAGTCTGGATGTAGAAGGTACGATAGGTACTCAAAAAAGACACACCCTGGTGTATTCCCAGGAAAACAAGTGCAGCCGGCTTCAACTTCTCTTGACAGACGCACTGATCAACACCAAAAAAATGTGTTGCGTAATAAGGCACTAAGAGAGTATCCTTATTCCAGTGAGAGGGAGAGAAGAAATGACACAATCCCATGCCTCCATTGATGGCCATCCATCTACATTTTTAAGTCTGACAACTAAAGAGACGGTGGACTGGGTGCAAGGTTTGATTTATTCCCTAGTGTTGAGGATTGGGTCCTTAGGAGAGTTTCTTGACCCAAGACCTTGGGTGAAGTTTTGACTCTACTCTCGTGAAAGTAGTCAACACTAATTGTCATACCCTTAGTCTATATGTACATCAGAGAGAGTATGGATAATTAGAGGAATTGGGTGCCTCTTGATTAAGGCTGGGTTGAACTCTAAACTTTTGGACCTCTAAAATTGAGTGGACTTCAACAGATTGGATCTTGCACTCTCATTCATAAGGGGGTTAATTCAGTTCATTCATTCTCTTTGATGCTCGGGGGCGAGCATAGTTTAAGTATAGGGGGTGATGAAACTCAATTTCATCATCTTAATTTACCTATTTTAACCCCCTTGCTTAAATGTGTGTCAATAAAAACCAGATAAAGTCTTGTAATTATCGGAGTCGTTGAATAAATTAAAAACCACAAAAAAATGGCATAATTAAAACCCGTGGTATTTTTAGCCTTAAAAATACCCTCAAAAATATTTTTTTCCCCTAAATGACCACTTCTCCATTTTTGGTCAACATGAAACTTGTAGAACTCATCGAGATCTACAACTTTCATGTTTGAGTTTTTCCAAATTCAGCTCTATATTCCCTCATAAATCAAAATCTTTGAAGTAATAAACTGATTGGGCCACGTGGCGCCTTCTGGTTGCGCCACGCGGCCCATTTCATTGCGTGCCACGCATCGCTGCTTCTCTGTTGTCCGATAGCATTTCCTCCCTCCTTATCATCGTCGTCCATTCCCGATGTGCTTCCCCGCCATCCGATCAAAGCACAGATGCCATCACAGCCTTCCATCAGCGCCTCATCCTGCTCTCTCCATGTGGAAACATTTCCTCCACCCGATTTACTCCATCTCAACCACTCAAACAATTCGTGTTCTCAGCCATTCGATTAGCACCGTCCTTGCATCCAAACAGTTAAACTCTGCCATTCGCACAGCTCACCACGTCGTGCATCCTGAGCACTCTGATTATGCCGACCTTGATCAAATCGCTACCGTTGTTTAGCGCCCAATTTCCAGTCATTGGATCTCAAGATCCAACGGCCAGAGCATCTTCGTCAACCTCTGGTCTGCCCTCTATACCACATTCTCAATCTCGCAGAACCACCTCACCCTTCCCATTTTCTCCACCATCTCCGACGACCTCCTCTCTCTCTAACCACCTCGCGACATTCCCCCATCATCCCTCATTCTCGCGCACCACTTGGTCATCCCCGTCGTCCTCTCCACTACTCCATCTCGACCTCACAAACCACGTCGGATGCATCCGAAACTGCCATCTACCTCCCTTAAATACTCAATCGCCGCCACCAATTCAGATGGTCCACCTGCACGAGGGGCGAGGCCCAGCCCTCCTCCACCTCCCTGTGACAGGGGGAGGTGGTAGGATCGAGCGAAGACGACCTACGTCTCCAGTGATACCCGCTGTCGTCCATGGCAGTGATGTGGTGGCTCCGCCTCCGCTTGATCTGTCTCCAGTTGCCGAGGAGATTCAGCGACGACCAGAGACCCTCGTCGGAGCTCGTGCACAGGTCCTCGTCCGCCATCTTCCCAGGTAAGTGATTCTAATCCCCCTTGTATATCCTTCGCCTCTTCTCCTAATTAATTAGGACTTTTCTTTCACCATCTCCGCTCCTTTATCACCCCTTTAGATTTGCCTCGCACCCTTCATCCTCGCTTACCACTCCTATCACCTCTTCCTTCTCTCGCGACCTCAAATCACCTTCGACCCTCTTCTCCGCCAATCTCGCCGGAGAGGACATTAGGCCGCCGCCTTCTTCACACCCCAAATGACCTCCACAAACACCTCACTCCACTCATGAGTTAAACACGAAGCTCGGCTATCGGAACTAAAAAATGCAGATCTTGAATTATTCAATGGTCGGAGCCTCATCTAAGAAAAAGTTGCAAGTCCCTCCTCCGACGCTCCAGTGTCGACCAACGTCTCCAGACCGTGCCGCAGCTCTCCCGGACCTCCGACTTCATTGATGAACGCTCAGTGGGCTCCGAAGAGATTATGCGTGGCTTAGCAAGGGAGGCGGAGCTGGGATTACCTCGCCGGAGATCAGAACTCGTCACCAGCCCCGCGGTAGAGGAGAAAGCACAGTTACCATTGAATGAATCTATCCCAGTGTTCATCCAACGGTTCAGCGGAGGACACGCCAACGACTTCACGCAACACAGGTGACGTCGGATCATCTTGATCTGACGGATCACAAGTGCCCACGCGTCAGCCCTCAGAACTCCTTCGAGCCTCAGCACTAGACTAGTAGCTTCGAGTGTTCCGAACCTATCCCGAGCCAGAGCCTGGAGGCTCGACCATTCCGAGGCTAGCTAAGGTTACCCGAGACTCAGAGTCTACCCGAGCATGGAAGAGCACGTGAAGGTCACGTGCGACCTAGGCAAATTACAGGGAGGCCCACGAAATTCTTCAATTTTGCATACAGGTCCTGGATCATGTGTTGACCACGTGCATAGTGGGTATTTTTCCTTTATACCCTCGTTGGTTTTCTTAATTGTAAAAATGCCCCTATGTGTGGGTTAATTAAAAGGAAGGTCCCGAACTTTCTTGTATTTACATTTTAGCCCCTCCCAGGGACCTGTTTGCTATTTATCTTTCATGTTTTCTTACGTTTATGCGCCTGATTTCACTCGTGTATATCTTGAGCATCCTAGCTCCGATTGAGTCGATTTCAGTGGCATTTTGAAGCTCTTTTCATTGTCTTCCTTATGGCATACTTTTATTTCAGATTTGACACTACGAAATTTAATATATTATTTTATTGTCTAAGTGTCTTGATTTCTGTATTTCTCATGCCTAATTTTTTACATGAATGAAGAGAGCTTTATTACTTGACCCTGATTTGACTTTTATTTAAAAGGCTCAAGTATTTCTGATCTAGGGTATATTTTCATTGCACCTCATTGCACATAAATGCATGATTAAAAATAAAATAAAAAATGCATAGATTCATGTTTATTTAATGCATTGTCTTGTCTTCATGCATCTTTTGACCTATTGTTCTCTAACTCAACACTTAATAAAATCACTAAAAGTCTGAATATCACGAGAGAGGCTCGTGTCCCTGAGTTCGATCTTGGTTACTTACCAAGTAAAATATAAATACATGACCATCCACTTTCATTGACATATCAAATCAGATGGTCTTTGACGGACCGAATCCAGCCCGGCTGCAACGATCTTAAGTGTTAATTCTACACTCTTAAAAGGCTGGATTTTCAGCTCGTCTCACCTACGTAGAGTTTCTATGATGTTCGACTCTGATGACTTCTGTAGAATGATCTGACGGCTTTGATATGGCTAGAATGTGCGTGCTAGATTCACCCCAAGATCTGATCAGACCATTAGGAATAAGGTGTGCTCGTACTGTCCTAGTCAGATCTGGGACTCAGATCCTGATCGAAGTACGATAAAAGGTCCTGGAAGAACTCGGCCCATGCAAATTTCACCCGAGCGTGGAGGAAGATCCCCAGCTCCAATGAAGTTGCTAAGGTATCCACTAGCCTCCTGCAGTCGAGTAGTGTCGATTGGTTGGCTCAGATGGAGAGATAGGTGGTTAGATGTCTAGGAAGGTGAATCTCAGTATGGAGATACTCTGTTAGGTCCGTCAAAGGGTCAAAGGATTTTCTTGCATGATTCTGAAGCTGCAAGGAAACTCTAGGCTCAAAGACCAAGCTTCGACCATTGTTATTTTGCAAAGGAGACCGTAGAAGCAATGGTAGATAATCGTCGACCTCAAGCGAAAGTGAAGGAAGGAGGTCTAAGCTTGATACTTCTCTGATGAGCAAGATTCAAGGGGGTCAGGTCACGTGGGAAGATGGGGGATGAGTCAATGGGTCGATCGATGTGGTGGGATGCAAGTGAAGGAGCTCTAGACCTACAAGTCAGAGCTGATGACATGTGGTGGTGAAGACGAACTAAATTGAAGTGGAAAGTTGACATGGGTTGTAAGCGATGGTACTTTAGTGGTTTCTAATGATCAGGAAAGTCAGGCTGAGGAAGAGGATGGGGTCCTTACCTTGATTCCGATGAGAAAGGTGGAAGAGGCTATACGTGATGTTTCTCCGACCACGTTAGTGAGCTTCGACCATGAAGCCACCAAACTTCGCTTTGAAGGCTCCTTCGGTCTGTTGTCACTCTGCTGGAGGTGGATATGGAATAAGAAAGAGGTGAGGCACGAGCTACTGAGCTCGGAAGGCAGACGAGAAATTTTATATAGGTTCCCGAGGGTCTAGAAAGATCAAAGGCTACTACGAAACCCCAGGCAGATTCGGTTGTGCCTAGGGATCTGCAAGGATCATGGATCCTAGGATAATCACTGGGTCCAACATCGAGGAATTTGGAGGTCAGACCCGGACTAGATAATTCAGAGAAATTGGGTTTGGCGAAGGATCTATTGGGTCAGGTCAGGTGAGAGAGAGGGTTCATCGAGGTCGACAAAGTGCCATGGGCCAATAGGAAAATTCCAAGCTCAACATTGAAAGAATAATGAATATAAAATAACAAACGACTTTAAAATAAAAATGAATAAAATTAAAAATATTTATTATTTTTCACATTATTTTTCTGTAATTTTTTTATTATTTTTATGGCATCATATATATAGTATGGTGTATTATATACATGTATAATATACCTATGTATTATATACATGTATATTTATTTCATTATTTTTACAAAATACATTTTATTTTATATTTTATTTATTTACATCATAATTTGAGGAGTATAAATTTATTTTTATTTGATTTTTATAATATAATCATAGGTGTTAAATAAATATGTGTCTTATACATTATATATATATGTGTGTGTGGCCTTCGTACAATGAATTGTGGATTTTATTTTTATTTTTTGTGTATTTTCTTATTTTTATTTTTATTTTATTTTTAAATTACTATTAGGACTATATACAAGTTACATTTATTTTTAAAGGTATAATAGAGTTAGCAGTCCCAATTTTTTTAGGTTAACACTTTTTTGTTATTTTTCAATGCACGTGACTAATGATAGCATACTAGGTGTGCAAAATCAGAGAAAGAATGTCGAAAAAGATATGCAAGTCGGGAATCGATGATGCATGCAAAGTTAGAAGACTTACACTACTTCCCAGCTCACTCCATGCGGGATGCATAACGGAATTAAAAACTACACTATATGCATTGCAAGTCGATGAAATCACCTTAAAATAGTGATTGCTATTCTCGTGAAGCACCAGATGCCAATCATCTAGATATGAAACCTAAGGTCCGATCTTGGGAATGTTGGACATGTGAGCCCACGGCGAGCCATTATGCAATAAATGTTATTGCGAATATCATTCCCTGATCTGAAATGAAGAATAAATAATTTGCATAATAGGTCCCTCTGTACAATTAGGGTTATGTACCATGGCTATCTTAATGATCATACAGCTGTTGATTCAATTATTGAATCAAAGAGGCTGGTGCTTGGATGAATATCTAAAGAGTTAGATTGAGGACTCATCAAGCACCGTCAAATGATTGTTAAGATGTGATCTCCAGCCTGAGTAGGAGATGGCAATCCTTTCTCACATAGGCTGATATCTGACCGACCTCTTGATGCAGGTCCTCTGCATAGGAATAGAGATTCGGAGGTATGAGATTAGTTAAGTCAAAGAGTTGACTTAACGAGATCGAGATAACCTAAGTCCTATGTTGAATGTTGTCACAGCATAGGCACGCATCCTCTGACCGGAGACAGGTGTGTTACTATATGTCTAAGTGTGTACATTTGGCAGACCAATAGGTTGATGACCTAACCAAGGTCTATACACCGGCGAGCTGGTGTGCATATAAGGGCATATGAGTAATACGATCTCTCAAAGGGATCATACAGGTTCACTACTGAATCGGAAGACATGAGCTCACTCATGAGATATTGGGAAGAATCAAATTCTGTGCACGGTCGTCTTGCTTTGGAAGCTTGACTGAATTTGTAGGTTTGATATATACTTTTGGAAAGTATATGATCAAGACCTAGGTATGATATATGCTTTTGGAAAGTATATGATCGATACCAAATCCCAATGATCAAATGAGAAACTTAGTGATCAAACCCTGAAGAAGACAGTGTAAAATAGATCTTGATCTTCGGGTTGACCATGGGTCTTCCAGTATGCAGGATGTACAGGTATTGGGAATACCTGAAGGGTGATGTGATCATAAACGATTGTATATCCATGACGCTTCCATTCCGAGGGAGTGATGAAACAGGTCTGGATTTTAGTGACTCCTTTCAGTAGAGAAGCAATCCGATCTTAGTCCAAGTGTTGGACATTGATCTGAATGAGATTCAGATTCAAAGAGAAGATTGGATTTGCGGTCTTGATTTAATCAAGCATCTGTGGGAGGTTCGTAAGATCTGGATTTGAGATAAGATCTCAATATCCAAGTCACTATACGTGGAATAATACAATCGCCCTGTCCTTATCTCCAAGTATCTGCGGAGAAAGCACATTATTCTTGAAGGAGTTCAAGAATAATTCATTTGATGAATTCCATATCCAAGCAAGAAGAAATTGATGATTAAATGAGATTTAATTATCAAGCTTAATATGAATATGATTCATATTGTGAGAATGATTATCCAAGATAATTAAATGGGATTTAATTATCATGGATTAGAGAATATGGATAATACTATCCATGATATATGTGTATTATAAATATGATTTATAATACATATATATTGAAGAGAGAAAATTTATGTAAATAGCATTTGTTAATTAATAGTGTGGATTGAATTCACATTAATTAATTAATTGGAAATGTAATTTACAAATTAGTTTGGGATGTGAATGTGATTCACATATCTTCGATGGCATGATTGAAATATTCACAAATTAATTTGGTGGATATTATTGCAATAATAGTTATTGTAATTTAATTAAGAAATAATAAGATAAATAAAAAGGAGACAAAATAACCCCCTATAATTTAGGGTGGTTGGTTGACTCCCTTTTTGTTGTCACATTATCTCTTAATTTGTTAAATTAAATTATGTTGATAATGTTGCAACATATTTTAATTTAAATTAATGTTGTTGATTTTAACCAACAACAATCATAGCCATTGATTTTACATGGACCAAGCCTGGCCGTTGGATCCATGTGTCCCATGGATTGAGATCCATTGGATCCTAAACTAATATAAAAGGAGGGCTAGGGTAGCCTTCCAAGGTAGATCATCTAGAGTTGTAGAAGACTACTACTCTCTCTCTCTCTCTAATTCTCGTGTGGGCTCTCTCTTAATATCCAAGTGGCCGTCCACTTTGCATATTGAAGAGGAGAGCATCTTGCTTCGCCTTCGACGCTTGGATCTTCGTCAAGGATTGCGGGAAGGACGCGACTCATCATCGTGCCCGCAAGTGCATTCTTCGTGGGTCGGACTTGAGACAGGAGGATCTCTACTTTGGGATCTCACGATCACAACCACTCTTCAAGAGGTATTCCTTATACTTGTGGTTAGATGAAACGATCCGAGAAGTGTTCTCGTGATCATGTGGTTTCATCTTTAGTTAAAAATTTTAATTTCCGCTGCATCTAGCGACTAGTGCGACTAGTTGCCCCGATTGCATACGATGCGATCGACATGCTTCCGTGATGCGCTTGAGGATTCACAATATCCTTCAAGTGGTATCAGAGCCACAGGTTGAATAAGGTTTTGGATATGATCCATAGACCTTAGATGATTTGGTTCTTGAAAGGGTTGTGAAATTTTTACTGCATTTCAATTTTCGCACCTCTGTATAATTGAATTTTTCGGCACTGTTTAAACTGTTTAAACACAAAATTTTCAATTGGATTTTGTTCCCCATTAAACAAGGAAACCATAGGACTTGAGTTTACTAAATTTGGACTTCATTTGCTCAAGATATGGTCTTTTGAATATGCCTATATTCACTGTTGCGGGAACTGCGGATTTGAACGTGATTAATGAGATAATTACGGTTTTAATCCACCTTGAAATGCGTGAATTATCACTTGGGTTCTTTAATAAATCAAATAGGCAATCTTTGGAAACTGAGTTTGCATTTTTTGGATTTAAATTGATCAAGATAAGTTAATTTTAGTGATTGGGGGTCACTGCTGGAAATTAACAATTTCTTGATCTTGAACCTTGTGATATGTCATTCAATTATCATGATGAAAATTAATTGTTAATTTTATGGAATAATTAGTGATAAATATTTGTGAAATATTTAAAGAAATAATTATTTCATTGAATGACATTTGCCTAAACCACAATGATAAGATATTAGATCTTGATCATTGGTTCATCAACAAACATTGCTTTCATGAAAACCATAGTTTATCCTACAATTGTTGTAGGACAACTTTTACATGAAAAACCCATTTGCTTGAATAGGATTGGGGATTTGTCTAGCAAATCTCCTTATAATCAAAAATGTTTTGATGTATATTATATGGTATAATTTCGGTTGAAAAACTGATGAACATCTCAAAGTACATGATGGTCTATCTGGTATTATCCTTTCCCGAGGCGGATATGGTGCCTAGTCGGAGAGCATTGGGGTCGCGGGTTGCAACGTATGTGGTCCGTCCCACTCTCGTCGGTACTGGCCATGACAGCGGGTAGGGACTGTATAATACCGGAGACAGAAATGTGTATTTTTCTAATTATTAAAATTCGAATAATACGTACTTTGAGTATATACCTACTATTCAAGTAAAAGACATGTTTGTTGATTGATGATTGGATTAATGATTAATTTAATATGATTAAATTAATTATATCCAATAAACACTCTATCATGAATAGATGTGTATTTCCCTTGGAAGAATTAATTATGTGAATGTGATTCACGATAATTAATTATAAAATTTGAATATGAGGTGGAGGATCACATAAGTGACATCCATGGTCTCCCGTCAAGGCAAAGGATTTCGTTGCCAGTTGTGTATAGGAGACACCTGTCCGAAGTGACAGATCCTGTACATGATTTAATTGGATCGGGTTCTTTGCTTCTCGAAAGAGTAAGGCCGTATACGTAGTGACCCCAATATCGGGTCCTCATATTATTGGGACGATATTGGATTGCGTATAGCGAGTATTAAGCCTGTTGACGGTTGGTTCAATTAATGACGGGTCAACATCATCTTAGGGGTGGTGGACCCGGGTGTTAAAGACCGAATTGGGAGATGCAAGTTGGACTTGCAAGGCGGAATGTGTTCCCGCTTCTTTTTATCCGAGTTGTAGGTTCTCATATTATTGGGATGCAACGAAGATAAGGAAGGAGATCCCAGATCTTGCTTGAGATATAATGGTAAGAATATCTCTTACATTGAAAGTGATTAAGGGAATGAACTTTCAGTGTTGACAAGGAAAGACAACTTTGATATAAAAAATTCTTAAATCAAAGTAAAACATGTATATATAATATATATACACTTATGCAAATTTCTTATTTCAGATAATCCTTCATTAAACCCACTCAATGTTATACTCAATGATAACCAGTAAAAAATATCTTGGATTGGACTCATGATCCAGATATTGTACTTGCAATTGGACACATAATGTATGTGGTTGCAGTGTGCAAGTCCCCTCAACATAATGAGGAAGGGAAATTAAATAAGACAATAAGACATCACCTTAGGGTTTGTATGTCTCTATAGTCTTGATCTTTCATCGAGTGTACTTTGGAAGTGACATGTCGATGGTGATCGTAATTTTCGAATAATCCTTATAAAATAAAAGAAGATATTTTGGCATACGTATGTGCTCTAGACATTTAATCATGAATGACTTGGTTCTCTGTATTATGCATAATGGTGGCTCAAAAGAGATGATGTATTCAAAATGTTTGAATACCTACCTGAACCTAAGTCTTTAAGAGTTAAGATGTATGAAGATATGATGAGTGTCATCATTCTATTATCTATACTCTAGTCATTCATGAAGCTTTATGATATTCATATTGTATGAATTTAATGAAGCGTGTATAAATGTTGAAATGCTCTTGTATTGAAATTCTTAGAATTCAACATAAGAGATTCTTTGTCTTGAACAATGGTTGTTTTTAGATGAAGAGAGCGTAGTGAAAGCATGGGTCAGACCCAAGTAAGAAGGAAAGTAAAAGAGTTGACCCACTTCTGTGACTTCCATATGACATCCAAAGAGTTGGATGAATGCCAATACTGCAATAAGTTGATGTGTTGATAGTATGACTATCAAGTCTGTCTAAAACCCTTAGTGAAGGACTCAGATAGAGCATCAGAATAATCTACATATAATCGTTGACTCTGACTTTCTTATTTCATAAGATAAAGTCTGACAATTGTATCCCAATCTTCTAATGACAATTGCAATTGGTTGCATATATATTAGAAGATTAGAATTTGATCTTGAGGTTTAGTAGACATCTACATGGATATTGTTGTAATTGTTATAGCAATCTCTGTTGGATAGATAGACTTCATATTCTCAGTGGGAGAGCCCTTAGTCTTGGAGAATGTCTCTATGACCTAGATATTAGAATACCCTCATTGTTTGTTTCTAAATGTTGGAAATAAACATGAATTCTGAGATAGAACTATCATAAAGAGTTATGATGGATATATTTCAGATAGTAATCTAACATCTAGTGGACTCCACAAAATTAGAAAATTAATGAATGATTCATTAAGATTTCTAATACTGAAAATCAAACCTTATAAGATCAATAGGAGGTTGAAGATCATTTGACAATGATCTGGCATCAAGCCTTGGACATTTGTCTATTGATTTGATCAATAGACTAGTAAGATACGAAACTTTAGAGTGTCTAAAATTTCAAATCTTACATACTTGTGAATGTTGTATTCAAAGTAAAATGTCTAATACACCCTTCTCAGAGAATGGTGTTAGATGTCGAGGTATTCAAGGTCTCATACATATTGATGTATGTAGATCATCTATATCATAGTAAACATTATGGATATATGATATCTATTGATGATTATGTATGATATGAGATTTCTTCTCTTCACCTGAGAAACCTTTGAAATATTCAAAGATTTCACAATTTTGGTTTAGAACCAAAGTTTGAAGAAAGATGAAATGAATTTGATCTAACCTAGGTAGCTTGTACCTATTAGATAAAATTCAAAGAATACCTTATGGAGATATGAATATCATTTCTATCTCACTCCTCCTGATAAACCTGAACTCAATAGAGTTGTAGGGAGATACAATTGGATCATGTGTGACATGATTTGATCAATGATGAATTTTAGCTTAATTATCCTCTTAGTTTCCTGGTATATATGTGTAGTAGAGACTACAATATATATCCTTAATAAGGTTCCATGGATGTAAGCTGGAATCTAGCACTTGAGAGTGCTACTTCATTAGGAAAATAAAGTATGGTATTGGATACCTACTTTATGACCTTGAGATTCTTAAAAGATCTCATCTCTGAGAATGTGATTCTTGGAGGATTGAGACTCTTGAGAATCAAGATGAAAATGAAGTAAAGGAACTCATTTAATCTTGAGAAGATAATGAGGCTCCTGAAATCGGAAACTAAAAGGACAGTTAAAGATGAAACATTAATACCTCTTCAAATGAGTTTGAAGATGTATTCCATGTGTCGATTAAGGCTGACAATGATCGGAGTTCATGTGATGAAGCTCCTAAGGATCATGACCATGGCTATCTTAATGATCATACAGCTGTTGATTCAATTATTGAATCATAGAGGCTGGTGCTTGGATGAATATCTAAAGAGTTAGATTGAGGACTCATCAAGCACCGTCAAATGATTGTTAAGATGTGATCTCCAGCCTGAGTAGGAGATGGCAATCCTTTCTCACATAGGCTGATATCTGACCGACCTCTTGATGCAGGGCCTCTGCATAGGAATAGAGATTCGGAGGTATCAGATTAGTTAAGTCAAAGCGTTGACTTAACGAGATCGAGATAACCTAAGTCCTATGTTGAATGCTGTCACAGCATAGGCACGCATCCTCTGACCGGAGACAGGTGTGTTACTATATGTCTAAGTGTGTACATTTGGCAGACCAATAGGTTGATGACCAAACCAAGGTCTATACACCGGCGAGCTGGTGTGCATATAAGGGCATATGAGTAATACGATCTCTCAAAGGGATCATACAGGTTCACTACTGAACCGGAAGACATGAGCTCACTCATGAGATATTGAGAAGAATCAGATTCCGTGCACGGTCGTCTTTCTTTGGAAGCTTGACTGAATTTGTAGGTTTGATATATACTTTTGGAAAGTATATGATCAAGACCTAGGTATGATATATGCTTTTGGAAAGTATATGATCGATACCAAATCCCAATGATCAAATGAGAAACTTAGTGATCAAACCCTGAAGAAGACAGTGTAAAATAGATCTTGATCTTCGGGTTGACCATGGGTCTTCCAGTATGCAGGATGTACAGGTATTGGGAATACCTGAAGGGTGATGTGATCATAAACGATTGTATATCCATGACGCTTCCATTCCGAGGGAGTGATGAAACAGGTCTGGATTTTAGTGACTCCTTTCAGTAGAGAAGCAATCCGATCTTAGTCCAAGTGTTGGACATTGATCTGAATGAGATTCAGATTCAAAGAGAAGATTGGATTTGCGGTCTTGATTTAATCAAGCATCTGTGGGAGGTTCGTAAGATCTGGATTTGAGATAAGATCTCAATATCCAAGTCACTATACGTGGAATAATACAATCGCCCTGTCCTTATCTCCAAGTATCTGCGGAGAAAGCACATTATTCTTGAAGGAGTTCAAGAATAATTCATTTGATGAATTCCATATCCAAGCAAGAAGAAATTGATGATTAAATGAGATTTAATTATCAAGCTTAATATGAATATGATTCATATTGTGAGAATGATTATCCAAGATAATTAAATGGGATTTAATTATCATGGATTAGAGAATATGGATAATACTATCCATGATATATGTGTATTATAAATATGATTTATAATACATATATATTGAAGAGAGAAAATTTATGTAAATAGCATTTGTTAATTAATAGTGTGGATTGAATTCACATTAATTAATTAATTGGAAATGTAATTTACAAATTAGTTTGGGATGTGAATGTGATTCACATATCTTCGATGGCATGATTGAAATATTCACAAATTAATTTGGTGGATATTATTGCAATAATAGTTATTGCAATTTAATTAAGAAATAATAAGATAAATAAAAAGGAGACAAAATAACCCCCTATAATTTAGGGTGGTTGGTGGACTCCCTTTTTGTTGTCACATTATCTCTTAATTTGTTAAATTAAATTATGTTGATAATGTTGCAACATATTTTAATTTAAATTAATGTTGTTGGTTTTAACCAACAACAATCATAGCCATTGATTTTACATGGACCAAGCCTGGCCGTTGGATCCATGTGTCCCATGGATTGAGATCCATTGGATCCTAAACTAATATAAAAGGAGGGCTAGGGTAGCCTTCCAAGGTAGATCATCTAGAGTTGTAGAAGACTACTACTCTCTCTCTCTCTCTCTAATTCTCGTGTGGGCTCTCTCTTAATGTCCAAGTGGCCGTCCACTTTGCATATTGAAGAGGAGAGCATCTTGCTTCGCCTTCGACGCTTGGATCTTCGTCAAGGATTGCAGGAAGGACGCGACTCATCATCGTGCCCGCAAGTGCGTTCTTCGTGGGTCGGACTTGAGACAGGAGGATCTCTACTTTGGGATCTCACAATCACAACCACACTTCAAGAGGTATTCCTTATACTTGTGGTTAGATGAAATGATCCGAGAAGTGTTCTCGTGATCATGTGGTTTCATCTTTAGTTAAAAAATTTAATTTCCGCTGCATCTAGCGACTAGTGCGACTAGTTGCCCCGATTGCATACGATGCGATCGACACGCTTCCGTGATGCGCTTGAGGATTCACAATATCCTTCAGGGAACCTCTCAGTGCCCACCACAACGGGTCATGCAAGTATTGTATGAGGTTCCTCGCGGCGTGCGGCTCCACGTCTAAACAACCGACAATTACGATTTGACTAAGTCCAAAAGACAGTTTATAGATACATGCAAATATATTAGGGATTTGTACCTTAATCTATCAGGGAAACAATTACTAAGATAGGGATCATTCACACAAAAATAAATAAAACAAAAATCAAGAAACAAATAAAAACAAAGCAACGAAACGCAAAAAACATGATGAGGCCCCCAAGGGAACAATCCCTCGAGTAGTGGACCTCGTGTAGTAGAAGTTTCCATGAGAGTTCGAATTATTACAATTTAAATGGTTCTCTCTCACATGAATATACATAAGAAAAATGTAGAATAAAAATAATTAAATATAGAAAGTAGCTGTCACAAAAATCCCTCCAAGCATGCATTTGGTACTCTCTCCTACCGACTCAGTCAGAGAGTCGGCTCTGCTTTGCTTGAGTGCACAGGTCCCTTGCAACAAATTCAAACAAGGAGAGGTGCCAGAAAGTTCACAATTAATGTCAAACAATAATAAAAAAAATATAGCAAGAATAAGGAAATACAAAAAATAAATGAATGAACAAGAGAGCATGAACAAATAAATAATCCCAATCTATGCAACATTGCTCCCTAACAATGGCACCATTTGATGACACAAATTTTAATAGGGGTCTAAATGTGTTTCACATAGGGCGGAGATATAGCTGTTTTGGAGACCCATAAGAAAACCCGAATCGATCAAGAATTAACCCACAATATACATTAAGTAATTAATATAAAAATATGGAGTTAAAAGTTATTATAACTCTACAACAAATGTGTATAGGTGTAAGTATATGAAGAGGTCGAACTCAAGGAGCAAATGGTTGATGGGGGCAATTAAGTGCAAAAAATTGCCCTTTTCTCTTGTCCATTTTATTGTTTTATTGGGTTTTTATTTTTTATATTCTTTTGCTTAAATTTTATAAATTTTATCTTTTGTTTTTTATTTTATATTTTTGAATTTTATTTTTATATTTCCTGATTTTTATATTTTTTATAATATATAATAGAATGTACAAGGATATATATCAATCAAAGTATTATAATTATAAATATTATCAAAATTAAATAAAATATATGAAATAAATTGTTATGGGTTTTACATATTTTTCTAATGTTTTTTGATTTTTTGGATTTTTTTTCATTTTTATGGATTTTTTAAATAAAAAATATCCCAAATCATGGATTTAATAATAGGAGAATATTGATTTGAATATTAAAATTAGGAAATGAGGTCAGAAATTATCCAAATCGATTTTCATATATATATATATAATTACAAAGAAAATTATAAAGCAAGAAGAAATATTTAGGGGTTTTGAGATTTTTTTTAGATTTTTATAAATACTTTTGGGATTTTTCAATTTTTAAGAGTTTTATTTTTCTATTTTAGGGATTTTTGGTCTGGAGTTAAAAAAGGATAAAATAGAACACATATTTTTTGGAATTTTTCAAAACATTTTTTTCTATTTTTTAGTATTTTATAAGTTAGACATAACAAAAATGCGTTCATTTTGATTTTTAATAAGTGGTTAAAGTGCAAAAAAATCCAAAATAAATATGGTACATGAAAGTACATGCTACCAGGAACATAACCCTATTTTTGCATGATTTTAGGAGCATAGGTTCTATTTTTAATAAATGAAATCCAAGCACAAAATACTTGTACTAGCAAGGGTGTATTTGCAAAAAGAATAAATGCTAGGGGTTCATCTATAAATGTTCTAAAAGTATACAACACATATTTAAATTTATTGAATTATTTTGTAATTACAAAAACTGTCAGGAGCTACATTCAATTTCACCACCTCACATGGGACAACATGTGAGGTGACATGGAATGGACCCAAGTGCTATTTATACTAAATACACATGTTTGTATGCAAATTTTCAATTTTATTTAAAGTACATATTTTATTTACAATATTAATAAATATATACAAAAAGAAACAATACTAGATTAGCTGTTTACCCCATCTTGCATGCCATTAGATGGTTCGGGTTCGTTCACTTGGACGCACGTCGTCATCTAGATAGGTGATACAGGTTCGAGGATGACGTCTGGGATTAGATTGCAGGCGATGATTAAATGGTCAAGGCATAGAATATCAGACGTCTCCTGTGGTGTCTGACATGCGATGATTCATTGGACGGTCCATTGCAAGAACAACCGAGAACTCACCCTAAGCGAGACTCAATCAGGTCAAGCATGCATCTCCGAGCTTCTCAATCATCGTTGAGTGGTTATACATGCTCCCACACATGCCACATACTTATTGGACACCTCAAAGAGCTCAGAAGCTTGTCAAAAGAGCTATGGATGGGTGTGTGCATCTGTAGGGTCTTCTTAAGCAAGAGGGGGCTCAAACGCCCCTTCTAGACCTGCAAAAGGGTCAAAAACACTAGCAGCACAATGATGAGGGTATTGGCTTTTATTTGGTGGAGGATCAAGGTGAATGGTGAGATGTATGGCGGACCTCCGACGACGTGGAGGATTTGAGGTCCGGAAGACCAGATTAGTTGTTGATCTAGGTGAATGGAGTGCGTAGGATGACCAAAAGACGCAAGGAAATGAAATGGAGTGGTTGGCGAGTCGGTCAATAGTCCGGGACAACGAAATAGAAGGTGGCCAGATCGGAGCTCTGATGAGGTAGCTAAGTTAATATATGCTATTTATCGACCTAAAAAGCATAATCAAATGCATAGAATGAAAAATGATACTTAAATCTATTTAGAAAATGTAAAAATGAAGCTCATACCTATTATAGAAGGCAGGGAGCAAAGGTGGTCGACGAGGCCACCATGGATGCACCTCATTCCTCCCTCAGCCACGCTCCGACCTCCAGGGGATTCCTCCTATGACAAGGATACTTGCTAGGTCGGAGGTGGGGTCTTTAGGGTTCAGGTGATGACTAAAGAAGAGGAGGAAGTTCGGACATCCTTATTTATGTACACATGATTCACCCAGATTGACCTATAGACTGGAAAGAATTGATGCTATGTATAGTCAATCTAAATGCTCAACCTGTATCATGGACGACTGAGGATCAAAATTGGTGAAGGGCTCGAGGGAGATGGAGCAACGGAGCGACGATGAAAATCTCGAGAAGGCAGGCCTCTCAAGGTCCTGACAAGGGTTAGAAGAAGGAATGGGGAGTTGACCAGGGGTCAATGTTCCATGGAATGTGGTTGGGCCATATAAGCCCGATAAAAGACAAAACAACCCAATTATTATTAATTAATTAATTAAATATGTAAATGATTTTATTAATTTTCGATTAAAAAAATAGTTATTATTTTATGTAGTATTTTATTATGATATTTATTTGTTTTTGGGTGTTATTAAATACAAGTTAATTTTTAAAAGTGTATTTACATGTACATTCATCTTTGTTTTGGCAATTTTTATTTTTATTTTGCATATTTAATTTTATTATTTTATTCTCTTATAGTATATATTGATAACTTAATTTTATGGATATAAACATATTTTTATTATGTTTTTATGAAGTTATTTGATAATTAACTAAATAGGTATACATATTATATATGTATGAATATAGATATTTTGTCTATGTGTTTAGCTATATTATTTATATAAAGTATTTTATTTGGTTTTATTTTATCTTTATACATTTAATAGAAGATGAATAATATTTAAAAAAGTATAAAAATATAAAAGTATAAATAACGAAAGAATGAATTTCACTTTTATTTATGTACAAGTATTAGCATAGGTATTTTACCTATGTTTCTATAGACTTATTTTCTTTGGTGTTTTCTTTATGGTTTTATTTAGGTTTTAATATGTACATAAGTTATAATAATAGTTACAAAATTATAAAAATATTGAATTATAAAAAAGTAAGAATAAGAAAAATGAATATTTATTTGGGTATATTATACGATGAGGGTCCAAAAGCTAACTTTCACACTTTAACTCCAAAAATAATGAAACTACCTTCACTAAATAGCTTATTAAAAGTTATATACAATTGGAGGTGATTTTGGTATATTTTGATTTTATTTGAGAGACATGAGTTTGTGAAGTCTAGTTTTTGGCTTTTTATTCTGAGTATAAAAAGTACACTGTATACTATTTTTATATGAAATTAAATTTGTAGTTTTATTTACATTATTATATACAAATTCCATGTACAAAGTTTCTTTATTTTATGAATAAATAAAAAAGAATAAAATAGGTTCCAAAAATGCTTTATTGAATGAATAAAAGAATTGTGTTTTTACTGTACTCTTGGCCCATATCTTCCCATGCTTTATTTCTTGTGGACGAACTCAATTCTTGACTCGGTCTCGAAGTTAACGGTCATAAAATACCTTTGGTATTTTATTATTTTTCTTTTCTTCTCTTTATTCTATAATTTTGACATTAAAAACAATGTTTTATATACAATAAATGGAGCAAATAATGAATGTTAATATGTACAAAATAATGCCATTTATATACATTAGCTTGGGTTTTTAGGGCAAAAATGATAAAATTAAGGTGATGAAATGGAGATTCATCACCCCCCTATACTTGCCTTTGCTAGTCCCTAGCAAAGACTTATGTAATAAGTACAAAAATAATAAATAAGAAAATAAAAGAATTAATAAATATAATTGATTTTCATTATCAAACTTGCCTTCATAAAATTAAAATTTGGAGCTCAAGTCAGACCTTGGTGTGAAAATATATGTGGAATCTGGTCGGGAACCAATTTAAAACACAACAGCCTTCGAGAGTCAAAGAACTTGGTTCAAACAACATCAATAGTCATGTCGGAACTAGCCTACATCATATGAAAACTATTATGACTATGAAGTTGATCTGTATAGTGTAAGTGACAGTCGCTCTCCCAAACTGAAATGATAAAAGAACTGAGTTCTCCATAATGACAACCCAATGATTCCCCAACCCAACAACTCTTTCCTTGAGGAGTAGGATATTCCCTTCTAAGTCCAAGTACATCGACTCAAGAGAAGGGGTGAAGGGAAGAATGGACGATAGCCAGTGTAGCTACCTATTCAAGGATGCATGACCAGTGTAGTCAAGTTATCCAGTTGCATGCTCACATGATATGACTTTGATTCTCAAGCTTGCTTAATAACTATACAAATATATACACTCCGACAGGCATTTTATTTTCGATCAATCTTGTCCACTTTTTTGGATTTTTTTTAAAAACCATTTACAACAGCAATTAAATAAGGAATTTTCCCTCTTGAACCAGAAGACTATCCCTCTTTTGAAGCATTATTGCACCCACACTCTCTTGTCGTTAGAGCTCATGGCTACTGGACGGGTTGGGTTGCTCTTCCCTCCCTAGACGAGAATGAATGTTTCCACTCGTGTACGTCTCAAACCGACAAATCTAATCTCCTCACCACTCCAACTGAGTTGAGCCAAGTAAAAGGTGCAATTGTCCAAGTTAGGTCACGATCGGCAAGAGTCATGTGTGCATCTCGAAAGGCTCTAGTATGTTAGTTGAGGCATCTTGAACCCAGCCATTAATATCAAAAAGTTAACTCTGAATAGATGTTAAGTACCCTAAATATAGTTCCTATAAGGTTCCAATGAAGTTAGGTGCAGTAAGGTCCAACCAAGCTTCAATCTTCCTAGAAAGGCTTCCTTTCCCTTGAGATTTGATACTAACCTATCTAAAGGGATAGCACCTCAAAGAGTTGAGGAAGTGAATGCTAGAACTGCTTGCACTTGTGCATCAGTTACGAGAAGCTAAGTATGCTAGATGTGTACAAAAGCCAGATGTCTGCCATGCAGTGGGAGTAGTAAACTGTTACTAATCCTACTATGGAGAAAGAACACTTGATTGCAGTAATAACAATATCTTCAAAGATGACAAGGCTTTAGAGATGGTGATATCTAAGTCTTAATACTTTATAGATAGAGATCTAAAAAGGTCTTAACTGTGGATACCTTGAGAGATAGTGATCTCCCGGAATAAGGGTATTCTGATAAGGATTATGAAAATACTGGTTATAATAATTGAGCAATAGTGTCAAGTACACTATAACTGCTTTGACTAGATTGAGTATAGGTTGCATTAGATGCAACATTCGCATTGGATGCGAGCATTGTTACCTAGGGATATGCAAGTGCCGTAAAAGGACTTGGCATAGTCTTTTGGGAACAGAGTGACTGATCAGCTTACCTAGCTATTTCTAAATGGCCTATGATTGTCACATGAGTGTGAGTTTAAATGATTAGCCCATTAATGGCTCTTTGGGCTAGTGGGAGATTGTTGGACATGTGAGCCCACGGCGAGCCATTATGCAATAAATGTTATTGCGAATATCATTCCCTGATCTGAAATGAAGAATAAATAATTTGCATAATAGGTCCCTCTGTACAATTAGGGTTATGTACCATGGCTATCTTAATGATCATACAGCTGTTGATTCAATTATTGAATCATAGAGGCTGGTGCTTGGATGAATATCTAAAGAGTTAGATTGAGGACTCATCAAGCACCGTCAAATGATTGTTAAGATGTGATCTCCAGCCTGAGTAGGAGATGGCAATCCTTTCTCACATAGGCTGATATCTGACCGACCTCTTGATGCAGGGCCTCTGCATAGGAATAGAGATTCGGAGGTATCAGATTAGTTAAGTCAAAGCGTTGACTTAACGAGATCGAGATAACCTAAGTCCTATGTTGAATGCTGTCACAGCATAGGCACGCATCCTCTGACCGGAGACAGGTGTGTTACTATATGTCTAAGTGTGTACATTTGGCAGACCAATAGGTTGATGACCTAACCAAGGTCTATACACCGGCGAGCTGGTGTGCATATAAGGGCATATGAGTAATACGATCTCTCAAAGGGATCATACAGGTTCACTACTGAACCGGAAGACATGAGCTCACTCATGAGATATTGAGAAGAATCAGATTCCG
The DNA here is from genome assembly GCA_037367405.1 of Ottelia alismoides. Lineage (NCBI taxonomy): Eukaryota > Viridiplantae > Streptophyta > Magnoliopsida > Alismatales > Hydrocharitaceae > Ottelia > Ottelia alismoides. The sequence goes on from JAZKJV010001986.1 coordinate 105,856, forward strand.
TGCACGGTCGTCTTGCTTTGGAAGCTTGACTGAATTTGTAGGTTTGATATATACTTTTGGAAAGTATATGATCAAGACCTAGGTATGATATATGCTTTTGGAAAGTATATGATCGATACCAAATCCCAATGATCAAATGAGAAACTTAGTGATCAAACCCTGAAGAAGACAGTGTAAAATAGATCTTGATCTTCGGGTTGACCATGGGTCTTCCAGTATGCAGGATGTACAGGTATTGGGAATACCTGAAGGGTGATGTGATCATAAACGATTGTATATCCATGACGCTTCCATTCCGAGGGAGTGATGAAACAGGTCTGGATTTTAGTGACTCCTTTCAGTAGAGAAGCAATCCGATCTTAGTCCAAGTGTTGGACATTGATCTGAATGAGATTCAGATTCAAAGAGAAGATTGGATTTGCGGTCTTGATTTAATCAAGCATCTGTGGGAGGTTCGTAAGATCTGGATTTGAGATAAGATCTCAATATCCAAGTCACTATACGTGGAATAATACAATCGCCCTGTCCTTATCTCCAAGTATCTGCGGAGAAAGCACATTATTCTTGAAGGAGTTCAAGAATAATTCATTTGATGAATTCCATATCCAAGCAAGAAGAAATTGATGATTAAATGAGATTTAATTATCAAGCTTAATATGAATATGATTCATATTGTGAGAATGATTATCCAAGATAATTAAATGGGATTTAATTATCATGGATTAGAGAATATGGATAATACTATCCATGATATATGTGTATTATAAATATGATTTATAATACATATATATTGAAGAGAGAAAATTTATGTAAATAGCATTTGTTAATTAATAGTGTGGATTGAATTCACATTAATTAATTAATTGGAAATGTAATTTACAAATTAGTTTGGGATGTGAATGTGATTCACATATCTTCGATGGCATGATTGAAATATTCACAAATTAATTTGGTGGATATTATTGCAATAATAGTTATTGCAATTTAATTAAGAAATAATAAGATAAATAAAAAGGAGACAAAATAACCCCCTATAATTTAGGGTGGTTGGTGGACTCCCTTTTTGTTGTCACATTATCTCTTAATTTGTTAAATTAAATTATGTTGATAATGTTGCAACATATTTTAATTTAAATTAATGTTGTTGGTTTTAACCAACAACAATCATAGCCATTGATTTTACATGGACCAAGCCTGGCCGTTGGATCCATGTGTCCCATGGATTGAGATCCATTGGATCCTAAACTAATATAAAAGGAGGGCTAGGGTAGCCTTCCAAGGTAGATCATCTAGAGTTGTAGAAGACTACTACTCTCTCTCTCTCTCTCTAATTCTCGTGTGGGCTCTCTCTTAATGTCCAAGTGGCCGTCCACTTTGCATATTGAAGAGGAGAGCATCTTGCTTCGCCTTCGACGCTTGGATCTTCGTCAAGGATTGCAGGAAGGACGCGACTCATCATCGTGCCCGCAAGTGCGTTCTTCGTGGGTCGGACTTGAGACAGGAGGATCTCTACTTTGGGATCTCACAATCACAACCACACTTCAAGAGGTATTCCTTATACTTGTGGTTAGATGAAATGATCCGAGAAGTGTTCTCGTGATCATGTGGTTTCATCTTTAGTTAAAAAATTTAATTTCCGCTGCATCTAGCGACTAGTGCGACTAGTTGCCCCGATTGCATACGATGCGATCGACACGCTTCCGTGATGCGCTTGAGGATTCACAATATCCTTCAGGGAACCTCTCAGTGCCCACCACAACGGGTCATGCAAGTATTGTATGAGGTTCCTCGCGGCGTGCGGCTCCACGTCTAAACAACCGACAATTACGATTTGACTAAGTCCAAAAGACAGTTTATAGATACATGCAAATATATTAGGGATTTGTACCTTAATCTATCAGGGAAACAATTACTAAGATAGGGATCATTCACACAAAAATAAATAAAACAAAAATCAAGAAACAAATAAAAACAAAGCAACGAAACGCAAAAAACATGATGAGGCCCCCAAGGGAACAATCCCTCGAGTAGTGGACCTCGTGTAGTAGAAGTTTCCATGAGAGTTCGAATTATTACAATTTAAATGGTTCTCTCTCACATGAATATACATAAGAAAAATGTAGAATAAAATTAATTAAATATAGAAAGAAGCTGTCACAAAAATCCCTCCAAGCATGCATTTGGTACTCTCTCCTACCGACTCAGTCAGAGAGTCGGCTCTGCTTTGCTTGAGTGCACAGGTCCCTTGCAACAAATTCAAACAAGGAGAGGTGCCAGAAAGTTCACAATTAATGTCAAACAATAATAAAAAAAATATAGCAAGAATAAGGAAATACAAAAAATAAATGAATGAACAAGAGAGCATGAACAAATAAATAATCCCAATCTATGCAACATTGCTCCCTAACAATGGCACCATTTGATGACACAAATTTTAATAGGGGTCTAAATGTGTTTCACATAGGGCGGAGATATAGCTGTTTTGGAGACCCATAAGAAAACCCGAATCGATCAAGAATTAACCCACAATATACATTAAGTAATTAATATAAAAATATGGAGTTAAAAGTTATTATAACTCTACAACAAATGTGTATAGGTGTAAGTATATGAAGAGGTCGAACTCAAGGAGCAAATGGTTGATGGGGGCAATTAAGTGCAAAAAATTGCCCTTTTCTCTTGTCCATTTTATTGTTTTATTGGGTTTTTATTTTTTATATTCTTTTGCTTAAATTTTATAAATTTTATCTTTTGTTTTTTATTTTATATTTTTGAATTTTATTTTTATATTTCCTGATTTTTATATTTTTTATAATATATAATAGAATGTACAAGGATATATATCAATCAAAGTATTATAATTATAAATATTATCAAAATTAAATAAAATATATGAAATAAATTGTTATGGGTTTTACATATTTTTCTAATGTTTTTTGATTTTTTGGATTTTTTTTCATTTTTATGGATTTTTTAAATAAAAAATATCCCAAATCATGGATTTAATAATAGGAGAATATTGATTTGAATATTAAAATTAGGAAATGAGGTCTGAAATTATCCAAATCGATTTTCATATATATATATATATATATAATTACAAAGAAAATTATAAAGCAAGAAGAAATATTTAGGGGTTTTGAGATTTTTTTTAGATTTTTATAAATACTTTTGGGATTTTTCAATTTTTAAGAGTTTTATTTTTCTATTTTAGGGATTTTTGGTCTGGAGTTAAAAAAGGATAAAATAGAACACATATTTTTTGGAATTTTTCAAAACATTTTTTTCTATTTTTTAGTATTTTATAAGTTAGACATAACAAAAATGCGTTCATTTTGATTTTTAATAAGTGGTTAAAGTGCAAAAAAATCCAAAATAAATATGGTACATGAAAGTACATGCTACCAGGAACATAACCCTATTTTTGCATGATTTTAGGAGCATAGGTTCTATTTTTAATAAATGAAATCCAAGCACAAAATACTTGTACTAGCAAGGGTGTATTTGCAAAAAGAATAAATGCTAGGGGTTCATCTATAAATGTTCTAAAAGTATACAACACATATTTAAATTTATTGAACTATTTTGTAATTACAAAAACTGTCAGGAGCTACATTCAATTTCACCACCTCACATGGGACAACATGTGAGGTGACATGGAATGGACCCAAGTGCTATTTATACTAAATACACATGTTTGTATGCAAATTTTCAATTTTATTTAAAGTACATATTTTATTTACAATATTAATAAATATATACAAAAAGAAACAATACTAGATTAGCAGTTTACCCCATCTTGCATGCCATTAGATGGTTCGGGTTCATTCACTTGGACGCACGTCGTCATCTAGATAGGTGATACAGGTTCGAGGATGACGTCTGGGATTAGATTGCAGGCGATGATTAAATGGTCAAGGCATAGAATATCAGACGTCTCCTGTGGTGTCTGACATGCGATGATTCATTGGACGGTCCATTGCAAGAACAACCGAGAACTCACCCTAAGCGAGACTCAATCAGGTCAAGCATGCATCTCCGAGCTTCTCAATCATCGTCGAGTGGTTATACATGCTCCCACACATGCCACATACTTATTGGACACCTCAAAGAGCTCAGAAGCTTGTCAAAAGAGCTATGGATGGGTGTGTGCATCTGTAGGGTCTTCTTAAGCAAGAGGGGGCTCAAACGCCCCTTCTAGACCTGCAAAAGGGTCAAAAACACTAGCAGCACAATGATGAGGGTATTGGCTTTTATTTGGTGGAGGATCAAGGTGAATGGTGAGATGTATGGCGGACCTCCGACGACGTGGAGGATTTGAGGTCCGGAAGACCAGATTAGTTGTTGATCTAGGTGAATGGAGTGCGTAGGATGACCAAAAGACGCAAGGAAATGAAATGGAGTGGTTGGCGAGTCGGTCAATAGTCCGGGACAACGAAATAGAAGGTGGCCAGATCGGAGCTCTGATGAGGTAGCTAAGTTAATATATGCTATTTATCGACCTAAAAAGCATAATCAAATGCATAGAATGAAAAATGATACTTAAATCTATTTAGAAAATGTAAAAATGAAGCTCATACCTATTATAGAAGGCAGGGAGCAAAGGTGGTCGACGAGGCCACCATGGATGCACCTCATTCCTCCCTCAGCCACGCTCCGACCTCCAGGGGATTCCTCCTATGACAAGGATACTTGCTAGGTCGGAGGTGGGGTCTTTAGGGTTCAGGTGATGACTAAAGAAGAGGAGGAAGTTCGGACATCCTTATTTATGTACACATGATTCACCCAGATTGACCTATAGACTGGAAAGAATTGATGCTATGTATAGTCAATCTAAATGCTCAACCTGTATCATGGACGACTGAGGATCAAAATTGGTGAAGGGCTCGAGGGAGATGGAGCAACGGAGCGACGATGAAAATCTCGAGAAGGCAGGCCTCTCAAGGTCCTGACAAGGGTTAGAAGAAGGAATGGGGAGTTGACCAGGGGTCAATGTTCCATGGAATGTGGTTGGGCCATATAAGCCCGATAAAAGACAAAACAACCCAATTATTATTAATTAATTAATTAAATATGTAAATGATTTTATTAATTTTCGATTAAAAAAATAGTTATTATTTTATGTAGTATTTTATTATGATATTTATTTGTTTTTGGGTGTTATTAAATACAAGTTAATTTTTAAAAGTGTATTTACATGTACATTCATCTTTGTTTTGGCAATTTTTATTTTTATTTTGCATATTTAATTTTATTATTTTATTCTCTTATAGTATATATTGATAACTTAATTTTATGGATATAAACATATTTTTATTATGTTTTTATGAAGTTATTTGATAATTAACTAAATAGGTATACATATTATATATGTATGAATATAGATATTTTGTCTATGTGTTTAGCTATATTATTTATATAAAGTATTTTATTTGGTTTTATTTTATCTTTATACATTTAATAGAAGATGAATAATATTTAAAAAAGTATAAAAATATAAAAGTATAAATAACGAAAGAATGAATTTCACTTTTATTTATGTACAAGTATTAGCATAGGTATTTTACCTATGTTTCTATAGACTTATTTTCTTTGGTGTTTTCTTTATGGTTTTATTTAGGTTTTAATATGTACATAAGTTATAATAATAGTTACAAAATTATAAAAATATTGAATTATAAAAAAGTAAGAATAAGAAAAATGAATATTTATTTGGGTATATTATACGATGAGGGTCCAAAAGCTAACTTTCACACTTTAACTCCAAAAATAATGAAACTACCTTCACTAAATAGCTTATTAAAAGTTATATACAATTGGAGGTGATTTTGGTATATTTTGATTTTATTTGAGAGACATGAGTTTGTGAAGTCTAGTTTTTGGCTTTTTATTCTGAGTATAAAAAGTACACTGTATACTATTTTTATATGAAATTAAATTTGTAGTTTTATTTACATTATTATATACAAATTCCATGTACAAAGTTTCTTTATTTTATGAATAAATAAAAAAGAATAAAATAGGTTCCAAAAATGCTTTATTGAATGAATAAAAGAATTGTGTTTTTACTGTACTCTTGGCCCATATCTTCCCATGCTTTATTTCTTGTGGACGAACTCAATTCTTGACTCGGTCTCGAAGTTAACGGTCATAAAATACCTTTGGTATTTTATTATTTTTCTTTTCTTCTCTTTATTCTATAATTTTGACATTAAAAACAATGTTTTATATACAATAAATGGAGCAAATAATGAATGTTAATATGTACAAAATAATGCCATTTATATACATTAGCTTGGGTTTTTAGGGCAAAAATGATAAAATTAAGGTGATGAAATGGAGATTCATCACCCCCCTATACTTGCCTTTGCTAGTCCCTAGCAAAGACTTATGTAATAAGTACAAAAATAATAAATAAGAAAATAAAAGAATTAATAAATATAATTGATTTTCATTATCAAACTTGCCTTCATAAAATTAAAATTTGGAGCTCAAGTCAGACCTTGGTGTGAAAATATATGTGGAATCTGGTCGGGAACCAATTTAAAACACAACAGCCTTCGAGAGTCAAAGAACTTGGTTCAAACAACATCAATAGTCAAGTCGGAACTAGCCTACATCATATGAAAACTATTATGACTATGAAGTTGATCTGTATAGTGTAAGTGACAGTCGCTCTCCCAAACTGAAATGATAAAAGAACTGAGTTCTCCATAATGACAACCCAATGATTCCCCAACCCAACAACTCTTTCCTTGAGGAGTAGGATATTCCCTTCTAAGTCCAAGTACATCGACTCAAGAGAAGGGGTGAAGGGAAGAATGGACGATAGCCAGTGTAGCTACCTATTCAAGGATGCATGACCAGTGTAGTCAAGTTATCCAGTTGCATGCTCACATGATATGACTTTGATTCTCAAGCTTGCTTAATAACTATACAAATATATACACTCCGACAGGCATTTTATTTTCGATCAATCTTGTCCACTTTTTTGGATTTTTTTAAAAAACCATTTACAACAGCAATTAAATAAGGAATTTTCCCTCTTGAACCAGAAGACTATCCCTCTTTTGAAGCATTATTGCACCCACACTCTCTTGTCGTTAGAGCTCATGGCTACTGGACGGGTTGGGTTGCTCTTCCCTCCCTAGACGAGAATGAATGTTTCCACTCGTGTACGTCTCAAACCGACAAATCTAATCTCCTCACCACTCCAACTGAGTTGAGCCAAGTAAAAGGTGCAATTGTCCAAGTTAGGTCACGATCGGCAAGAGTCATGTGTGCATCTCGAAAGGCTCTAGTATGTTAGTTGAGGCATCTTGAACCCAGCCATTAATATCAAAAAGTTAACTCTGAATAGACGTTAAGTACCCTAAATATAGTTCCTATAAGGTTCCAATGAAGTTAGGTGCAGTAAGGTCCAACCAAGCTTCAATCTTCGACTTTCCTCAAAATAGTTCAATCATCAAGATCAATCCGAAAAAAATGCGAATGTTATTGACCTATTGACGGACCATGATTACCCTATGCTAAATATGTTGTATATGTTATAGTTGGGCAATCAGTATTGATCAAAAATTAATCACACGAATCCACAAATCAATGAATTAAGTTTTCTGTATTTTTTACCTGGGAAAGCCCCAGGGTCGACTCAAGGAGGCAAAGAAACAATTTCTTATTAACTTAGACGAATTATCTCATGATTTTCCAAACAGATTTTTTTATTTTTTTATGCAATAAAAATGCAAATGTAAATAATGTTGATGAAGTAGGTTATTAAGAAATCTAGTAATTTAGCCATATTAATTTTAATGTGAAATTAATCTAAATTAGGCATATTGTATTTTTCCTGAAAACCTAATACAATGATGAATGCAAAATGCATTTTTTGGAAATTTTTGGTTTAAAATGAAACAATGAAAATGCAGAATTTTTGGGATTTTTATGAAATTTTTCTTGCAAAACAAAGAGCAAAAATTATGAAAATATTATTGAAAGTTAAACATGATGAAATGAAGCTACAATATTTTTTTGAATTTTCTGATAACATATGATTTTCTTATGAATTTTTTAATGGATATAGAGAGACTACGAAAATTTAATTCCTAATAAATCCACAAAATAAATTTATCAATAAGAAAATTAACTCAAAAGGATGTTTAAATAATAAATCTTGGAAAGTCGAAATTTTGCAAAAATAATATTCATGGATTTAAATTCAAAATCAATTACAAAAATCACTCAACAATTTATTTTATGCACAAGAAACATCTAGTTTTTAAGAAATTTGGATATTAAATAAAGCACAAGAGACATCATCTAAGAGTTCTACATAATTTTTGGAGCAATATTTAATTAAGTATGAATTTCAGATCATGAATTGGGTAAAATATGCAATTTTTTACAAAAATAATTTTAGTCAATTACTCAATGGTCACAAAAATTCAAATAAATATCCAAAAGATAACGAATTATATGCTCTTCAACATGAAATTTTTGATTAAAAAATGATGCAGAATTGATGTCCAGAGCATAAACATGGGTTGTTCTTGTAATACATGACTTAAGATTGAATGAACTGAAATTGTGACCAAGGTTACATTTGAAATTAAATTAAAATGCTGGTTAGAGATTGAAATTTTCACAAAATAAAAAAAAAATAAAATAATATGAAGACCTTTATGGAGAATGTGGGTGAACCCACGACTAGGGAAGAAGAGGCACACGTGGGGGCACGTATCGGTGGTGGTGAAGGCTGGTGCGTGGCCGAGGTACACGTTGGTCAACGGTGCACGACAACCAAGGACACGAGGGGAGTATGGTTGGCAGTGCAACATGAACAAAGATAGGAGAAGGGCGACCACAACAGGAGCAGAGGCGCTCGAGGGGAAGTGCACAGTACTCTTGTGTGTGTGGTGGGTTGAAGGTTGCGCGATGGCATGATCGAGCAGTGGGGGCAGGAGGCGACAGCTGGTGGGATGGTGAGCGGCTGAAAGTAGGCGAGTTGGACTAGTGGGCAGTGTCTCTACTGGAGCGCTACAGGCGAGGTATTTGGGGTGGACGTCGAGCATACAGCCACATGCGTGGAGCGCATACGGGTGGCGATGGCCGGGGGGGCTGTATGTGTAGGTGTATGGCCATACAGGTGGGCGATCAACCGCGGGGTACGCGAGGAGTGAGGCTCAAGGGTCTGGTTGCATTGCCATTGCTAGAGAGAGGTTGTGGAAGACGTCGACGAGCTGCCAAGAGTGGTTAGACATGACATGTGCAGCTATGGAGGAGGCGGTCACGGATGGAGGGGACTGTTAGGGGGAGTATGGAGGATGTAGCTCAATGAGGCTGGAAAGCAAGCAACGAGGGGGACAGCTGGTGCAGCACACTAGCATGGGGACAACTGGAGCGAGTTGGACACGAGCAATAGTGCCAAGGGGATCGTAGGCACAGGTGGACACCTTGATCTAGCGGAGGGCGACATGGTCGTCTAGTAGCTGCAACTTTTTTATTTTTTTTGTTTTGATTATATATATTTTTGAATTTTTTTTATCAAACAGGAAATCGAAGGAAGTGAGGAAAATGATGATGATGATGGCGGCGAGGTTATTGATGGTAATGAAAATGCAATTAAGATGTTTATGTACGAATAAAAAATATGACTATGAGGTGTTGTTTATGAAAATAATTTGGTGATGAAACAACAAGGAAAAGAATTATTTGATAAAATAAAATTAGAAGATGAGGATAGAACATCTACCTGTGATTCACCAGATTTTGAAGGTGATATGCTGCAACTGCGATCGTGGCCTCGATCCAATTCGACGAAAAAAATCAGAGAAGCTATGCGAGCATGACAGGAAGCTCACTACGAGGAGACTAACCGCAGATATCGCTTGCAGGTCATCATCGCTCAACGTCTAAGGAAGAGCTGTCACCTCACAGCTTAAACGGGGCTTGAACCTCTCTCTCCTGGCAGATGATGAAAAATGAAGATGATGAGGGGAACAAAAGGAGGAGGAAGATGGGAGATGTTGGAAAAAAAGTGGGGTGGAAGTTGGAGGAGGGGTGGAAGATGAGGGGAGAATGGGGAGTTGGTGGATTAGGTGGGAAGTTGAGTAGAGAAGAAGTAAAAGGGAAAAATAAAAAATATAAGATAAAATAAATAGGCTACTAAAAATTATGAAGAGAAAAGAAAATAGAAATGGAAGAAAAATATAAAAATTAAATAAAAATAAATTAAAACAAATAAATAAATACTTATAAAAATAATAAATTAATTAAATTAAATTGCGAAAATAATATAAATCAAGGTGACACATGGCGGCTCCAAGAGCTACCATGTATGGGACCTAGAAATATCGAAAATTAAATGGAATAAAGATAAAAAATAAATAACAAATGGGGTCGAATAAAAAAGTGGTCAACGCAAAAGTTGCTCGTCTCGATGAGAACTTTGAACTTTTGTGAAGGACCAAAAATCAAAAGAACTCATTTATACAAAAAGTATTTTGGGTGGTACTTTATAGGTAAAACATACCATATTTTATCTTTTGAAGATTTTTTTATCATTTTTAAATAAGAGAAAACATCAAATCAGAGAAAATATGAAAGGAATATTAACAAATTAATATAATTTTCTATTTTTAATAATTAAGAAAATAAAAAAGATAAAATAAAGGGTAATTTGGTCAATATGTACAATATACAATAGGGGACCAAGACCCAAGTTATGCATACGATCTCTGATTTTTCGGAAATTGGTCTTGTTTTGATGGTCTTTGAATGTATATTATTTTAAAAGTGAGTAGACCTAAATAGGAAACTATATGAGAGAGATGTGTGCATTTTAAGGTTCTTGGTCTCAAATTAGAGTTTGGGTTTTATTGGTCAATTTTACAAGTTAGTATTTTTTACATTTTTTTCCTTTATTAGTGTTACTTATAAATACACTATAGACTATTTTTATTGGATTCAGAGTTAGTATAAAATAGATATAAATAGACAAAGTTAGCTAATATACATGTGAATATGTACAAGTGAATTTGTATCCTTATTTAATGCAAATATGCATGCTAAAATGCGAACATTAATTCTAAATGCATGAATGCCAATAATGCACAATAAAAGGAGTTATGTCACTAATTGCTCGGGATCAAAGCTCTATTTTCAATTTTTAGAGTGATGAATAGATTCATCAACCCCATATACTTAAACCTTTCCCATCCCTGAGCAACTAAAATGAAATGCGAAAGTGAAATGATTTTGGGTTCCATATCAAGGTCATGAAAAAAAGGTCAATGGAACCTGACTCAACCTTTGGATTAATAATATGGCGGAACCTTATTAGGGTCTGAATTTAAGACCTAATAGCCTTTAAGTTCCACAAGTCTCTATTCAAGTCTCCTCAACAGTCAGGTCAGAACAAATCTTCATATGTAAATTCTGATGACTATGAATCTTACTTTTACTGTGTAAGTGAAATAGAGCTCTCCACATCAGAAATGGCGAAGAACCAGCCTCCTCTAACAAGGTAACTCTAATTCCCTGGTATTGTTACTCTTTCCTTAAGGAGCGGGGTATTCCCTTCTATGTTCAAGTGCAACCAACTGAAGAAGAGAGGGTACAAAATAGAATGGATTGTGACTAGTGTAGCCAAGTAGGGTGGAGCATTGGGTCGGACCGGCTCGGACCCGACCCTGACCCGACCCAAAAAAAACTGGACCCAACCCGTACCCGAGGTAAATGAGGGTCGGGCATGGGCTCTCGTTTTATCTAATTTTTATATATGGGTCGGGCCCAGCCCGAACCCGAGTTGGGCCTCGACGACCCAGTGCGGCCCGCATCCCTTGGATTTCAATGAATGCCAGAGGTCGTTGATTTGAAATCTGTGGGTTTAGGGAAGGATTAGTTTAAACTTGTATGATTTTTGGGACTTGAATGATTTGAATTTTAAATTAAAAATTCCCCAACGGCCCATCCCCTTCCTTATCTCCAATCCCATGAATCATGTGAACCCCCTTCATATTTCCCATTTCCCTATTTGTCTTCATTACTTGAATGATTTGAATTTTAAATTGCAAATTATCCACCAACGGCCCATCCCCTACCCGTGAATCCCCCTCCCCTACCCGTAAATACCCCTCCCCTACCCGTGATTCCCCTCCCCTTCATATTTCCCTATTTGTCTTCATTACTTGAATGATTTGAATTTTAAATTGAAAATTAATCCACCAACGGCCCATCCCCATACCCGTGACATTATATCAACCACCATCCCTCCCGACGTCCAATCCTCTTGTCGACGACTCATCCAGCAAAGATGTGACCCTCATCGTCGACTCTTGAATCGGTGATACATCTACAATCGGTAAATCTTTTAAGGGACACGTTTTCGATATGTCTCTCGATAAATATTACATCATCCAATTTGAACACCCAAAAAATAAAGTACTCGATTTGACAATTGCATTCATAAACTTCTATGTGGTTGCTATACTTATTTACACATTTTCTCCATGGTATATGTATAATCAGCCCCGTGCATTCGTAAATTACATTCTCACACATGAATCATGGGTTCTTAAAATCATCATTACTATAAAATTTTATTGAAAATAATTATTTTGATAACGTATAACTTACTGTTGGGTGATGCAAATATGTATGTCATCAATTGATGGTTTTCTGATTATATTAGTTATTTATGATATCCAATTATGTTTAGGTAATGGATCTTGATAATGATAATGCCGGTGACAATTATGACTCTCTATTGAGATTGGTAGCAAAGGACACTAGCGACCTAAGCGTTTTTTATCATACATTTGGAAAAACTTTAAAATCATTGAGTCTTCAGATAATGGTGAAGAAAGATGTGAATGCTTAAAATGTCATCAGAATCTGTCATGTGGTACACGCGACAGGACTAGTCCTTTAAAAGGACATATCAATAAGTATTGCATACACAACAAAAGTAAAAATGCTGGCCAAAAACTCCTACAATTTTCAACACTTGAAAAAGCAATTACCTCTCTTGGGAATTGGAAATTTGATCAGGATAGAAGTCGAGAAGACCTAACTCAATTATTTATTAAACATGAATTACCATTCCGCTTACTTGAGAAAGATGCTTTGAAGGTTTTTCTAACAAATCTGCAACCGATGGTCAAGCTTGTTTCTCGATTTACTTTAAGAAGGGATTGCATTAAAATGTATGATACAAAGAAGGTTAAATTGAAAGATGAGATTAGAAAATCCTCGCATAGACTTTGCATTGCAATGGATCTCTAGACATCAATCCAAACGATTGGATATATTGCTATCATTGGCCACTATATTGATGAGCATTGGATTCTAAAGAAAAAAATTTGAATTTTTGTGTGCTTCCATCTCCGCACATAGGAGATAATATTTCTGATATGATTATCATCAATTATCTGAGTGGGGTATTGAAAAATTATGCACTATTATAGTGGATAATGCATCTGCAAATGATGTGGCAGTAAGCAATTTGATTGAGCATTTTGCTCCCAAGTCTAGTCTTGTTCTCTATGGACAGGTTTTTCATGTACGGTGTTGGGCACATATTTTGAACCTAGTTGTTCAAGATGGTTTGATCGAAATTAAAGATATTGCAGCTAAAATCAGAAATTTGGTCAAGTATGTAAAATGTTCACAACGTCAAAAAGAGGAGATTGAGGAGGTTGCCAAACAAGAACGAGTATCTACGAGTAAGGAACTAGTTTTAGACGTAAGCACACAATGGAATTCTGCTTTTTTAGTGCTACAGTCGGCCTTAAACAATATGAAAGTTTTTGTTCGCACGAAGTCATGTGATCCATACTTGTTTGACATCCCGAGCATTGCAGAATGGAAGAAGGCAGATAATATTTGTAAATCTCTAGAGGTATTTTATACTGCAACAAAAGTTTTTTCTGGGCATCGTTATTACACCTCCAATTTATTTTTTTAATCAGATCTTTGAAGTCAAAAGAGAGCTAAATATTTTACTTGCAAGTGACGACTTCTCTAAAAGAAATATGGCAGCAAAAATGAGTGTCAAGTTCGAGAAGTATTGGAAGGAACGTGGACGCAATTTACCATTAGTAATCGCTGTCGCCCATGATCCTCGATACAAGTTTGAATATATTCGTTTTTTTCTTATCGAACGTTTACTCAGACACCGAGGTTGATGACTTTATGAATGAAGTTGAGAAATCCATGTACAAAATATATGAGGAATACTCTATTCAATTTCAATCTACAATGACAGCAGAGAGTACACAGTCTCAGTTGCCTACTGTGGTTAATGACAACATAGGTGGATCCGCTACTGGAAAGAGGAGAGAAGATTTTAATGCAGAATTTTGCAAGAAGAAGAAAGAGATGGTGGGCTTGGAGATATGAAAATCAGAAATTGATATGTATTTAGTTGATAGCTCTGCAGATTTCTATGATAAGGAAAATGATTCCTTTGGTATTCTGCATTGGTGGAAATCGAATTCTAGCAAATATCGAATACTTTCTAGATTGGCTCGTGATTTTTTGGCCATTCCAATGTCTACAGCTGCTTCAGAGTCTGCATTCAGCACAGGAGGTCGAGTATTAGATGCTTATTGTAGTCGATTGGAACCATCCACAGTAGAAGCTTTGATTTGTGTTCAAGATTGGTTGTGGGGTCCAGAAACATCAAAAGAAGAAGCTAATGATAATGAGTATTTGGCCATTACAGACATGTTGAGTTTTTTATTAGTTTATAACGATTCTTAACTTACAAATATTATTTATTGTCCATGAAACTTTTATTTTTTATTTCAGATGATCATCCGGATGAATAATAAGAAATGGAATAATCAAGTCTGTGTTAATTGACGTTGTAACGGAAAATTTATTTTACCCCATACTTTCATTCTTTTCCATCCATAAATGTGTCACAAGATCCGATGTCTTCTTCATGAGAGAGGCATACCGAAGGAGATGGAAATCCATGAGCAGTCGATCCAACAGCATAACGACGATGTGGAGGATACAAGGATCTCTATGTCAACAAGTGGACGGTCACATTATTGAGAAAGAGAGGGGACGACCATGACAAATTAGAGAGACAGAGGAAGACATTTTTGTCTCATCTTGTATTTGTTGTATGTAAATAAAAGTCTAGGGCTACCCTTCTATTTATACTATTTTAGATGTCTATGGATCACGATCCATGTGCACACAAATCCAATGGATGAGATTGATATGTTTTTTCAATCAATGGCCATGATCTTGTTGTGTCTTAATTACAAACAACAAATAACTAAGTTCAAAGAAATTAAATATATTGAATTATATTCAATAAATTTAAAATCAATTAAATCAACTCATCTTGAATATTATGGAAAGGAGTATATTCTCCTTCCATACATAGAGTGGATGACCACCATTGAAATATTCTCTTGGTGGCCTTCCATTCCATGTATGGTATGGTTGCTATCTCCTTCTAATTTGATGAGATCTCATATCTCACCAAATATTCCACAAGTGCAACAACTATTCTTGTAAAACTATTAACCAAAATAACTCCAAATAAATTTGTGATAATTCAATCATGCCATTGAGAAATTGTGAATCATATTCAGACATCCAAAATAAAATGTATATTGTATTTACAATTAATTGTTCAATGCGAATATAATTCAGATCAACTATTAATTCGTAAATACAAATTACAATTATCTCTCTCTGACAAATTATAATTCACATTTGTAATTTCCATGATTAATATGGACATCGATATCAGCATTATTCATATCCTTGATAATTAAATTACATTTAATCAACTTGGATGTCCATTCTCATTAGACCATATGATATGAATCAAATTCACATTATTCATAATAATTAAATCACATTTAATTATCCATTTTGATCGATGCTCAGATACAATATCAATAATGAAATTATTCTTGAACTCTTTCAAGAATAACGAGCTTTCTCCGTACATACTTGGAGATAAGGACATAGCAAGTGTACGATCCACGTATAGTGACTTGGATATTGAGATCACATCTCAAAACCAAATCTTGGGAGTTGATCGATATTTTCAGGTTTTTGAGTTATTGAATTAATGTGTAGTTGACCCAAAGAATCCTGCAACAAAAAAATATTTATTTATTTGTACTCAAGCCAAATTATGTACAGAAAATGTAGAAAAAGAATTTTGTTATTTAATTTACATGTATAGCAACAGGATCGAACTCAACAAGGCAATAAATCTCGAGGGTTGTATGAATAATCGAAAAAATATCAATTAAAGAAAGACGGAAATCTCGATGCAAATTATCTTAGTTTTTGTAGGATTTTTGTCTTCTTAATTTTTTAAATTTTTTAAATTTTTAATTTTTTGATTTTCATATTTTTAATGATTTTAATTTTGTAATTTTTTAAATTTTCAAAAATACAATTTTCAAAACAACTTTATACACAAAAGACATGCAATTTTTATATTTTTAAATATGACAAAAACTATCAAAATATCCAAATAAAACAATTTTGTGTTTTTATGAATTTTTTACTATTTTTGTAATTTTCAGATATATTTATACTTTTTTATTTTAAAATAAATAAAAATAGGGGGAAATGCAAACAGTGAACAAACATGATTATTGCCCAATGTAAAAATACAAAATAAATATGAAAATTATGAAAAAGAATTTCCTAAAAACTAACAAAAATTATCTACAAATAGGAACTAAAATCACATTTTTTTTGGATTTTTCTACAATTTTTTTAGATTTTTATGATTTTCTGATGATTTTGCAATTTTTTTGGGTTTAAAAAGTGAGGTAGAATGTGAACGTGGATGGACTGAGAAAACGAGATGAAAAATGGGAACCAGTGATGGATCGAATGTGATGGAATAGTGATCTACGATTAAGATCTATGATCTAAAGAAAATGACAATGAAATTAAAAATGCAAAAATTGAACTATGATTAACCTAGGTTAAGAACAAGAAAAAAAATGGATCTCACCGTGGGAGTGGAGAATGTTATAATGGTCTTGACGAAGACCGACTCGTTGTCACCAAACGGCTCGAAGGCTTGGCACCTTTCTCCAACAAGAAGCTCTTGGAGATAGGCTCCTGTCATCAAAGATTGATCAAATTTGAAATGAGGGAGGAGGAGCCACACTAATAGGGAAAAGAATTGAATTTGAGTTTCAAAATTTTGAATGAGGATAAAGATAATGAAAATTTGAATGGAGATAAAGATAAGGAAGGAAGTTTGTGGTGGAGTTAATAAAATTATTTACATAATTAATTAATTAATTTCATCACTTTATTTAATTAAATAACGAATTTCAATTATTTATTTTTGGTGGTGTTTATTTAAAAATATCAACTATATACCAATACTATATGCGTATAGTACATTATATACATAGTTAAATAAGGGAATTAGTTTTTTATGTTTTAAAATTTTTTTATTTTTAACTTTAAATAATTTTAAAATTATTTACAATTATTTACAAATACAATATGTATAAATATATACAATAAATAAATGGTAAAATTGCAAAAACCACCCCATAAAATCGACTTTCAAACCATAACTCCAAAAATTATGAAACCCACTGCCATTTTAAAGATAATTTAATTTATAATACGATGGAAGTGAGTTTGATTCAATTCGAGTTCATACGGCAGGAATTAGTCTTTCAATTATTACTTTATGGCTTTTTTCGGATGTGGTTATTTTTATTTTGTACATGATTTTATTTTGCAATTATTTTTATTATTTGGAAAATATTTTATCTAAACTTTTGTTTTGAAAACTATTTAATTTGAGGTCTATTTATATATAAATAAAATAGTGTCAGTTTTATATAAATATACATAGAATAAATGAAAAGTATTAAAAAAGTATTTTTTTTGGATTTTCTGATTAAAGACCCTATCTCCCTCTACTTTATTCATGGTCGGTCAGGTCAAGTCTTGACCTTCTCTCAGTGTTCGGGTTAGCCTGAATCTATTACATATATACAATCTTTTTTAATTTTCTTTATTTTTCTTTTATTTCTTTATTTATTTATTTTAAGTTAAAATAATAATATGTGTATAGTATTTACATATAGATGCAAGTTAGCAATAATATGGATTTATCAAAATAAACAAGTGTTTTATAAGGGATTTTAAGCTAAAATAAATGAATAAAATGATGAAATGCATATTCATCATCCCCCTGTGCTTTACCTTTGCTAGTCCCTTAGCAACCACTTATTTTAAAGAATAAATGAATAAAAGAAAAGATAGTAAAAATAAACAAATCAATATAACATTAAGTATTAAACTTATCTTCATAGAATTATAGTTTAGAGATCTATAAGACCTTTGGACTACTAGTATGGTGGAACCTTATTGGGAAATGGATTTAAAACCTAACAGCCTTCAAGTTCCACAAGACTCCTATTCAGGTCGCCTCAACGGTCATGTCAGAACAAGTCTATATAAATAAATTCTTATTACTATGAATCTTTGCTTGTATGGTGTAAGTGAATTATAGCTCCCCATCTCAAAACTAGCAAAGAAACAACTTCTCTCAACAAGGTAACTCTAGTCCCCAAGTCTAGCAACTCTTTCCTCGAGGAGCGGGGATATTCCCTTCTAAGTTCAAGTACTACCAGCTCAAGAAGAGGAGATGGAGAAGAGAATGGACGATAACCAATGTAACTACATATCCTTGGATGCATGACCAGTGTAGTCAAGTCATCCGCTGCAAGCTTATAAAAATTTGACTTTGATGCTCTTATTTATATTTTTTCACTTGTATATATACCCCGTCAAGCATTTTAATTTTCAATCAGGCATGTCCACTTTTGAAGATTCTGTATTTTTTTCTTCTTTTTACCTTTTTTTTAAAATATATACAAGGCGCAGCATATACATAAGGAGTTTTTCCTCTTGAGCTAATAGACTATCCCTCTTTTGAAGCAAGATTGCAACCCCATAGCATCCAGTCTTTAGACCTCAATGCCACTAGACCAGGTTGAGATGCACTTCCCACCCTAGAGAAGGACGAGAGGTTCCTTCTAGATGTACTACCCTCGTATGCTACTAATGAATATGCATTTCATCATCCTTATTCATTTATTTTAGCTTAAAATCCCTTATAAAATAATGTACATAATACTAACTCCATATTCTTACTATCTTGCATCTATGTGTAAATATTGTACTTTTATTATTATTTTAACCTAAAAAAATAAAGAAAGAAAGAACGGAAAAATAAATAAAAGAAAAAAATACTATATATGTAATATATACAGGCTGACCTAAACCCCGAGAGAAGGTCAAGACTTGACTTGACCGATCGGGAATAAAGTAGGGGGAGATAGGGTCCATAACAAAAAAATCCAAAAAAATGTGTTGTAAATACTTCTCACTTATTTTTGTATATCTATATAAAACTGACATTATTTTTGTAAATAAATTGACCTCAAAATAGATACTTTTTAAAATAAAAGTTGTAAATAAAAGGGTTTCCTAAATAATAAAAATAATTGCAAAATTAAACCATGTACAGAATAAAAGTAGCCACATATGGAAAAAGCCATAAAGCAATAATTGAAAGACCAATTCCGGTTCCATATGAACTCAAATTAAACAAACTCACTTGCATTATATTCTAAATTAAATTGTCTTTAAAATGTTTGTAGTTTCATAATTTTTGGAGTTACCTTGAAAAGTTGGTTTTCTGGGGTGGTTTTTTCACTTTTACCATTTATTGTATATACTTATTTTTATTATTTTTGTATATAATTGTAACTATTTTTAATAATTATTTAAAATAAAAAAATAAACATTAAAAAAACTAATATCCTTATTTACAGCTACTCCAAGCCAAAAGATTCTGCCTCCTCACCACCTCCTCCATGAAGAGCTACGTGCAGAGTGCTTATCCAAGATAAGCCATGGTCTGGAAGAATCATGCGTGTGTTGTTAAATATTTTACTTAGCCAATCAAGACGACATCTGAACATAGTCTTATGAACTCAAAGAATTAAGTCAATAGGACTTGAAAAGTCTTAACTACGATTCTTATAAGGTTTCTATGAAATTAAGTGGATCAAGGTCCAACTAAGCTCCATTCTTCGATTTTATTCCATATTTAGCTTAAATGTCAATATTATCCAGAAAAATGCACACGCAAATGCAAGAAATATATATATATATATATATATACAATGCTAATAAAAGAAAGCAAAATCCTTTTTTTGAAATAATTTTCCAATTTTGAACTTTTTATAGATTTTGAAAAAAAACAATGATGCCCACGTGAAAAGAAAGATTTTTTTATTTTTTATTATGCAAATTTTCATAGGATTTCGGTTTTATAGTTTTAGGGATTTTTAAAAAAAAGGTTAGTGATATATACAAGTATATATAAGGAAATTTTTATAAGAGGGAAAAAATTTTGTTTTTTTATTTTTTATTTTGTTGTTTTTTTGCTTGTTTTTAATTTCTTTTTTTAAAATTTTAAATTTTTATTTTGTTTTTCTATTTTTTTATTGTTTTTTGTTTGTTTTAATATGAAAGGTGACCAAAGTCTATATATACACATAAGGATTTTACGTATTTATATACATATCCCAAAAATAACCATAATTTTTAAAAATACGAGTTATGTCTAAAGTATATGTACAATATATACGACACCCCCCCCCCCTTCATACTTAGACTGAACTCTGTCCTCATAGTGAGCAGAGAGCGGCAGAGGAAGACATAACTCGTGCTAACTATAGAAAAGTGAAACGATTCCTATGCTACAATGACTTAAAGAAAAGATGAAAAGAATAGTCGACGATCTCCCTATACTTAGGATCAAGTAATCCTAAGTATAGAAGATCATACAAAAGGGCAAAATCGATGAGATCAGAAGGAAAACGCAAAAAAGAAAAATGATATGAACAACACAAATCATTCACTCCCCCTATATTTAGGATAAATCACATCCTAAGTATAGCATATATACACACGGAAAGGGGTGAATGATAAAACAAAAGAAGAAAAATGAAACAAAAGGATATAGAAGAGGTAGTCGGCTCATGTATCAAATGCAGAAGATGGAATCAAAGGATCATCGTCTGATACCACAAATATACAATCAACGACAGGAATGTATCATGATCTATATATGGCTTCAGCAACTGTCCGTTCACAACAAATGGTTGTGCGTCAGATGACAGCCCAGATATGACAATACTCCCATTTTCATGTACAACTCTCACAATGAACAGTCCTAACCGTTTGCTTTTCAATTTTCCTGGAAACAACTTCAAGTTAGCATCAAATAACCAAACTTTCTGATCAGGAGAGAAAGTCTTCCTTCGAATGTGTTTATCATGCCAACGCTTGACTTTATCGTTATGCATGAGTGAGTTATCATATGCAAAGTCTCGGAATTCCAGTAATCTATTGAAATCCAACTTCATGTTCTTTCCTGCATTCTCATAATCAAGATTGCATACACGGAGTACCCATAAATATTTGTGAAATAATTCCGTTGGCAAGTGGCAAGGATTTCCATACACCAATATATAAAGGGACATACCCAAAGGAGATTTGTATGCCATCCGATAAGTCCATACAACTGAGTCAAGCATCTCGGACCAATTCTTCCTATCTGGACATACACGTTTTTGTAATATAGTATTGATCTCTCTATTTGAAATCTTTGCCAAGCCATTAGTATGAGGATGGTCAGGATACGCAACTTTGTGCTCAATGGTGTACTCCTTCACAAGCTTCTTTACTTATCTATTAATAAAATGGATTCCCTCATCTGAAATCAGTATTTTTGGAATTGCGAACCACACAATAATATGGTCCTTGAGAAAGGAACATATTGTACGACTATTAGCAGCTTGGGTGGGGATAGCCTCCACCCATCGACTAACATAATCCACGGCGAGCAGGATGTACTGAGATCCCTGACTGAGAGGAAATAATCCCATGAAGTCTATGCCCCAAGCATCAAAAACACCTGAAATCTATATATACCTTAGGGGCATGGTATCTTTGGAACCAACTGTTCCTCCTATAGTTAGTACAACCTCGAACATACTCTGTAGCATCCTTAAACAATGTGGGCCACCATAGGCCACTCTGTAAAACCTTTGTTGAGTGTGCTTCCCCGAATGATGCCCACCATATTCTAGTTTGTGTTAGTGCTCAAATACACTGGTGTGTTACTCCAGAGGAATGCACCTTCTCCAGATACAATCTGTACCCAAGAGAAATAGGTACAGATCCTCCCATTGTTAATAATAAATCTCCGACAAAAATATGTCTACCTTGTACTTTGGCCAATCTTGTGGAACTTTCTTGGAGACAAGATAGTTCACAATACCCGCATACCATGGGAGTGAGTCCACAGACAAAATGGCTTCATCTAGAAAGGTTTTGGAAATAGGGATCATGTTCTGCTCAAGGGTCTCTGCATCTGTGATACGGGAAAGGTGATCTGCCACAACATTTTTCACTCCGGGTTTATCTTGAATTTCTTAATTAAATTCTTAGAGAAGAAGGATCCATCTGATAAGGCATGATTTGGCATCCTTCTTTGCCTGTATGTATTATATGGCAGTATGATCTGTGTATACAATAACATAGGAATTAAGGAGGTAAGATATGAACTTCTCTAGCTCAAACACAACTCCTAACATCTCCTTCTCTGTAATTATATAATTTCACTATGCCTCATCCAGAGTCTTGCTAGTATAGTGTATAGAAAATGGTATCTCATCCCTTCTTTGTCCTAAAATAGCTCCAACTATGAAATATGAGGCATCCATCATGATCTCAAAAGGAAGAGACCAATCAGGTGGCTATAATACAGGAGCCCTAGTAGCCATATCTTCTAGCTGATTGAATGCAAGAAGGACTTTCTCATCGACAACAAACTCACTCTCCTCATACAGAAGCTCAGTCAAAGGTCTAGTGATCTTGCTGAAGTCCTTTAAGAATCGCCTATAGAATCCTACATGTCCCAGAAATGACCTTAACTGCTTCAAATTATGCGGTGGCTTTAACTTGGAAATCACATCAATTTTAGTCGGATCAACCCACATACCATGTTTGGAGATGACATGGCCCAATACAATCCCATTAGTCACCATAAAGTGACTCTTCTCCTACGAGAGCACTAGGTTTACCTCACAGCAACGTTGAAGAACTCGGTCTAAATGAGCAAGACATGTGTCAAAACTATCCTCGTAGATCGAGAAATCATCTATGAAGACCTTAAGAAAACTACCCACCATGTCGACAAAACTAGCCAACATGCATCTTTGGAATGTAGCAGGGGCGTTACACAAACTAAAGGGCATCGGTCTAAAGGCGTAGGTGTCAAACGGACAAGTGAAAGTAGTTTTCTCTTAATCCTCAGGAGAGATAGCAACCTGGTTATATCCTAAGTACCCATCCAAGAAATAAAAGAAATCCTCCATGCCAACCTCTCAATAATCTGATCAATAAAGGGCTGCGGAAAGTGATCCTTCTTGGTAGCTAAGTTCGGGCATCGGTAATCAACATAGACACGCCATGAAGTAGGTACCTAGGTCAGAATCTCCTCGCCACGGTCATTATTTACGATAATAATCATGGATTTCTTCGAGACCACATGTAAAGGGTTGACCCACTTGGAATCTGAAATAGGATATATAAAGCCAGCATTACACCATTTTCTGATCTCCTTCATGACAACCACCTTTAGATTTGGATTTAGATGGTGCTGACATTCACGGGAGGGTTTACAGTAATCCTCTCGTAGATATGATGTGAGCACAATGCTAGATAAATCCCACAGAGATCCGAGATATTCTATCCTATGGCCTTGCAGTTTCTCTCAACAAACTCTAGCATGCGAGATCTGTGTTCTGCAATCAACTGTGAGCTGAGGATGACCAGAATCATTTGGGGGGACCTGCAAGGAAGGAATATTTCAACATTAAAGGTAAAATCTTGAGCTCATATGGTGTATCAATCGGCTCTATAATAACAACTGCTACTGTGCTGGTAGATGGTATGTGATTTGTACTCTCTGGACTATCCACCTTGGCTACTAACGGCTCAACAAGAAAATCTCTGATAAATCATCAATGAATGTTCTCTGCTCAGAAAGGAGGGACTCATCAAGATGTTCAGCATTTTCATCAACTAACAGCTCAGATATCTCAGCAATAATCTCATAAAGATGTCTCTCATATGTGCATAATTCAAAAAATTCAATGAATGGCTCAGATATCTATACCTCAGAAATCTCAAAAGGAGGCATATCATCAGTAATCTCAGAAGAGTGTGTCAAAGGAATATCAGAAGGTGCCTCCAAAAACTCAGATTGATCCTCAGAAATCTCATGTCGATTGTGCTTTCCATAGAATCCTTTTGGGAAAGGAACTCCTAGGTATCTATGAAATCAGTGAAAAGATCTGTCTCTTGGAATTCAGAAAGAAAATCACAGTCCTCTAACGTTGATATAAATTTCTCTGTCTCATCTGATGTTGGTGGCGGTGATGGTATAAGAATAGAGATCGTCTCAATTTTCACCTTGTCACTGCGAGAGTGAAAGATGATTTCTCCAGTACTATAAGAAATTGTTGCTTCGGTCATTCAGAGGAATGGTCGACCTAGTATGATCGGGGTATGGTGTCTCCATATCCATGATAACAAAATCAACAGGGAATTTCATTCATTGCACCTTACAATAACGTCCTCTAAAATGCTTCTTGGCCTCTTAATCAATCTATCAGCAAATTAAAGGATCATCCTGGTTGTTTTAAGAGACCCTAACTGAAATTCAAATAGTAAAGAGGATGGAATTAGATTATACTGATAGCATGAGCTGTTGTCATGGTTAAAATGTGTTTTTCTATTTCCTTTTGTCTATTCTACCTAGGTTGGCGCTTCTATGTACATGCCTCTTTCGTTCCTTTTTTCATTGCAAGCATGTATTCCATTGCCTGAAGGAGTGGCATCTCTAAAAGATGTTATGTAATATCTCAACCACCCCAGAATCAGACAGGGATGTTTTTAATTTTTATATTTTTCTAGACTTAAGAGCATAAGGAAATGGCACAGAATTAGAAGAAACATTCAAACGTTCATTTCCATTATTTAAATTGGAATCCTCGTGTATAATAGAACAACTAGAATCAGTATATACAGTGTTTTCCAAAAAAGGAGAAGGAAAAACAGAATCTAAAACAGAACGGGATGTTATTGTTGGTGAAGAGGAAGAATCTGTGACTGGTATATTCTCCCTTTTTGATGGCGATCTATATCTGCCAGATGGATGTGAAGGTGATGGTGAAGGCAGTTGAACTCCAGGCTTGGGTGTTTCTACATTGGGCCTATAACTGCTGGTAAAGGAGATGATCTCGAAGATGATGCTCTCTTAGTGGTTTAATCTCCCAACCCCAATCGATGCGTAGGTGGCTGCAATTTCCTACCACTCCTGAGATGAATGGCATAAGATAAACATGTAAAATCAAGGGACTTACCTGTCTCGGGTGTGGGTAGGCTATTGGCTACATGCTCCTTGCATCTGAAGTTGTTGGGGTTGGCTTCAACCTGAGCTAGGATTAGTGTCTTTGTAGTGGTCAGATCATCAATCCACTGAGTTAGTTCCTTCATGTTCTTCATGAGTGGTGCAAGTTGGTCTAGTGCTAGGTTCACTGAAGGGGCCTCAGATTGCTCAATGATTGGCTGTCGTTGAGACTAATAGTGCGGAGGTTGTTGGTAACCATACGGATTCTGATATTGAGGATGAGAAGGATATTGATATGGTCCATAATATGCAGTCTGCTGCTGGTTAGGATGAGGAAAATACATAGACTGTTGCTGTGGTTGGCCTTGTCTCCAGTTTTGGAACTATGGTGGAGACTGCTATTGAGGTTAGAACTGTTAGTGTTGGTACTGATGCTGTTTGCCTACCTAAAACTGGTGGGTGGGTCTCTGACCCTGTTGTGAACTCAACTAGCCTTGCCCTGATGGATGGAGCTAGTTTCGCTCATGGTCAAACCAGTAACGTTCACCTCTTGAATGACAGGTGGAGGTGGAGACTGCTGCTCAGGAATGTAGGCTACTTCCTAATGGTACGGAACTAAATGTTGTGAATGTTGTTGGATCTGCTCAAGTGTTTGCACACAGTAGACGTGCTGAACTGTGGATGGTCCTCCACTATCCTGCTGGGTAGGAGTCTGCTTCCTAGTAGAGGTATTGGATGTTGCACTCGCACTGTGAACTGCACTAATAGTACTCATAAGAAGCACCATGTGTTTTGTTATCTCATCCAACTTATATAGGTTCTTCATCCTTTGTTCGATCACTTGAAGCTTCTCAAGCACCTTGGATCGTTTCTCAATTATATCCACTTTAGATAGGTGATTTCCAATTATGGTTAGATCAGATTTGTCCACCCTATCCACTT
Organism: Ottelia alismoides; assembly: GCA_037367405.1. Classification (NCBI taxonomy): domain Eukaryota; kingdom Viridiplantae; phylum Streptophyta; class Magnoliopsida; order Alismatales; family Hydrocharitaceae; genus Ottelia; species Ottelia alismoides. Next base: position 132,320 of record JAZKJV010001986.1, read on the forward strand.
CATGTGAAGCCATCATATTGACAGCCTTGTGGGATACTGAAGAGAAGGTGATAGGGTGCTTCTAAAAAGCACGTGAAGAAAAAAGAGCTACTGAGCTATCTGCCATCTCCTCAAATAGTTTATAAAGGACATCCTCGTCTTTGTTGAAGTGGCTCCATACGTGGCATCTACTAGCTTTTGATTCTCTATGCTTAAACTCCCAAAGAAAGTTTGCACAAGGCTTGTCTTTGGAATATCAAGATGGGGGCACTTCTCCATCAAATCTTTAAATCTTTCCCATACCTCATGAATATGCTCATGGGACATTTGGGAGAAGTTAGCAATCAAAGATTGCATTTGATTGAGTCATCCAAGCGGGTAATATTTGTTCAGAAATGCAGACCTCAACTCTTCTCAAGTGGTGAAAACCTTTCCCAAGTGATTTATCCAATACAAGGCTTTATCCATCAGACTGAACAGGAAGGTTGTCGAATTCACTACCTCTAAAGGTACATTTGGGTAGTGTATTATTCCACAAATGCGACCAAATAGTTGGAGGTGTATATAAGGTTTTTCGTTAATATTTCCGTGGAATATTGGAAGAAGAGGCAAAATAGTGGACTTAAGCTCAAAATGCCCATGAATCTTAGGGATTTGAATCCAAGAATTTGTTTGTCCTGCCCCTGGATTATAAGCATCCTTTAATGTAAGCTTAGCCACAGGTTTGATCTCAAGGTCTTCTCCCCCATTCCCACCTTTAGGGATTCTATTATCCTCCTCTCCTCTATCCTGTCTTTCCTGTCTCAGCTCGATAATCATATCTCTCAATACGATCCGGAAATTAGCATGCTCTATTAATTGCGCTTGAATCGATTGAATGGAGGATAACATGGTGTTGTTGATCTCATTCTGCTCTAAAATGGTTCCCTTTCCCATTGGTGGCATCAAGTTTCCAATGTCTGACTCTGAAAATGTGCATCACACTCGATTAGTTCTTAAAATGATGGAATCTCATATATTAGTTCGAGATTAGAGCCAATCTCAAATAGTATGTTGATGGATGTTTTTGAAAGGTGAAGTGTAGAAAAAGCAATACTCAAGAAGTGAGTCTCCCGAACAGTTAGTGAACGAATCGGAGTGTCGAATGAGTTCGCAAAGTCTGAACGAGAAATACTTTAGTCCGACATCTTAGAAATCAATAGGGAGGATGCAAGAGCATGCTGGTCAATGTAAGAGAGAAAATGAGCGGAAGTCGCAGATTGCACAAAGGAATCTCTAGCACTAGCAATCAAACACAATACAAACCCCCAATCCACCAACCCAACTTAATGTGAAGACAGTGAAGGTTTGGTCAATTATCTTGTCAAAATTTAGAGTTTAGTGAGAATACAATATTGGAAAGAGTTACGAGCTATTAGGTGTTTGTCTTTCCCTACAGACTGGCCTGATTCATACGACTAGTTGCACCCACTTTCACCCAGTATAGGAGTAAGTACAGATCGTAAAAATAAGGCTACCTGTGTTTCTTGAGGACAGAGCCTTCATGACATCCTCTAAACCTCCCATTCTACTAAGGAAATCCGGACCGTTTACTGGCTATTCATAAGTCCTCACTGAAAAGTGGCTAATTGTTTTTGGAGAAGCAATAGTCTATCTGAAAAGCCGAACGTGGCTCTATCCTAGTGTTGTCCCTCTCTCACTTTGCAAATAAAACAATGAGGAGATTACTCTCCCCAAAATAATGATTTTTCCTTGCGTTTATTTTAAGGTTGAGTTTTCTTTAGCAGCCCCAAATTTTAGGAAGTTGTTACTTAATTTGAATATTTCCAATAAATTGCCTACTAAGTGTGCAAATTCCTTTTTAACTTATGCGAGTAAAAACAAGGAAGGAGATCGGAAATGCCAATGCATGATTAAACACAATGTTGCATGCGGGGGTTAAGAGAAGCGTATCTTGTCACCAGCACTCTACATGCAAAATGATCCGTGCAGAATTTAAATAAAGAAAAAAAAACTAACATGATGCAAGTGAACCATCCTAAGAAGATAGCTTCTATTACAAGAAGAACTATTGTTAACTAATCAGAAGAGAGACATGGGTCCAGTCTTGGAAGTCGCTCAGTGCCCGCCGATGAATCTGTGATTCATCACTTCAAAAGTCAAAAATAGAGCCTTGTTCCCGAGTAAATAGAGGCATATTTCCCTTTATAATACATAAATAGCATTCATTCATACATACATAATACATTCATTTTAGCAGTCCATTTGCATTCAAATAAGAAGCCAAAATCCCTTGTAAAATATCCACTCACTAAAATAACCTCTTCCTTATAATATGTACTCCTTAGTTGATAATATAGGGAAGAATGCCAAATATCCCCCTTGTAAATTAGTCAATAAAGCCCTAGAACCCCTGTACACTAAAATGCACATAAATCCCTCATACAAACTCCGAACTAGGTCTACTTACTCTTAGAATACTACACAATAAAAGACCTTTAAAATGAGACTAATTTCATCCAATTTGGAGCTCGTATGAGAAAGTTGGGTTTTTGGGCCACCTTGTATACTACATATATGTATATTTGTATCTTTGTATTTATGTATAATATTTGACCTCATCTCCGTCTTTGGTCAACATGAAACTTGTAGATCTCATCGAGATCTACAACTTTCATGTTTTGAGTTTTTCCAAATTCGGCCCCCTCTTCTCTCTACACATTCATTTTCGTCCAGCCATTCACAGCAGGCCACGTGGCGCCCTCTGGTTGCGCCACGCGGCCCGCTCCCCTTGCCTCATCCGCCTCATCTTCCAGCCGTTGGATCTCCTCCTGAGATCCAACGACTCCAGGTGTTCCACGCATGCCCCATTTCCTAAGCCGTCAGATCATCTCTTGCCTTCATCATCACCGTTCATAAGCGCCTTAAGCAGAGCTCGCCACGTGTCAAATCCTCAACCCTCTGATCGACCTCTGCCTTTCCATCTCAGCCGTGTTTTCCGCCTTTTCTTCTTAGCCGCTTGATCAACCCTAACTGCTCATCCTCGCCGCTCGCTAGCGCTTCGCCCGCAGCTCGCCACGTGGTTCAACCGCAGCCCATCATCACCGCGCCCCGATCTAATCACACCCAGCCATTACCTCTTCGATCACAACCGTTGGATCACAAGATCCAACGGTGGAGACTTCGTCTCCTACCTCCGGGCCCCCCTCTCTCCCACGATCTCGATCTTGTGTGAGACGTCGTCCCCTTTCTATTTTCATCTCCACCTCATCAACCCTCTCCGACCGCCAACACCACCACGATGGAGACCACTTATCCCTCACCCTCGCCAGCTCCCTCGCTTCCCACGACTCCCACCAGAGTCGCCCCATGTCGACCACAAACCTCACCTCGTCACCAGCCAACCCATCACCTTCATCCTATAAATCATCGCCCTCCGGCCACTGTCACGCTCATCCGCCATTCCAGGGAAGAACCTAGAGCTCGGAGCTTTCGATTTATGACAGGAATTGAGTGAATCCTTGAGCGAAGACGGACCTTCTTCTCCGGCGAGATCCGCGGTGCCACCGCCATGTCGCAGCCCTCCTCCGAGTTGCTGCTTGAGCTCAGGGCCTTACCACCCCTTCGAGCGATGACCTGGACCTCGAAATCGAGCTCCAAACCACAGGTAAACCCCTCCATCCATCTCCGATCTTCGATTCCTTTTTCTTCACATTTTCTCGCATTTTATTTGCTGCCACCGGTCACTCTCTCGCTTCCATTCCATCTCGCCGAGCTTCGTGTCAAAGCTCCCATCTTCGCGGTAGCTTTCACGACATCCGACGACGCACATCACAGCACCCCGATCTCCAGCTCCGCCACTTGGCCGGAGCTCCTCCGTCAGGCCACCTCCGTTTGCCTTAGGCCTCGCCAATCATTCACCCACCTTCACGAGCGCACGCACGAGCTTCGGCTCCTTCTCTAACACCTGCAGGTACTCCTCTGCTCACTGAACGGAACTTCACCGGAGCCAACTCAGAGCTTCATCGCCATCGCCAACCATCCACCCTGCGCCGCTCCTGAGACCATCAGGATCTTCGCCGCCACACCACGAGTCTTCCGGGATATCTCCGACGAGTCGGAGAGCTTCAGCAACACGAGGAAGGAAGGGCATAGCAAAGGCGACTTCGCCGGAGCCCCGCCATCTCCTCCGCAGGCGGCGGAGGACCATCGAAGGAGACGTCCAGTTGCCGTCCGATCACATCGATCGAACGGTACTCAGCAAACCACGTCGCCTCTTCATCGGGATCCCAGGAGTCGTTGGATTCATCTAGATCCAACGGTGCCTCGAGCGCCACGCGTCTTCCATCCACAGCAGATCTCAGCCGTTGATATTCCATCTGATCCAGCAGTGGATAGTCAGCCACGTCGCCTCGACTTGGAGCCCTCGGATCATTCTTGATCCAACGGATCAATCCACGCCACGAGCCAGCAATTCATCACCGTTGGATCATCACCAATCCTACGGTCGAGATCCGTCCAAGTCGCCCGATCCGAGCCTCTCCCCGAAACCTAGGCTCGGACAGCCCGAAGCTTCTCCGAGCCTCACTCCAGACCTCCAAAGTCGCCCGAGCCTAGCCCCCGAGCCTCCGCAGCCATCCGAGCCTAGGCCGCCCACGTGAGGAGCACGTGCGGCCTGGGTAATTTACACAGAGGCCCCCGGGACTTTCCATATTTGCAAAAAGGTCCCTGTGAAGCTGAGCACACGTGAGGAGCACGTGCTTGTTGGACAAATTGCACTCGAGTCCCCAGCATTATAGGTAATTGCATTTTAGTCCCTGTCCGCATATTTGCTTATTGTATTTTTATTTTTCTGTATTGCATTTATACCCTTGTGTTTGCACGTATCCCTAGGTTGCATTTTACGTCATTTTGCAAATCTAAAAATTGCATTTTGTTGAGAAACTTGTCCTCTGTCTATTGGTCCACGTGTCACATTTTTGTAATTTCAGTAGTATTATTAATGAATTAATTGGTGCATTTTTGACATATTTTGCCGAGTGACACCTTTTGATTTGTAGTTAATTCTCTGTGCTTCCAAAAATCATCAAAAATTCACAGTAGCTTAAGGACAATATTCTTAACATACCATAAAAATTTCATGTCATTTGCACACATATCGAGGCCTAAATAAATTGTTGAGTGATTTTCTTATTTAAATTTTAATTAATTCATTTCACATTGAAATTCAGATCTTTCAATTTTCCTGGATCCCTTATCATTTGTGCTATCTAGTTTTAGTTCTTGAAAAAATTGTGGTTTGTTATTTATTAAAAATTAAATATTGAAAATCACTCTGTCTGCATATTTAATTCACAGTAAATTCGTTTAGTGTCTAAAAATTCCAAAAAAAATTAGTGTAGATCATTTTCATCATAATTAATCATCTGGCCAAGTTTCATAATTATTGGAATTAATTTGACCATCTTTCTGAATTAACATTTAATTTGGCCTGATTTTGCATGTGTCTGCATAGAAAATAGAAAAAGACCAAAAATATATTCCCCAAAAATCTCACACTTGGATTTTGCTAAAATTTAACCTAAGGAGATAGTTGCCTCCCTGAGTTCGACCTTGGACTTCACCAAGTAAAAAAATTTTGTCGCTTGAAATTAACTCGAAACTAATTAAAGTGGTTTTTGACTAGCCTCTCGTATCCAACTGCAACGAACGATTAACATTAATTTGGACATTAATTTGCTCGAATTAATTAAGGGTGTGGGAAGGCTGTCAAAATGGCGTCGTTGCCGGGGAGGCACGGCTTAGATTAACTTTTGGTGAAATTCTGATTGCTTGATTTTCTTTCCCCGGGTAGTCTGACCCCCGGTTTTTCTTGTGAATATTTCTCTATCTTTTAAATTTTTACATTTTTGTGTTGTTCTTTATCTGACCTCAACTTGTTTTTGTGCGAGGGACACCGGAGTCGAAGACGCTTCGAGGAACACGCATTCGAATTAGTTTAAGTGATTTGAGAGAACATGTAATTCATTTATTTCCACATTTTTCGCATCATTTCCAGCGGTTCCCGTTCGGGTTCTCGCGTATGTAAAAATAGTGGAATCGTGTCCCCGTGTGCTGTGTGGTTGAATTGTAACTTAGCTTGCACTAGCGGCTCCCCGAGCCAATCTAGGAATTGCTTGTGCTCGTAATCATTAGGACCACACAAATCACTTAAAAGACGCACTTAGACCGCAGTACTTAGCCAAATTAAACTGTTCTTCACGCTAATAGAACTGCCTGTCTAGGAGCGACTTTCATCGCCTGCATTTGCATTTAGATAAATTTTCAATTCTGTTCTGCATCCTGCATAAAAGCGAAGGGATCACTGTAAGTCTCCTGAACTCAGCATAACATCATTGTTTTATCTTGCATCGGCTTTTTCTCGATTTCTCCCTCTGATTTTCACATTTAATTAAACGGAAATTTGGACTGTCCGATAGGCGTGCTGTGTGGTGGACTTAATCAGTGATAACTTAACTTAAAATCAGGACTGCTAAACAGTATTGACCAAAAAAAGAGAATAAAATTTGAAAATTGTTTGCGGGAGATTAATCCCCAACCCTATTTTCAGGCTGAGTGAGGGTACTTGAGTGTGTGTGAACACCTTAAGGCAGAGCCCAAATCCCCGCCTTCCATATCACGAGCCAACTGATCTTAGCAAATATCACGAGTGGGATACTTTTAAGCTCTTTGACAAGTACCAAGTAGCCTCCGCATTCGCGGGTAGATAGGGGCGAACCAGCGGTACTCTGCGATAAGGCCTAGCTTTGTCAGCCTCCACCTGCTTGCAGGTAGATAGGGGCACGTCATTGAGTCCCCAACTCCGGATAGAAGCAAAGAAAGGAAGGATCGGCGGTATCTTACACGACAGGATAAACAGGGAAGATGCATCCGGCTCTAAGCCGACTTCCCTATAGGCCGCGTAATCCTTGCTATCTTGTTTGAACAATCACACTTAAAAATTACAAGATTAATCGGACTCGATTTCGAGTCCTTCACTGTGTTGAGTGTGAACTCAGGGTTTTGGATTGATTTTGCTTGTTTCAGGTAGGAGTAAAATCCTATCTTCTTCTCGCCACATCAAGATGAGTAGCTGGGGAGATCTCAACGCATTGTTCACCGATCTCTCTATGAATCCCCCAAGCGACTTGTCTTCATCGGCCCAAGCGCACCTCGGACCACCCAGGACTCATGACCCTCTTGAGTCTTGGTTCCCTCATACTCAGGGTGGTAACTCTCAGACCAACCCTTTCATCTCCTCCGAGATTATCGAGGAAGATCATCGCCTCGGTAATCCTTTCCTTGATTTATCCTCTGACATCGACCTTACTTTCCCCCCAGGACTAGAGGACAAGATGCCGCCAAAAGTACCACCGGATGAGGAACAAATAAAACAGATTCTTGCTCGCCTCGCTGAAGCCGAACAGAAGAATGCAGATCTCACGGCGCGGATGGGACAGATTATAGTAGCAGAAGGAATCGACCGACCAATGGTCGATACCTATAACCCGGCGGAGAACGAGATTCAGAACTGGTTGGCACCTGCAGTTCCCGCCCAGGCATTTGAGCTGAAGCCCCACTTCCTTAGCCTGCTTCCGAAGTTCAACGGAAACCTAAATGAAGAACCATACACTTTCCTCTGTGACTTCGAGTTGGTGTGCAACAATCTTAGCCATCCCAATGTTGGCCAAGATTATATTCGGCTGAAGGCCACCCCTTTTGCCTTAGGTGATAAGGTTGCTCATTGGCTGAAAAACTTAGGGGTGGTATGCAATACCTGGATGCAGTTCAAGGACCTATTCTTGAAAAAGTTCTACCCTCTCAGTAGGAAAAACCAGATGAGAACGAAGATCGCCAGCTTCGCCCAAGGACCTAGTGAACCTTTCCATGACGCTTGGGATAGGTTCAATGATTTAGTACAGAAATGCCCCTGCCACGGCATTTCAAAGGCAATCTTAGTCCAGACCTTGATTTGTGGTCTAACCCCAGAGATGCAGGGGTTAGTCAGTGCCGCCTGTGGAGGAAGCTATCTGAACAAAAACGAGCACGCCGTATGGAAGATCCTGGAGCAGATGGCGGAAACCGGCAGGTCGCAGGCCACCAGGGCCTATCAGTTGTCTCCCTCAATCCTATCCAATGAGACAACCCGAAGGACTGTAGCGGATCTGACTGAGGACCTCATCCCCAGCATGGGGATGATTGCCGACAAGCTTACCATGGTCGAGCAGATCCACAAGAGAGTCGCGGAACTTGAGTCTCTTTCGCGTCTACCGAAGCAAGTGGAGGAACTTTCTGAGAAGGTAGCTAAGATCAAGCTACCTGCCCCTTCTGCACCACCTGTACCTGTACATCGAGTCCATCTTGTACAGGAACAGGCACATGGGTCTCAGAGTAGCTGGGATCAGACTTACACCCAGCAGGACCAGCATGCACCCCCACAAGTGGAGACAGGATACGAGGAGCCTCCGCAAGTGTATGAGATCAACGGGCTTTGGTATAGCCGTGACCCGATTGTCAGGCAGGTCGAAATGGGGAAGGATCAGTCTCACCGCTCATCCCCAGCCTACCAAGAAACCAGGCCCGTTCCCACACCGCACTTTTAGTCCAGGCCAGAACAAGGGTACCAGCCGCAGCAGTACCAGCAGCAGCAGCGCACCTATCATCAAAGGCCAGCACCATCCCATCAGTAGCAGCAATATCGGCATGGCCAGCAGGGCCAATACAGAACCTCGTCTGCACATCAGCCAGCCCAGCCCACTGAATTGGAGTCCCTCACCTTGGCGATCCAGACCCTGTCTGATAGGGTCCAACAGATGCAGAATGATTATCTGGATATGAGAATCGATATTAATCGTGTCTCTCGTACCCAAGACCAACAGATGGCACCAAAGACCCCGATTCCCGCACAGGTTCAGGCCAACCGAACAACATACTCCATGACCAGAACCGACCTCGAGATCAGGTATACTATTCAGATAATTATTTATCTGAACATGAGATCCTTTCGTACGATAATGTAAATCACATGTCCCTCAGGAGCGGAAGGACCGTGACCATACCTGATCGGGCACGGGAGCAGAAGGAAGGAGCCTCCGACACTCTACCTAAGGAGAACTCGGAGGAAGAAGAGGAGGAGCATCACCACCATCATCGCCGGCAAAAGAAGAGATATCTGAGTCCTCGAAGCAGCATTCTCGCATTTGCATAGAGTCAGAAGGAACCGATGAAGAGCCCGCACCTCCATCTGAGGAGGATCATCCAGCAGTCGCGGAAGAAGCGTCACCGGTTTCGCCTCAGCATTTTCTTTTCAGTCAGAGTCAGAGTCCTAGTTTGTATCAGAGTCAGAGTCCTGTTAAGAACTCAGTTCCCGAAGTCAATGAGAAAATTTCAGTTTCTGAACCTGAGTTAGAGTCAATAATCCCTTTCCCCCGAGCTCTTATGGGTGGAAAGAAGAAAACCAAAAAATCCAAAAAGATGACCCTGAGATGGTTGAATTCTGCAACAAATATATCAAGGTCACAATCCCCTTTGACAAGTACGTGGAGATGACCCCTGCATTCCAAAAATACCTTAAGGTGAGATGCATACCTACTAGGGTTAGCACGAAGACCAAAAGCCGTGTTGAGAAACACGTTTTATCAGTAGCCACGACTTGTGCAATAAAGAACTCGTATCTAAGGAAACGAAGAGATATGGGTGCACATTATGTAGTGAGTCATGTTGATGGCATCGCGTTTGCACGCACTCTCCTGGACAATGGTTCCTCGATCAATCTGATGCCTACAGCCCTCTATGAGCGGCTTCATCTCGGACCTCTTAGGAAATCTAGAGCCCTCCTACAGTTTGCTGATAAATCAACCAAGAGGTCCCAAGGAGAATTGAGGAACATTGTGATCAAAGTCGAGGGACAAGAATACATGGTGGACTTCACTGTCCTGTACATGGAAACCCCTCGTAATTGGAGAGACTCCCAGATCATTTTAGGTAGGCCTTTCCTCAGAACAGCAGGGGCCTTATTTGATTATAAGATCGGGAAGATTCAGTTCCAAACTCCAGGCGGAGATGAGGAACTTGAAATGAAGCAGACAAGATGGCAGAGACCGGATTCAGAATCCAGCACCGAGTACTCTTCTACTGGAACAGACTGCGAGCATGTAGACTTAGTTGGGCCATGGAGACAGAACCCAGCCAGCACCGATGTGTCCATCTCCTCCGAAGATGATCCAGTGCACGAGTCAGTCAGCGAGATCCTCAGGAACGAGTACAGCTCCGAGCCTGCATCGCCCTACATCTTCGATGACGCAGAGGACCAGTTGGGCCTGCCAGTCCTTACATCTCTAGGACAATCGGAAGATGAGGATGACGAGTCGGACGAGGCGTATGCCGATTGTATGGAGACCTTTGACGATCCGACTCCAGAGCCGAACTTGGTGGCAGCAATCACAGAGAACGATCCAGCCACTTCCAACACTGAACCAGATCAGATTGAGCCAGATTTCTTAGACGATCACACTATTCCTGAGCTCAAACCCTTACCCATAACCTTAAAGTATGCCTTCCTTGCGGGCCAAGACAAGAAATTTCCGGTCATCATCAGTTCGCAATTGACCGAGGAGCAGGAATCTCGCTTGCTAGAGATCCTAGAGAAAAACCGCAAGGCGATAGGCTGGAGCATTTTCGATCTCCACGGAATAAATCCCGCTCTCTGTTCGCACCATATTTACTTGGAGAACGAAGCCAAACCCTCTCGTGAATTCCAACGCGGGTTGAATCCAAATTTACGAGAGGTCGTGAAGAAAGAGATAGAAAAATGGTGCGACGCGGGTTTCATTTACCCAATCTCCGACTCGAAGTGGGTGGCCCCAATTCATGTTGTCCCGAAAAAGTCGGGAATTCAGACGACCACCAATGAGGACGGAGAGGAGATCGTGACGCGAGTACCCACGTCGTGGCGCGTCTGTGTGGATTACAAATGCCTGAATGCCGCGACGAAGAAGGATCATTTCCCCCTACCATTCATTGATCAGATCCTAGAGAGATTAGTGGGAAAAGAGTTCTTCTGCTTCCTAGATGGGTTCTCGGGCTACAATCAAGTAGCCATAGCTCCAGAGGACCAGGAAAAAACCACGTTTACATGCCCCTTTGGTACCTATGCTTTCAGGCGCATGCCTTTTGGGCTATGCAATGCTCCAGGTACTTTTCAAAGGTGCATGATTGTTGTATTCGCCGAAATGGTCGGCGAATTCCTGGAAGTCTTCATGGATGACTTCTCGGTCCACGGCGATTCTTTCGATTCCTGTCTTAGGAATCTGGACCGAGTCCTCAAAAGATGTTGTGAGGTTAATCCGGTACTCTCCTGGGAGAAAAGTCACTTCATGGTGACGGAGGGCATAGTGTTGGGGCATGTCATCTCCAAGAGAGGAATGGAGGTTGACCCTGCCAAGGTGGATGTGATCAGACGACTCCAGCCACCCACCAACGTAAAGCAGTTGCGGTCGTTCCTCGGGCATGTTGGATTTTATCGGAGATTCATTAAGGATTTTTCTAAGATCGTCCGACCGCTAACTGAACTTTTAGGCAAAGACATGGAGTTTATTATTGATCACAAATGTCTTGAGGCCTTTAAGCTTTTACAAGGAATGATTATGGACGCACCCATCCTACAAGCCCCAGATTGGTCTCTACCTTTTGAGATCATGACGGACGCCTCTGATTATGCTGTTGGGGCTGTGTTGGGACAAAGAAGAGAGGGTGTCCCTTTTGCAATTCACTACGCAAGCAAAGTAATTGATTCTGCTCAGCGTAACTATACAGTTACGGAAAAGGAAATGCTTGCGGTAGTGTTTGCCTTGGACAAATTCAGATCTCACCTAATTGGATCCAAGGTAACGGTGTTCACTGACCACACGGCACTACGGTATTTGTTGGAGAAGAAGGATGCGAAGGCGCGTCTTCTTCGATGGATTTTACTTATCCAAGAGTTTGACTTGGACATCCGTGATAAACCTGGAAAGAAGAATGTAGTGGCCGATCATCTCTCTCGTCTCGAAGATCTTAATACTTCCGAGGATTCACCAATTCGAGACTCCTTCCCTGACGAGTCGATTGTTGTTATCGACTCACTCCCATGGTATGCCAATATCGTGAACTATCTTGTCTCCAAGAAAGTTACCGAAGATTGGCCCAAGAGCCAAATCGACCGACTTAAGTCGGACGCTAGACACTACCATTGGGAGGATCCGATCCTTTTCTTCGAAGGACTGGATTGTGTCTGGAGTCGGTGTATTCCTCAGGAGGAATACCAGAGTGTCCTTTCTTTATGCCACAGCTTGGAGGCAGGAGGACACCACTCCGGGAAGAGGACCGCATGGAAGGTACTTCAGTGTGGCTTCTACTGGCCGACTCTGTTTCGCGATGCTACTGCCTTCGCGAAGTCGTGCCCAGTTTGCCCGAGAATGGGAGGAACCGTTGGTCCCAAGGATGAGATGCCAATTCAGCCGGTCATCATTTGTGATGTCTTTGATGCCTGGGGCATCGATTTCATGGGCACATTCCCTGTCAGCCACGGGTTCGAATATATCCTTCTTGCGGTAGACTATCTGTCCAGATGGGTGGAGGCTATCCCGACCCGAGCTGCAGACAGCAGGACTATCTGCAAATTCATCAGAGAGCACATAATCTCTAGGTTCGGGATTCCCAAAATGATGATATCAGACGGGGGTAGCCACTTTGTGAATCGGGAGGTGAAGAAACTCCTGAAGGATTACGGCATTGAACACCGTGTCGCGAGTCCTTACCACCCACAAACCAATGGTATGGCTGAGGTGTCAAATAGGGAGGTGAAAACCATATTGCAAAAGCTTGTCCGCCTGGATAGGAAGGACTGGTCTCAGATCTTGGATCAAGTCCTCTGGGCGTATAGGACAGCTTACAAGACACCATTAGGCACCTCCCCATTCCGAATGGTATTCGGAAAGCCGTGCCACTTGCCCGCAGAGTTAGTGCACAAAAGAATGGGCAATCAAGAAGGTCAATTGGAACACACACCTGGGTCAGAAGCAGAAAGACATGGATCTGAATGAGCTTGTGGAAGTCAGAAACCGCGCATATGACAACAGTTTGGTGTACAAGGACAAGGTGAAGCGTTGGCATGATAGATATATCAGACGAAAAGACCTTTGTTCCTGGACAGAAGGTATGGTTGTTCAATGCTAGGCTAAAGATTTTCCAAGGCAAGTTGAAGTCTAAGTGGACAGGCCCATTTGTCGTCCGTACGGTGCATGATAGTGGATGTGTTGAGATCTCAGATCTTGTAGATGACGCACCGACATTCCTAGTGAATGGACAGTTGTTGAAGCACTTCGTCGAATCCAATGAGCAGTTAGTCCATGTTGAGGAGATTGTATTCTTGCGCGAGACAGATACAGCAGATACACCTCGAGCCACGTATGAGACCTTGCAGCAGTGAGCTCCAGCCATCCGCAGCATCTCGAAAGATTCAGACCGACTCATCTGTATATATCATTCTTCTTATACATCTTATCCTCTCTCTTACACGACTTTAGTAACCCATCCCTGCCTCAGTAGATCACTATTCTGGACTATACTTAGGATAACCAGATCCTAAGTATAGGGGGGAGGGGTCACCTAGTCAGTTCACTGTACATCCTCCAAATCACATTGGTCCTCATACTCATTTCTTACCTATACTTAGGATGACTTAAGCCTAAGTATAGGGGGGACCGATGCCCGCATTGATACTCATCCACTACCCATCTCTCCCTCGCCCGCCCCATTTTTGATCTTATTCTACACTTAGGCTGCCATAGCCTAAGTGTAGGGGGGCAAGTCGACTTCTATACTCTTGTAATTTTAGCTCTCCTACGCTTAGCCCAAGCTATGTCTTTTTAGTCACTTTTCGTGCTCTGAGGACATAGCACACGCTAAGTATAGGGGGGTGTGTATATATTACATATATACTTTACCCATAGCTCGTACTTTCGCGTATTTTCGCGTATTTTTGTATATATTATGCAATAAGTACGGTGGGTAAAAATTGAATATATATATATATATAATAAATATTTTACTTGTATAAAACAAAAATAATACTCCTGTAAAATATGATACTATGTATATTATTACAAAGTAAAGATTGTTGTATAATAAAAAATAAAATGAAAAAGTTGAAAATAAAGGCTTCTTGTTTAACCTTGCATACCATCTATGCATCCAAAAAGAGTCTTGCATTTTCATAGCATGACATCTCATCGACATACTTTGCATAGACAAAGTGAAAAGCTAGTGGGTTCTGAACTAAGTTATGAGCAGATATTGAGGATGGAATTGATTTGACCTTAATCCACCTAATTTCAGAGAAACCTTATAGGAACTGGAGTTAATATTTTTCAGGTCAGGTGACTTAATTCTTTAAGTCTGCAAGTCTATGTTCATATGTCATCTTGACGAGCCTGAGTAGAGCACTTAACAACACACACATGACTCTTAGAGACGATGGCTTGACGTGCACCATCACTTTACACATGGCTCTCTACGGATGAGGTGATGAGGAGGCAGTTTCCTTAGGCTTGGGGTAGCATATGAGGGTAGTACTTCTAGGCGGAACCTCTCTTCTTCTTCTAGTGAAGGAAGTGCGTCTCAACTTGGCCTAGTGGTGATGAAGGCTAAAGATTGAAGCCGTGGGTTGCAATAAAGCTTCAAAAGAGGGATAGTCTACTGGCTCAAGAGGAAATTTCTTGTATATATGCTGCACCATGTAGATATGTTGTACAGAGGCACTTGGAAAAAAAATGCCAAAAAGAACTCCAAAAAAGTGGTGGGTCGGATTGAAAATTTAATAACCCCACCGGAGTGTACGTAGTCAAGAAAAGCAAAAGCTTATCGTCCCCAAGTTCCATCTCATGAAGCTTGCAGCGGGAGACTTAGATACACTGGCTGAGCTCCCAAAAATCTATACTTCTTCCCCCTCTTCTTGAGCCGGTTGCACTTGAACTTAAAAAGGAATACCCCGCTTCTCGAGGAAAGGGTTGCTAGACCGAGGCATTAGAGTTACCAGGTTGGGGGAGGTTGTTTCTTTGTTACTTCTGAGGTGGGGAGTCATATATCACTTACACTGCATGGAAAGGTTCATGGTCATTAGAGTTTGTGTATGTAGACTTGTTCTGATCAGGTGTGTTGAGGAGTCTTGAATAGAAGACTTGTGGAACTCGAAGTCTGTTAAGTCTTAAACTCAAATCCCAATAAGGTTCCGACACATAATTAATCCAAAGGTCGAGTCAAGCTCTATTTTTAACTTTTGTTCATGACCTTGGTATGGAACCCAAAATCATTCCACTTCTGCATTTCATTTAGTTGTTCGGGGACGAGCAAGGTTTAAGTATAGGGGGTTGATGAATCTGTGATTCATCACTTCAAAAGTCAAAAATAGAGCCTTGTTCCCGAGTAAATAGAGGCATATTTCCCTTTATAATGCATAAATAGCATTCATTCATACATACATAATACATTCATTTTAGCAGTCCATTTGCATTCAAATAAGAAGCCAAAATCCCTTGTAAAATATCCACTCACTAAAATAACCTCTTCCTTATAATATGTACTCCTTAGTTGATAATATAGGGAAGAATGCCAAATATCCCCCTTGTAAATTAGTCAATAAAGCCCTAGAACCCCTGTACACTAAAATGCACATAAATCCCTCATACAAACTCCGAACTAGGTCTACTTACTCTTAGAATACTACACAATAAAAGACCTTTAAAATGAGACTAATTTCATCCAATTTGAAGCTCGTATGAGAAAGTTGGGTTTTTGGGCCACCTTGTATACTACATATATGTATATTTGTATCTTTGTATTTATGTATCATATTTGACCTCATCTCCATCTTTGGTCAACATGAAACATGTAGATCTCATCGAGATCTACAACTTTCATGTTTTGAGTTTTTCCAAATTCGGCCCCCTCTTCTCTCTACACATTCATTTTCGTCCAGCCATTCACAGCAGGCCACGTGGCGCCCTCTGGTTGCGCCGCACGGCCCGCTCCCCTTGCCTCATCCGCCTCATCTTCCAGCCGTTGGATCTCCTCCTGAGATCCAACGACTCCAGGTGTTCCACGTACGCCCCATTGCCTGAGCCGTCAGATCATCTCTTGCCTTCATCATCACCGTTCATAAGCGCCTTAAGCAGAGCTCGCCACGTGTCAAATCCTCAACCCTCTGATCGACCTCTGCCTTTCCATCTCAGCCGCGTTTTCTGCCTTTTCTTCTCAGCCGCTTGATCAACCCTAACTGCTCATCCTCGCCGCTCGCTAGCGCTTCGCCCGCAGCTCGCCACGTGGTTCAACCGCAGCCCATCATCACCGCGCCCCGATCTAATCACACCCAGCCATTACCTCTTCGATCACCACCGTTGGATCACAAGATCCAACGGTGGAGACTTCGTCTCCTACCTCCGGGCCCCCCTCTCTCCCACGATCTCGATCTTGCGCGAAACTTCGTCCCCTTTCTATTTTCGTCTCCACCTCATCCACCCTCTCCGACCGCCAACACCACCACGATGGAGACCACTTATCCCTCACCCTCGCCGGCTCCCTCGCTTCCCACGACTCCCACCAGAGTCGCCCCACGTCGACCACAAACCTCACCTCGTCACCAGCCAACCCATCACCTTCATCCTATAAATCATCGCCCTCCGGCCACTGTCACGCTCATCCGCCATTCCAGGGAAGAACCTAGAGCTCGGAGCTTTCAATTTGTGACAGGAATTGAGTGAATCCTTGAGCGAAGACGGACCTTCTTCTCCGGCGAGATCCGCGGTGCCACCGCCGTGTCGCAGCCCTCCTCCGAGTTGCTGCTTGAGCTCAGGGCCTTACCGCCCCTTCGAGCGACGAATTGGACCTCGAAATCGAGCTCCAAACCACAGGTAAACCCCTCCATCCATCTCCGATCTTCGATTCCTTTTTCTTCACATTTTCTCGCATTTTATTTGCTGCCACCGGTCACTCTCTCGCTTCCATTCCATCTCGCCGAGCTTTGCGTCGAAGCTCCCATCTTCGCGGTAGCTTTCACGACATCCGACGACGCACATCACAGCACCCCGATCTCCAGCTCCGCCACTTGGCCGGAGCTCCTCCGTCAGGCCACCTCCGTTTGCCTTAGGCCTCGCCAATCATTCACCCACCTTCACGAGCGCATGCACGAGCTTCGGCTCCTTCTCTAACACCTGCAGGTACTCCTCTGCTCACTAAACGGAACTTCGCCGGAGCCAACTCGGAGCTTCATCGCCATCGCCAATCATCCACCCTACGCCGCTCCTGAGACCACCAGGATCTTCGCCGCCACACCACGAGTCTTCCGGGATATCTCCGACGAGTCGGAGAGCTTCAACGACACGAGGAAGGAAGGGCGGAGCAAAGGCGACTTCGCCGGAGCCCCGCCATCTCCTCCGCAGGCGGCGGAGGACCATCGAAGGAGACGTCCAGTTGCCGTCCGATCACATCGATCGAACGGTACTCAGCAAGCCACGTCGCCTCTTCATCGGGCTCCCAGGAGTCGTTGGATTCATCTAGATCCAACGGTGCCTCGAGCGCCACGCGTCTTCCATCCACAGCAGATCTCAACCGTTGATATTCCATCTGATCCAGCGATGGATAGTCAGCCACGTCGCCTCGACTTGGAGCCCTCGGTCATTCTTGATCCAACGGATCAATCTACGCCACGAGCCAGCATTTCATCACCGTTGGATCATCACCAATCCTACGGTCGAGATCCGTCCAAGTCGCCCGATCCGAGCCTCTCCCCCGAACCTAGGCTCGGACAGCCCGAAGCTTCTCCGAGCCTCACTCCAGACCTCCAGAGTCGCCCGAGCCTAGCCCCCGAGCCTCCGCAGCCATCCGAGCCTAGGCCTGGGTAATTTACACAGAGGCCCCCGGGACTTTCCATATTTGCAAAAAGGTCCCTGTGAAGCTGAGCCCACGTGAGGAGCACGTGCTTGTTGGACAAATTGCACTCGAGTCCCCAGCATTATAGGTAATTGCATTTTAGTCCCTGTCCGCATATTTGCTTATTGTATTTTTATTTTTCTGTATTGCATTTATACCCTTGTGTTTGCACGCATCCCTAGGTTGCATTTTACATCATTTTGCAAATCTAAAAATTGCATTTTGTTGAAAAACTTGTCCTCTTTCTATTGGTCCACGTGTCACATTTTTGTAATTTCAGTAGTATTATTAATGAATTAATTGGTGCATTTTTGACATATTTTGCCCAGTGACACCTTTTGATTTGTAGTTAATTCTCTGTGCTTCCAAAAATCATCAAAAATTCACAGTAGCTTAAGGACAGTATTCTTAACATACCATGAAAATTTCATGTCATTTGCACACATATCGAGGCCTAAATAAATTGTTGAGTGATTTTCTTATTTAAATTTTAATTAATTCATTTCACATTGAAATTCAGATCTTTCAATTTTCCTGGATCCCTTATCATTTGTGCTATCTAGGATAATTTTAGTTCTTGAAAAAATTGTGGTTTGCTATTTATTAAAAAATAAATATTGGAAATCACTCTTTCTGCATATTTAATTCACAGTAAATTCATTTAGTGTCTAAAAATTCCAAAAAAATAGTGTAGATCATTTTCATCATAATTAATCATCTGGCCAAGTTTCATAATTATTGGAATTAATTTGACCATCTTTCTGAATTAACATTTAATTTGGCCTGATTTTGCATGTGTCTGCATAGAAAATAGAAAAAGACCAAAAATATATTCCCCGAAAATCTCACACCTGGATTTTGCTAAAATTTAACCTAAGGAGATAGTTGCTTCCCTGAGTTCGACCTTGGACTTCACCAAGTAAAAAAAATTTGCCGCTTGAAATTAACACGAAACTAATTAAAGTGGTTTTTTACTAGCCTCTCGTATCCGACTGCAACGAACGATTAACATTAATTTGCTCGAATTAATTAAGGGTGCGGGCAGGCTGTCACCCGCCATAACGGGTCCTCCTAGCGTTGTATGTGACTTCTCACGGTACGTGGTTTATAATCCAATTAAGTTAACCTTTTTTTTGACTAAGTCAGAATGTGATCTATAGGAACAGATACTCTATTAGGGTGTTTGGACCTTAGTTTTATCGAGCTCAACCAAATAATTAAAGCAATCAATAAGTAGCTCACGAAATCCGCGTGAAACAAAAAAAAAGAAAAAATAATAAGGTATTAGAAAACAAAACCGGTGAGGTCCCCTAAGTGCACTGGCACTTGGCAAAACAGACCCCGCAACAAATGAATGTCCTTTTACAAGAGCTCAAATGCTAGAAATGCTAAAAATAAATTTAAATCTAATGCTCCAAATAATAATCTTCTTAAAATCTTCATTTTCTCCTCCTACGCTCTTCTGCGACTTTGGGAAGAATGAAGTCACCTCCGCTTCACTAGAGTGCACCGGCGCTCTTAAGAAAGCCGCTCCAGTTCGTCGGGCCCTCGCAAGAAAGAGGAAATAGAAAATATGTAAGAGACACAAATATAGAAATATGAGCAGGAGAAAAAATAAAATAGATTCAGTGAATGTGAATAATTAAAAAATGTGGAAAAATATAGACAAACAAATCACAACCAAGAATAGCAGGTCAAAAGAGAAACCTAACAACCTTCGTCGTGCCTCCCAGGCAACGGCGCCATTATGTTGATCGAGATTTTCTGGTTTTGAATTATTGAAATAAATATATCATTGACCCAAAGAATCCGGCAACAAAAAAGTATTTATTTTTTTATTCTCAAGCCAAATTATGTACAAAAAATGTAGCAAGATAATTTTGCTATTTAATGTACGTGTATAGCAATAGGATTAAACTCAAGGAGGCTACAAATCCTGAGGGTATTTCGAATAATCGAAAAAATATCAATTAAAGAAAGAAGAAAACCTCAATGCAAACTATCTTGTTTTTTTGTAGGATTTTTGTCTTTTTTATTTTCTAATTTTCCAATTTCTTATGATTTAAATTTTGTAATTTTTAAATTTTCAAAAATATAATTTCAAAACAACTTTATGCACAAAAGAGATGCATTTTTTTGACTTTTTAAGTATGAAAAAATGCTCAAAAATATCCAAATAAAATATTTTTGTGTTTTATGATTTTTTTACTATTTTTGAAATTTTTGAAAGATTTTTATATTTTTATTTTTAAAATTAATAAAAACAAGGGAAATGCAAACGATAAGCAAACAGGAATATTTTCAATTTAAAAATACTAAATAAATGTAAAAATTAAGAAAATTATTTTTCCTAAAAACTAATAGAAATTATCTACAAACAAGAACTGAAATCACAATTTTTGGATTTTTTTTTCTACAACTTTTTATGATTTTTATGAGATTTTGAATATTTTGCAATTTTTTTGGGTTTTAATAAATACTTGATGCGTAAAAATGCATAGAAATCAAAAGATGCAAAATTATTTTAACTTTTTGGATTTTTTTTACAAAATATTTGAATTTTTATGATTTTTCAAAGTTCAAACATGGAAAAATAATGTTTTTGAGTTTTTAATAAGAGAAAATGATGATAAAATGCAATGATAAAATTATATTATTAAGAGATACACATCAGGAGCATAGCATGAATTTTCAAGAATTTATTGACCAACAAAAGTATTAATTTCAACAAGAACATGCAAATCAAAGTCTGTAAATACAATACTAAAAGGCAATTATTTATATTTTGTGCACGAAAAATTAACAAGAAAGAAACTGCAGGATAAAAAATGTAATTTACTAAGTAAAATGCGTACAAAGCATGTGTTATTCATGGCGGGGGCTTCTTTGCAAATCTAGAAATGTTCGGAGGCATCTCAATATTTACTAAAAAATATAATATTAGGGTTCCCATGGGATCTTCTATTTTTGTTCCTTTTCATGCCCAGGAGAAAGGAGGCGCCACCCCTTCTTCTCTCCAAGGCACCGGGGTGGCGGGGCTATGGATGGCCGGTGGGTCGCACGGTTAGAGGAAGCGGTGGTGGGCTACTAGAATGGGGCGAGGGCGGTGATTGGATGGTACGGGCCGCTGCATCAAGCAGGGGCATCGATGGTCTTTGCCGGTCTACACCAGGAGGTGGATGGCACATCGTTGGCTGGGTAGCGGAGCGAACTCAAGCGGAGTGGAAGGTGGCTGGCCGTCGACGAGCATGCGGTGGAGATGTGGGGTTCTAGCGGATCTAGCAGAGAAGCGTTGGAAGCGTAGTAGGGTGCTCCTGCGGCGGAGGTTGTTGGAGGGGCTCCATATGTGTTCTTGGTTGCGGTGGAGGTCGTATGGCCAAGTGGAGGTGCTTGTGACGGTGGTGGAGGTCCGCCTGGTGCTCAGAGATAGACAGTGGCAGTAGTTGGAGTGTTGTTGCCCCCGCCCTCTTTTATTTTTTATTTTTTAAATGTAAAAATAGAAATTGGAAAAACTTTTTTATATCTTTTATTAAAAAAATGTAGAATTTTTTTATTTATTGTAAAAACAGAAACAAGTTTCCTTATATTTTCTTATTTTTTGAAATCTTTTTTTATTTTTTTGAAAAGATAGCAATTGTATTTTTTGTAATTTTTTATTCCAGAATTAAAATATAGATAAAAATGTTATCCGACTCGAGTACGAAGGCTCTGTCTAAAATCCAATACAGAAATGTGAGTGGATGACGGATCCGGCGATTGTGATGGAAAATTCATGTCTTTGGTCACCATGCGTGATCGGAGTTGAGAGATCGTGTGAGGTAGAATGTGAACGTGGATAGATTGAGAAAATGAGATGAAAAATTGGAATCGTGGATGGATCGAATGTGATAGAACAATGATCTATGATTAAAATATATGATCTAAAGAAAACGACAATGAAATTAAAAATGCAAAAATTAAACTATAATTAATTTAGGTTAAGAACGACAAAAAATGGATCTTATCGTGGGAGTGGAAAATGTCGTAATGGCCTCGACGAAGACCGACTCGTTGTCACCGGATAGCTCGGAGCTAGGCGCCTTTCTACAACAAGAAGCTCTTGGAGATTAGGCTCCTCTCACCAAATATAGATCGAATTGAAATGAGGGAGGATGAGCCACATTAATAGGGAAAAGAATTGAATTTGAATTTCAAAAATTTGAATGCAGATAAAGATAAGGAAGGAAGTTAGTGGTAGAGCCAATAAAATCATTTACATAATTTATTTATTAATTAGTTAATTTCCTCACTTTATTTAATTAAATAGTAAATGTCAGTTATTTAATTTTTTGTGGTGTTTATTTAAGAATATCAACTATATAGCTATACTATATACATATAGTACATTATATACATAGTCAAATAAGGGAATTAGTTTTTTTTGTTTTATATTTTTTTAATTTTTATTTTAATAATTATTTAAAATATTTACAATTATTTACAAATACAATATTTATAAATATATACAATAAATAAATGGTGAAATTGTGAAAAACACCCCAAAAAACCGACTTTCAAACAGTAACTCTAAAAATTATGAAACCACTACCATTTTAAAGATAAATTGATTTAGAATATGATGGAAGTGAGTTTGATTAAATTGGAGTGCATACGTAGCTGGAATTGGTCTTTCAATTATTACTTTATGGTTTTTTCCTGGATGTGGTTATATTTATTATGTACATGATTTTGTTTTGAAATTATTTTTATTATTTAGAAAACATTTTTATCTACACTTCTATTTTGAAAAATATTTAATTTGAGGTAAATTTATGTACAAATAAAATAATGTTAGTTTTATATAAATATACACATAATAAATCAAAGTATTTTTTTGGATTTTTTGATTAAAGACCCTATCTCCCCCTACTTTATTCCCGGTGCATCAGATCAAGTCTTGATCTTTTCTCGAGGTTCGAGTTAGCCTGTATCTATTACATATATACAATATTTTTTATTTTCTTTATTTTCCCTTTATTTTTATTTAATTATTTTATGTTAAAATAATAATATATGTACAATATTTACACATAGATGCAAGTTAGTAAGAATATGGATTTATTAATATATACAGGTGTTTTATAAGGGATTTTAAGCTAAAATAAATGAATAAAGATGATGAAATGCAGATTCATTATCGGGGAACTTCCATAGATGTTTGGTTAAATCAATGTTGTAATCTTCTCATTGCATCTGAATCACATTCCGATCACTGCCCAACATTTGGACCAAGATAAGATTACTTCTCTATTGAGAGGAGACTCTAAAATCTAGACATGTTACATCACTTCGTTGGAATGAAGCGTCATGGTTATACAATCATTTATTGATCACATCACCGTCATGTATTCCTAATACATGTACATCCTGCATACTAGGACCTATGATAAAACTGAAATTTAAGATCTTATTTAGATTGTCTCCTTCTGGGTTTTATCACTAAGTTTCTCATCTAATCATTGGGAGTTGGTATCGATCATATACTTTCCAAAAGCATATATCATACCTAGGTATTGATCATATACTTTCCAAAAGCATATATCAAACCTACAAATTCAGTCAAGCTTCCAAAATGAGATGATCGTACATAGAATTTGATTCCCATTATCTCATGAGTGAGTTAATGTATTCCGATTCAGTAATGACCATGTATGATCCCTTTGAGAGACCGTATTAACTCATATGCCCTTGTATGAACACCAACTCATCGGTGTATATAACTTGATTAGGCCATCAACCTATCAGTCTGTTAAATGTATATACTCAGATGTATAACAATACATATGTCTCCGGTTAGAGGATACGTGCCTATAACAGCATACGGCATAGGTCTTGGTTATCTCGATCTTGCTAAGTCAACTCTTTGACTTAACTTATCTGAAACATCTGAATCTGTATTCTTATGCAAAGGACCTACATCAAGAGGTCAGACAGATATCAACCAAAAGATAAAGTATTGTCATCACATACTCAAGCTGGAGATTATCTCTTAATAATCATTTGACGATGCTCGATGAGTCCTCAATCTAACTCTTTATATATTCATCGAAGCACCATCCTCTGTGAATCAAAAATTAAATCACCAATTGTATGATCATTAAGATGACCATGGTACATAACCCTATTTGTACTTAAGGAAAAAATTATACTAATTAATTATTCTTCGTTTCAGATCATGGAATGATATTTTCAATAACATTTATTGCATAATGGCTCACCATGGGATCACATGTCCAATAATATCCCACTATCCCAAAGAGCCATTAATGGGTTAATATTTAAACCCACACTCATGTGCTAATCATAAGATATTTAGAAAAATATTAGGTAAGCCGGCTAGTCACTTTGTTCCCAAGAGACTATGCCAAGTCCTTTTAGGGTACTTGTATACCTCCAAGTAATAGTGCTCGCATCCAATGCGAATGTTTCATCTTATGCAATCAATACTCAATTTTGTTAAAGCATTTATAGTGTCTTTGACACTGCAATTCAATAATCATTATAAATAGTATGTAATTTCTATTATCCTTATCAAAATACCCTTATTCCCAGAGCTCTCTCTCCTATGACTAAGAGCAAGTCTTGAGTCTTATAAGGCATTTGCAGTTAAGACCTTTTAGATCATTATCTATAAAGTCTCAAGTTCTTGAAGATAAGACTTTGATATCACTTTCTCAAAAATCTTGTCACCTTTGAAGATATTATTATTAATGCAACTAAGAGTTTTTATCCCCATAGTAGGATTACTAATAGTTTACTACTCCCACTACATGGCAAACATCTGACTTTTTGTACACATTTAGCACATACCAGGTTCCCATAGTTGATGCACAAGGGCATGAAGCTTTAGCATTTACATCCTCGACTCTTTGAGGTGTTATCCCTTTAGATAGGTCAATACCATATATTAAGAGAAGGAAGTCTTAGTTAGTATTTTCCCAAATGGAACATGTCCATGATGTACCACTAATGTGATGGTTCCAATGCCCTCTTCTCTTTATTTCTGAACAACCTCAGATTTAAGATCTAAGAGGTATCCTTGAGATTATATCTCAAGGTATGGAATAGCCAGACCACAAAACACTTATTATCAACCTTATATCATTCCGAATGATTAGGATTTTATCTACATTTACCATGATGAACACAACGACTCTCCCACTAAGCTACACATGGTTCATCAAGATTTTGTATGAAATCATAACCTTTATAATTTTATTAAATCTGATGTTCCAACTATTGAATCTTATTTGCGTCCATATATGGAACTTTTTAGCTTTCACGCCTTACTTTCCTCAATTATGAAGCCATGGGGCTACTTCATATGAATATCCTCAGTGAGGAATTCATAGAGGAATGCAATCTTGGCTTCCATCATTTAGATGTCATAGTCAAGTTGTATAGCTATAGTTAGCAATATTCTGATGGGTTTATGCATGATGAAGAGCAAGTCTCATCGCAAGTGATGTCTTCTCTTCGTGTGTATCTTGTGGATACGAGTCGTGCTTTGAAGGTCTCTACTTTCTCATTAATTTCCCTCTTTCTCTTGAAGATCCGCTTACATCTATTGGGTCTTACCATTATAGATGGATCCTCAGGGGTCCATATACAACACTTTTATATGAAGTCTTCTTTAGATATTAATGCTAACATCCATCTCTCCATGCCATGATCCTTGAAAACTTCATCACATGAAGTCAGATCATTGTCAAACTTACTGACACATGGAATCCATCTTCAAACTTATTTGAAGAGGTATGAGTGTTTCATCTTTAGTTGTCCTTTTAGTTTCTGATTTAGGAGCCTCATTACCATATCAAGATTCAATGAGTTCCTTTGCTTCATTTGTTATATTGATTCTCAAGAGAATCATCCTCAAAGAATCATATCCTTAGAGATGAAATCTAAGAATCTCAAGGTCATAAAGTAGGTATC
Organism: Ottelia alismoides; assembly: GCA_037367405.1. Lineage (NCBI taxonomy): Eukaryota > Viridiplantae > Streptophyta > Magnoliopsida > Alismatales > Hydrocharitaceae > Ottelia > Ottelia alismoides. Next base: position 158,276 of record JAZKJV010001986.1, read on the forward strand.
GAATACCATCCTTCATTTTTCTAATGATGTAGCACTATCTGCTGCTAGATTCTAACTTACTTTCATCCATGACAAAGTTATGGACCAAGAAACCCTAAATCATCAAGTGTCCAATACAAGACTAGGTTCCAAACCATAGCTTATGAGGATTTTCAGGTTTAGATTCACATGGAATCTTATTAAGGATATATACCTGGAAACTAGGAGGTCATTATGCTAAAATTCATCATTAATCAACTCATGTCACACATGACTCAATTGTATCTCCCTACAACTTTATTCAGTTTAGGTGTATCACGAGGAGTGAGATAGAAATGATATTCCTATCTCCATTGGTATTCCATGAATTCATCTAATAGGTATTTGCTACCTTGGTTAGATCAAGTTCATTCCATCTTCCTTTAAAATTTGGTTCTAAACCAAAACTGTGAAATCTTTAAACATTCCAAAGGTTTCTAAGGTGAAGGGAAGAAATCTCATACCATAAAAATCATTAATAGATATCACATATAATTAATGTTTATTGTGATTTAGATGATCCACATACATCTATATGTATGAGATCCTGAATACCTTGGCATCTTACACCATTCCCAGAGAAAGGTGCATGATGAATTGCTAAATGCATGAGTTAATATGTATCTGTTGTAGAACGGGCACTCAACAAACCATACAGAACCAAGAGAATTATCTCTGTGAAGAGTTTCTCGACTTTAAATCTGGGAAGTCCAAGGTTGAACACAAGGACATGAGCAATTCTATGTTTTAATTCAAGTATAAAATATTAATTTAAATAATTTAAAGGAAGTCTATGGTAAGAGAATGCACAAATACAAGCTAATGCAATTTTTTAAAACATTTTTGTGCTTTTAATTTAAGTGAAAACAATAATACAATGACAGTACGTAATAATGCATACAACAATAAATCTCTTGAATTTATCAATGAATCATTTAATCAATAATCAACAATCCAAATAATTAGGTGAATTAATATCTAGATTAATGATCCTAATCAATGAATCTGTCAAGTCAAGGCTTTAATGGATCGATTATAGACAAGATATCAACATCCCATTCAAATAAGGAGCCAGATTTGTTAATACATCTATATATTAGGGAGTACATGAATTTAGTGTCAAATAAATAATATAAATATATAATCTTGTAGATAGATAAACAAGCTTTCCAACGAGACCAATTTCACTCAAAATGGATTCATAGAATAAAAGTTATTCAAGATTGAATCCAAAGGCATAAATGTCATAAAACATAAACAAAACCTCGCATACGTCCCTACAGGGACTAAAGTGTAAATAAGACAAACCTTAAGGTCTAATTGTAATTTCCTCATAGGCAGAAGGACTTATCTGTAATTCAAAAGAACTAAGGGTGCACTTGCAGTTATTCCACATCACGTGCCTATTGCATGTGCCTCTACTAGGTTCGGATTTCAGCTCGGATGTGACTTGGCATCTGTAGGTGGTTCAATCTTAATTCGGATGCTCTGCTTGAAATTATGGTTTAGATGACTACATGGTGTATCCTAATACCTTAGATTACACTCAAGATGGTGAGATCGACTACAATTGTATCTCCTCCTTCTGTTGAGTTCCTCTGCAGGCGGTGGCATGGATCCTGTGCTCTGGTAACTCTTGAATGTGTCCTCCACATTCCTCTATCACTACTAAAGTTTCATAGGCCATCGCAGTAGTATGGAGAAGACGTGGGTAAGGTCTGCAAGGAGCAGGCTACCCTCTAGCTTGTTATCGATGGAGCTCCTATGGTGAAGAAATCAGAGATCGGAAGGCTCCTCAAATCTTCAATCAATGTGAAGCATGGAAGGGTTAGGTGCAAAGCACAGGTAGAAATGAAGCAATATGAATGGAATTAAGGCCCTATCGAGGTGATGGATGCGAGCTCTAAATGAGTATCTTCTTCATGCAAAAGAAGATATTGAATCAGAGTGTCATGCAATGGATAAGCGAGAAGGGAAAAGTTCACAAAGAAATAAGAATGCATTGAGGATATGAAAAGAAGGCTTCCAAATCATCAGATCAATGAAAATCTAACTGAGACCAACTTAGAAAATAGGAGAAAACACAGTAAGAATCAGATGAAGAGATTACCTGGAAATGGTGAAGAAATTGCTAATGGATTGAATGTGAATCATAGCCAACATGAAGGTCAAGAACATCGCATATCTTCGCTTAACAATCCTGTTGGAGGTTGATGACGCTCCTCTGACTATTAGATTAAAGATCAGAGCACCGAGATTTGGGCATAGAATTTAAGGCTCTAATCATCTGATCAGATAGATCAAAGGGTTAATAATGAGGTGCTGATAAGAAGTCATGATTGGCTTTGATTAATGATATAACAGTTGGAAAAAATGAAGTTGGAGAAATAAGGGCAGGCCATGTGGTGTGCTAAGATGGCGTTACGTGTCTCAATCAGAAGTTGGAGAAATGAGAAAAATTAGATATAATTACAAATAAAATAGTTAAGAGATGAATTAAAAAATGATGAGCATGAAAGTTGTAGATCTAGATGAGATCGACAACTTTCATGTAGAGCTTAAAGAGAATTGGAGTCATCCATACATAGAGAAAAAATAAATAAGTAATTAAAATAATAAAAAACATTTTATTTTTGTTTTCTTTTCTCATTTATTTTGGATTTTTATTTTATATTTTATGTTAAATTAATTATGTACAAATTTATTCTAGTTTTTATTTGATTTTTAATAGAAAAGGAATACATAAAATAATATAACCATAATCTGTTGTTTAATATAATATAATTAGCATTAGTTATATACAACACACAAGTTCATAGTTAAGGTTTATTGTCAATGAATCTTAGTGATTTTCTTAAGAAAGAGAGATAATAATAAATAAATAAATATATAATGTAGATAAATATGTGATATATCAACGCATTGGATGTTTTACTTTGAATCTATATTCATAAGTATGTAAGATTTGAAATCTCAGATAATCTAAAGTTCCCTCTCTTACTAGTCTATTGATCTCGTCAATAGACATATGTCCAAGGTTAGATGTTAGATCACTGTTAAAATGATCTTCATACTCCTATTGATCTTTCAAGGTTTAATTTCCAGTATTAGAAATGTTAATGAACCATTCATTAATTTTCCAATACAGTGGAGTCCTCTAGATGTTAAATTACTATCTTAAATATATCCACATAACCTTCATGATAGGTCTATTCCTGAATGTGTGTTTATTTCCAACATTTAGAAATAAATAATTAATGTATTCTAATATATAGGTCATAGAGACATTCTCTGTCATAGCAACATTCTCTAAGACTGAGGGCTCTCCCACTGAAAATATGGAATCTATCTATTTAATGGAAATTGTCTCAACAATTGTATCAATTCCCATATAAATGACATCAAACCTTAAGATCAAATTTTCTAGTCTTCTAAAAAATTTGCAACCAATTGCAATTGTTAATAGCAGAATGAGATACAATTATCAGACTTTGATCTTATCTAATAAGTAAGTCAATTTCGATGATATTATGGAGATGTACATTATTCCAATGCACTATTCGAGTCCTTCTATGAAGATCTTACATAGTCTAGATAGTCACACCATCAATACATCAGAATATTGTAGTATTGACATCCATCCAACTCTTTTGATGCCATATGTATGGAAGTCACAGAAGTATAGTCAACTCTTTGACTTTCATTCTTACTTGGGTCATACCCATGCTTCCACTACGCTCCCTTCATCTATAAACAACCATTGTTTAAGACAAAGGATCTCTTATGTTGGACTCAAAAGATTTCAATGTAGGAGTATTTCAACATTTATACATGCTCCATTCAATTCATACAATATGAATTTTATGAAGCTTCATGAATGACTTGAGTATAGATAGTAGAATGATGACACTCGTCGTATCTACATCCATCTTAACTCTTAAAGATTTTTGGTTCAGGTAGGTACTCAAACATTTTGAGTACATAATCTCTTACTGAACCACCATTTTGTATAATGCAGTGAACCTTGTCGTTCATGATTAAATGTCGAAAGCACATATGTATGCCAAAACATCTTTTTAGGTTTTATAAGAATTTCAATAATTACGATCATCATCGACATGATACTTCCAAAGCACATTCGATGAGAGATCAAGATTATAGAGACATACAAACCCAAGGTTAATGTCCTACTGTCTATTTAATTATCATTCATCATTATTATGAGGAACCTTGCACATCGAAACCACATACATTATATGTCCAAACTGCAAGTACAATTTTTTGATCATGGATCCAATCTATGATATTTATTGGTTATTATTGAGTGTAATTTTGAGTGGGTTTAACACAGGTTATTTGAAATATGATAATTTACATAAATACATATTTTACTTTGATTTAGATTTTTTATGTCAAAGTTGTCTTGCATTGTCAACACTGAAAGTTCATTTCCTTATTCACTTTCAGTGTAAGAGATATACTTATCATTGTATCTCAAGCAAAATTTGGGATCTCCTTTCTTATCTTGGTTACATTTCAATAAATATGAGAACCTTTAACTCGGATAAAAAGAAGTGGAAACTCATTTTGCCTTGCAAGTCCAACTTGTGTTCCCAATTCGGTTTAACACCCAAACCCATATCCCTTTAGGCGATGTTGACCCATTGTTAATTGAACCAATCGTCAACAAGAATACCACTCACTATGCACACTCGATATTAGGGTCACTACGCATACGACATTACTCTTTCGAGAAGCAAATAACCGATCCATGTGAGCTTGTATGCAGGAGCTATCAATTCGGACAAGCATTTCCTCCATACAATCCATGGTGACGGGACCCTTCGCCTTGACGAGAGACCATGGATGTCACTTATATGATCCTCAATATCATGTTCAAAGTCTAATTAATTATTATGAATTATCGCATAATTAATTCTTCCAAGGGAATTACTACTTTTATTCATATTAGTGTGTTTAATTGGATATAATTGATTTGATCATATTAAATCAGTTATCAATCTAATTCAAACAACCAACAAACAATCTTGATTGTTACTTGAAGGATGGTATAATCTCAAAATACGTATTATTCAATTTCTAATAATTATAAAATACCTCGTGATCATTTCAAGCATCATCCATTCCTTACCCACTGCCATGGCCAGTACGCATAGGATGTGGGAGAGATCGCTCACGAGCAACCTGCTACCTCAACGATCCCTGGCTAGACACCATATCCGCTCCAGGTCAGAATAATGTGATTTTAGTAAATTGTATTTGAGATGATATTCGGTCTTTTAACTGAAGTTATACCATATAATATTTATCAAAACCATTTTTATTGATACTACAAGGAGATTTTCTAAACAAATCCCTGATCCTATTTAGTATCAATGTTTGTTGGAAAAGTTTGTTATAACTAAATCAATCAAGATACGTTATCTTATCATGTTGGTTATGGTCACAACACCACCAACAACAAAAAAGCCTTTTCCCACTTTAAGATGTTGGTTATGATCATCAAAAAATAACTATCTTTATTAATATATCACAAATATTTAACAACTAATTATTCTAAGAGATTAACCATTAATTTCCATGAATTATTTGAATGACAATCACAAGATTTTTTTTCAAAATCATTAAGTTCTAGTAATAACACATATTATTAAAACTAACAAATCTTGAGCAAATAAACTACAAATCAAGCAGGCGGAATTATTTTTGATTTTATAATTTGATTTCCAACAGAATCCAAGTGATAGTTAGACATTTCTAAGAATTTCAAAATAATGGTTATCTCTTGATACGTTTTAAAATACCATTCTTGTAACAATGGATACATGTCTGCTACATTGATCATAACTCGAGCTAGCGGATTCTAAATCATGCTAACTCAAGTTCTATGATTTTTCTAATAATATGGGGAACATAACCGAAGTGATAAACTCATATTTTAAAGGACACTTAAACATGGTGAAAAAATCACACAAAAACATGGTTGCGTAAACAAAATGCGCTGAAAAATTCACACAACCGAAAATGCACATGCCATCTTAGGTTTATTGATCATATCCGAAACCTCCGACCTATGGCTCCAATACCACTTAAAGGTTACAGAAAAAACCTTAAGAGCATCATGGAGATGTGAGGATCACATCATATGCGATCAGGAGCGACTAGTCATACTAGTCGCTCAAAGCAATGGATTTTTTTGAAAAAAATGATAAATCCATGTGATCCGAGAACACTTCTAGAATCGTTTCATCTAAACTACAGAAGAATAATAGGGTTACCTCTTGAAGCGTGGTTGTGATCGAGTCTCGAAAGGAAAAAAACCTCCTATCTCAAGTTCGATCTGATGGAGGAGATGCTTGTGAGCGCATTGATGAAACATGTGATCCTCGCAATCCATATTGATAATCCAAGCAGTGAATCTCCTGATCTCGTCTCACAAGATCTGACATATTCTTCACGAGTGAGACACACAAAGGAGATGGAGATCCACGAGTAGTCGATCCGGTAGCATAACAACGATGTGGTGGATATGAGGATCTCTAGGTTAACACAAGTGGACGGCCACATTGTTGAGATAGAGAGGGGACAACCATGAGCAATTAGAGAGAGATATTTGTATCTCATCTTGTGTGCGTTGTGTGTAAATAAAAGGCTAGTGCTACCCTTCTATTCAACTATTTTTAGATGTCCATGGATCACAATCCATGTGCATACAAATCCAATGGATAAGATTGATTTGTGTTTTCAATCAATGGACATGATCTTGTTGTGTTTTAATTACCAACAATAGATAACTAATTTAAAAGAAATTAAATATATTTAATTATATTAATTAAATTTAAAATCAATTAAATAAACTCATATGGAATATTATGAAAGGAGTGTAGCCTCCTTCTATACATAGAGTAGATGATCACCATTGAGATATTTTCTTAGTGGCCATCCATACCATGTATGGTATGGTGACTATCTCCGTCCAATTTGGTGAGATCTCATTGTTGGACATGAGAGCCCACGGCAAGCCATTATGCAATATATGTTATTGTGAATATCATTCCCTGATCTGAAATGAAGAATAAATAATTTGCATAATAGGTCCCTTAGTACGATTAGGGTTATGTACCATCACCATCTTAATGATCATATAGTTGTTGATTCAACTATTGAATCATAGAGGCTGGTGCTTGGATGAATATCTAAAGAGTTAGATTGAGAACTCATCAAGCACCGTCAAAATGATTGTTAAGAGATGATCTCCAGCCTGAGTAGGAGATGGCAATCCTTTCTCATTTAGGTTGATATCTGACCGATCTCTTGATGCAGGTCCTCTACATAGGAATAGAGATTTAGAGGTGTCAGATTAGTTAGGTCAAAGAGTTGACTTAAGGAGATTGAGATAACCAAAGTCCTATATCGTATGCTGTCATGATACAGGCACGCATCCTCTGACCGGAGACAGATGTGTTACTATATATCTGAGTATGTACATTTGGCAGACCAATAGGTTGATGACCTAACCAAGGTCTATACACCGGCGCGCTGGTGTGCATGTAAGGGCATATGAGTAATACGATCTCTCAAAGGGATCATACAGATTCAGTTACTGAACTGGAAGACATGAGCTCACTCATGAGATATTGGAAAGAATCAAATTTCGTGCACTGTCATCTCGCTTTGGAAGCTTGATTGAATTTGTAGGTTTGATAGATACTTTTGGAAAGTATATGATCAAGACCTAGGTATGATATATGCTTCTGGAAAGTATATGACTGGTACCAACTCCCAATGATCGAATGAGAAACTTACTGATAAAATCATGAAGTAGACATTATAAAGTTGATCCAATACTCCAGATTTATTCTGAGTCTTCCAGTATGCATGATGTACAGGTATTAGAAATACCTGAGGGTGATGTGATCATAAACGATTGTATAACCATGATGCTTCCATTCTTAGGGAGTGATGAAACGGGTCTGGATTTTAGTAACTCCTCTCAGTAGAGAAGTAATCTGATCTTGGTCCAAATATTGGACATTGATCTGAATGTGATTCAGATGTAATGAGAATATTAGATTTGCGGTCTTGATTTAATCAAGCATCTATGGGAGGCCCACGATCTGGATTTGAGATATGATCTCAATATCCAAGTCACTATACATGGAACAATACAATCGCCCTGTCCTTATCTCCAAGTATTCGCGGAGAAAGCGCATTATCCTTGAAAGAGTTCAGGATAATTTCATTGTTGATATGTGTATCCAAGAATTGAGAAAATTGATAATTAAATGTGATTTAATTATCATGAATAATATGAATTTGATTCATATTATAAGGAGAGTTATCTAAAATAATTAAATGTGATTTAATTATCAAAGACGCGAATAATGTGAATGTGATTCATATTATTTGGGCATCTGAGAATAGAGATCCAAGATGATTAAATGTGATTTAATTATCATGGATATGAATAATATGGATAGCAATATCCATATTAGTCATATATATTATAAATGTGATTTATAATATATAAGAGAGAGCTATCTGTAATTTACATTTGTTAATTAAATGTTGATATGAATTGGATTCACATTGGACATTAAATTGAAAATATAATTTTTATTTTGGTTGTGAATGTGATTCACAAATTTCCAATGGCATGATTGCAATGTTCACAAAATAAATTGGATTTATTTATGTGAAATAATTTGCAACAAAAGTTGTTGCAAATATTGGAGAAATTAATGGGATAATGTATCTCATGGAATCAAAGGAGAAGAAGCCACCTTCCTTGTATGGAGGGTGGACGGCCACATTTCCTACATGGAATGTGATGGTCGTCCCACACCATTCATGGAAGGAGGCTTGCTTCCTTTCCTATTTCTCCAATGGAGATTGATTTGATATAAATCAAATTATATTTAATATATATTTGATTTTTATTAAATTAATTGTTGTTGGTTTTTTACCAACAAAATCTTAGCCATTGAAAGAAACAAAATCAATGAGAACCATTGGATTTGTGTTGCCCATGGATTGAGATCCATGGATCCCAAAATATTATAAAAGGAGAGGCATCCCTTTGCTCTTCTTTACACACATACAAGAGAATATAAGTCTATCTCTCTCTCTCTCTTTCTCTCTACACATCAGCCCTCTCTCTTCCTCTCTCATGGTCGTCCACCGTGGATGCCCTAGAGGAAGTCTCCATCGTCGCAGCATCGTTGTTATGCTGCCCGATCATTTGCTCGTGGATCTCTGTCTCCTTCGGTGCGCCTTGCTGGTGAAGAAGACTTCGGATCTCGTGTGTCGAGATCAGGAGATCCGTCACTTGTATCATCAATATGGATTGCGAGAAGCATGCGATTCATCCTCGCGCTCGCAAGCGTCTCCTCCGTCGGATCGGATTTGAGATAGGAGGTCTCTTCGTTTAGAGACTCGATCGCAACCACACTTCAAGAGGTAATCCTATTACTTGTTTGTGGTTTAGACGAAACGATCCGAGAAGTGTTCTTGGATCATGTGGTTTCATCACAAGAAAATTTTTTTATTTCCGCTGCATAGAACAACTAGTGCGATTAGTCGTTCTTCATCGTATTCGATACGATGCTCACACTTCTGTGATGCGCTTGAGGATCTAACCATATCCTTCACTCGTATCTCACCAAATATTTCACACATGCAATAACTATTATTGCAAAATTATTCACCAAAATAAGTCCAATATTTTGTGATAATTTCAATCATGCCATTACTAAATTGTGATACATATTTACACATCCAAAATAAAATGTAAATTGCATATACAATAATTGTTCAATGTGAACCCAATTCATATCGACTAATCATTCGTAAATATAAATTGTAATTATCTCTCTATAACATATTATAAATGACGTTTATAATATCCATGATTAATATATATATATTGTTATCCACATTATTCGTATTCTTGATAATTAAATCACATTTATTCATCTTGGATGTCCATTCTCATCGGCCTAAATAATATGAATCAAAATTACATTGTTCATAATAATTAAATCACATTTAATTATCCATTTTGCTCAATTCTCAGATATAATATCAACAATGAAATTATTCTTGAACTCTTTCAAGAATAATGCACTTTCTTCGCGGATACTCGGAGATAAGGACATGGCGATTCCACGTAAAGTGACTTGGATATTGAGATCATATCTCAACTCCGTATCTCGAGGACCTCCCATAGACGTTTGATTAAATTAAAGTCGTAAATCTAATCTTCTCATTGCATATGAATCACATTCAGATCACTGTTCAACATTTAGACCGAGATTAGATTACTTCTCTATTGAGAGAAGTTCCTAAAATACATACCTGTTTCATCATTCCTTCAAAATGGAAGCATCATGGTTATACAATCGTTTGTTGATCACATTAGCCACAGGTTTTCCTAATACATGTACATCTAGCATAATAGAAGACCTAGAATAAAATCGAGGTTTCAGATCAATTTAGATTGTATCTTTTAGGGTTTCATCATTAAGTTTCTCATTCGATCATTGGGAGCTGGTATCGATCATATATTTTCCAAAAAATATATCACACCTAGATATTTGATCATATACTTTCCAAAGACATATATCAAACCTACAAATTCAGTCAAGCTTCCAAAGCGAGATGACCGTGCACGGAATTTGATTCCCAATATCTCATGAGTGAGCTCATGTCTTCTGCTTCAGTAATGAACATGTGTGATCCCTTTGAGAGGTCGTATTACTCATATGACCTTGCATGCATACCAACTCGCCAATGCATTGACCTTGATTAGGCCATCAGCCTATCGGTTTGCCAAATGTGCATACTCAGACATATAGCAATACATCTGTCTCTAGTTAGAGGATGCACGCCTATATCATGACAACATATGATGTAGATCTTGGATATATTGTTCTCGTTAAATCAACTCTTTGACTTAACTTATCTGTCACCTATGAATCTCTATTCCTATGCAAAGGACCTGCATCAAGAGGTCGATCACATATCATCCAAAAGAGAAAGGATTGTCATTTCCTGCTCAGGCTGGATATCATCTCTTAATAAATCATTTGACGGTATCGATGGGTCCTCAATCTAACTCTTTAGATATTCATCCAAGCACCAAACCTCTATGATTCGATAATTGAACGTCATGAGAAGTGAACAAGTGTAAGCTTCGCTGCCCGACAGTATAGAGTACTGACCACACCGAGGGACAGGCCCTGAAGCGAAGGACGGGAACGAGCGGAATCAATGATCAACAACTGTATGATCATTAAGATGGCCATGGCACATAACCCTAACTATACTAAGGGACCTATTATGCAGATTAATTATTCTTCATTTCAGATCATGGAATGATAGCATATCCATCAGAAGTTCCATTGATCTCATCAAAGGGAATTATAAATTGTAAGAAATCCCTTGCAATTTTACTCAATTTTAGTTTTTATTCGGTGCATTCAAAATTCTATAAAAAATATATGTTCTTCATATTTTAGATGTTGTTTTATATATAAAATTTTCAAAATTGTAAATTTCTTCATGCTATCAAATTCTAAAGGCAAAAACATTTAGAAAATTCACTAATAGTCAACTTATCTTACATATTGATTGATTTTGCTTTGTACTTTCAATGCTAATATCTAATTTTAAAAACCAACATATTATTTTTCGATTTTGTCAAATTGATTATATAGATCAAAATAAGAACAGAGTGAGGATTTAGGTATTTGTTATTATTTTACCTAATATATTAATTACAATAAAAAATAATAAAATGTTTAAACTAAGAAGATGCTGAACCTGTACTCGAGAGGTAAGCTGTCCCTACATAGATAAGGGATGCATGGATTCTTGAGAAAAGAGGAACTATGTTGGTCCCCAGAGTAGATAGAAAAATGAATCCAAATTGGATGCCACCTTAATCGCCCCATCTATTATTGCTAGAGTAAATTTGATTTCAAACTCCGAATTGAATATGCCGATTATGCTATACTAATATGCTTAACTAGCACAAAATATCATATTAGTTGTGCTTTTTTACTTGTACGTGCTCATTTTATTAGGATAATTGAATCAACATGAAAAACTATGCTTCATGATTTTTATAAATCCAAATATTTATTTTTATTTTTTAATTAGTTGAATTCTGTATACATATTGCAAGAATTCATTAAAATTTACTGCCATCTAATGGAAGCCCATAATCCCAACCATCTTCTTCATTATTTGTGTAACGTCATGTTTTTTTGGAAAACAAATTACAATTCATTACCATTATTGCCATATTCATTGACAAATTGATTGGTCATTGGAAAATTAATTGGTCTTAATAGCCCTTTAATTCTCCTTCATTTCTAACCTTAAAAATCCAAGGACCCCCCACTCTCACGTCACTTATCTTTGTAATTAGAGAGAGAGAGAGAGAAAGAGAGAGTTAGAGAGACGGAGAGAGATCTTACCGGGCATCCTTCTTCATCATAAGAGACGATGACGAAGGATCGGAGAGGGAGGTGAACGTGAATCAGTAACCGAAAGAAGGCGACGACCATGCTAAGGAGAGTTACGCATCGGACTTAAGGTATGTATCGGATTAGGTTTCTACATACGAACAATGATTAATTCCGGATTGCAATCTATAAATGTATGTACTTGCTTAGGATTTACGAATGAACAATGATTGCATTCGAACTATGATCTCAATATATGTATCGATCCTCTAGGTATTTCACATCAATGGAAATACTCCATGATCAAGTGTCATTATATTTTGTTTGGGCTTATCTGTTTCGATTTTGAGAATTTTCTCGCCATTAAAAGGAACAACGACGAGAAAGGAGATTCTATGAAAGGTTTTGAATACAAGGACTAGAAATCTAAACCACATCCTCTGATTTATTGAAGGTGATCATTGTCGTAAGAATTACTGTTGAAATATTTGAGAAAATAGGATAATCATATCTTGTTCAAGCTTTAAATCATTTACATGTTTGCGAGGAGAGTTAATGCTTTAAGATGTTAGAAGTTGGATGGAGTTACCGAAAATGATTATGTATTGCTGATAGGAATTTTATATAATAAAAAAAATACTCGAATGAAGATGGAATGTAAATAGAAAATGCCTATTAAGGTTGGTAAACACACATGAGTTCGCAAAATATCCATACCTATTATCCATCATAGATGAGTAGACCTGCAATCAAGCTAATCAAAATAATTTTATGTTAATAATTGATTATTGACTAAATTACTTTGTATTGAAACGACATGAATTGACGGTATAAACTGTGCAAGTCCAAACCTAAACTCGGGCCTTTATATATATCCTCAATATCATCATGTGTGATTTAGGGTAAAAATACTTACCTTATTTTAAGAACGTAAGTAAATGATAAATTGTGTAAAGATATACATGATAAACATTATTCTTATCATTATTCACATCTCTGTCTTGTAATGAGTAACATATCTTATAAAATAAGTAAGGAAAAGAAATAGGTTACTACCATAAACGTATGAATTATATTGCAGTGACGTTACCAATTATGACTAATATGATAAAATTCGTAGGCTTGTAATCAATATCTCTCCGTATGCATTATTTGATATGCAATATGGTTTTCCTGTTATAAAAATGTCATACGAATATCGTCTATATTTTAAGTTAGGTGTTATTATATTATGTTACTTAGGGATCTAAATACCTCTTAAGTATGCATCGCTGACCATGTGATTATGCACATTGAAATCACCAATTATGAAATAGCATTCTATACTATCACGAAACAAGTACCTATAAATGATGCATGTGTGATCATTCACTATTGAAAAGTTGAGAAATTTTAATAGTAGTTATTACAACTATCAATCTTAAGAGTTTGACAACAAAGTATTGAATTGAAACGTTCACACGAACCACTACTACATGAAGAAGAAAATAAAATGGTATTAAAAGAATTTAAATTTCTTTAAAATGAATAATGGGCACGACAACGATAAGCGGAGCTAAGTGCTACACCTAATGGTGGGAGCCACCTCTAGAGTCCAATTATCGTAGGCCCAAGGGGCTACGCCGCAAGGGGCGTATGGTTGCAAGGAACCACAGAGGCAAAAGCTAAGTCCTCTACTGTTGTAGCTACTGACGATAAGCGGAGCTAAGTGCTACACCTAATGGTGGGAGCCACCTCTAGAGTCCAATTATTGTAAGCCCAAGGGGCAACGCCGCAAGGGACGTATGGTTGCAAGGAACCATGGAGGCAAAAGCTAAGTCCTCTACAATTGTAGATACAATGTCATGCCATGGACCGCAAGTGCCAGCGGTTGAAAACGTATAACAAGATACGTACATGAAAGTTATGAAATAAATGGTTTATAATGGTAAACCATACATGTATGCGAAAAAATGATTTATAAAAATAAATCATTACAAGTTATGAAATAAATGGTTCATAATGGTAAACCATACAAGTATGCAAGGAAATGATTTATAAAAATAAATCATTACAAGTTATGAAATAAATGGTTTATAAAGGTGAACCATTATATATTGTGCAAGAAAATAGTTTAGTTAAAAATAAACCATCATATGTTATACAAGAAATGATTTAATAAAGAATAAATCATTACATGACGTACAAGAATTGATTTAGGAAATGTAAATCATCAAAGTCATGGAGGCTAAAATGCAAAATGGTTTTTATGATAAAAGAAACATGTACTTGTTATAAATCGTGTGAAGTATGCCACACAAGATGCAGGACATAGATGTTATATTTCTTAGGCAGTTTACATATGCATACTTGTGGTTATGAGATAATCCAAATCATATATGTTAGGGATCGAACCTAGACATGCATGGGAACAACTAGGCACGTAATGACATTTTTCCATGGAAACTTTAGTGAATAAAAAATAACGAGATAAACAACCGTTAGAATTCCCATGCATGGACCCCGATACATACTGGGCATTAGGCTCATGCAAATTCATGTTTATTTATTTCAGGTGAAAAACAAGTTTGATCAAGCACTCAAGTTTGCGCGACAGACTCAACCAGACATTCGATGTGATATGGATAATTACTTACTTTATGGTGGATATTTGTACGCCCACTGGAACAGAGAGTCTTGTTGTGAAATTATTTAGTTTTCATTTGCAAGTATATCCTTATTGGTAATGTAATGATGGAACTCTTATTTAAATTGGATTTTTTTGGATTTTTTTGAGAATGATTTTGTTGCTCATTGATTGCCATGTATGATTCGATAACGGTTCGAACACGCGACTTAATGTTGCATGCTTCCGCATATCTGCGCGGTCCGTTCCGTTACAATTTGTATCTCCATATTAGCTTTGATAATATTGTCTGTTTTTTTAGACCAAGAAAAAACTTATGTCCTATTTAGCATGACATAATACAAAACATGCTTATTAAATGACGGTTTAAATTTTTTGTAAGAAATAAAGAATGAAAAAGTAAGCAGGCTTGGGTCTGAATAGACAGAGCCCCTGCAAAATTCCAGCTGTGTGCTCATTCCACACCCCCACCCCCACCCCCTTCTCCCACTCAAAACAGCCCCCTCCGCCACGCACACCACCCAACCCACCGACTCACTCCGGTCAACACACCGCCCCACCGACCCCACACCCTCCACCACTTTACACCCCCACCGCGAGATGACCTCATTCGCCCCCTCGACCCGATGGCCTCCCCTTCCTCCACCCCCCTCCCCGACGGCATCCTCACCCTCGCCCTCCCCGCCCCAAACGCCCCCGTCCCCGCCCCGCACCCCTCCTCCGCCTCCTCCCGCCGAATCCCCCCTCCCTGTTGGACCCACGACGAGACCCTCGCCCTCATCGACTCCTACAAATCCAAGTGGGTCTCCCTCAACCGCGGCGTCCTCCGCGCCCCCCACTGGCTCGACGTCGCCTCCTCCCTCTCCCTCCTCTCCCCCTCCCCCAACAAGCCCAAGACCCCCGTCCAGTGCCGCCACAAGATCGAGAAGCTCCGCAAGCGTTACCGCGCGGAGCTCCTCCGCGCCGCCCGTCCTCACCCCTCGGCACCTCCCCGATCCACCTGGCTCTACTTCCCCAAGATGCACGCCCTCGGCCTTTCCCCCTCCACGGCCGCGCCCCCTCTCAATCCCTACTCATCCTCCTCCTCAGACGACGACGACGGCCCACCCGAGCTCCCCGCCCCCAATTCCGTGCTTCGGTTTAGAATCCCCGTGAGAGGTGAGGAGAGGGCGCCGCTGGCTATCTATTCGAGGAGGAATGGGGACTATATGGAAGATGACGAGGAAGCAGGAGGTATCGTTAGGGGGCTGATGGGTGCGGTGCGGAGGCTTGCCGACGGGTACATGCGGATGGAGTGTATGAACATGGATATGATGAGGGAGATCGAGAAGATGAGGATGGAGACTGAGCTGAAGCAGACGGAGATGATGCTCGAGACACAGAGGAGGATTGTGGATACATTTGCCAGGAGGATGGGTGGGGGGCGGAAAAGGTCAAAGGTCACGCCAGAGAGCTAATTGGTACACATTTAGCTTGCTGCCTAGTTTGATTAATTTGATTCCACTTGCTGCTATCGTGCTTTTTTATAATTGGATTTGTTTAACGAGTGGTTTGCTGAATGTAGTAGGTAGAACGTGCTAATGTGTAGTTTAGAATCAGCTAACTGATGTTTGATTGTTGTAATAAGTTTCAGACATGTGCGTACTTCAGAGACACATACTTTCCCTGTTTAATTAAGAATTTCTTATATAGTGACTTCTATTACCGCTGAGCAAATATATTTCTTTTGAAATTGCCATGTGCTAGTTTTAATTTCATGAATGTTGTGGAGCTACTAAAAGCATCGTTAAAAGTTACCAGTGATGCAGCGTGGAGTCAATATATAGTAGGGCCGAATATTTATCTAATTTTATCGGTCAATTTTATTTACGTTTATTTAATTCGTCGTGTCTTTAATTAAATAAACGAGATCGCATGTGATCTCCCATAATTAGTTATAGATTTGATTTCCAAATTAGTCAGTTAATTAGTTAGAGTCCATTTAGAATAATTAGTTGTCAATTTAAATTAATTTGCTATTTTTGTAATCTCATCCCTCCTATATAAAGGGATGAGGGGTCCATTGTTTTAGGCAGTTCAGTATGTTATCAAATTGAGATTTATTCTCTCCCTTTATCTTTCTCTCTCTCTCTTCGCGGTCTATGCGTTCTTTCTCCTTCAACCTCGCGCAACAGGCGTGTCCTTCTTCTCAACCCCTCTATTTTCTCCACCGAAATCCCACCATTCAAATATCACAAATTTTATCGTCGACGCCGAATTGTGTTTGCATCATTTGGTATCAGAGCATGGCCTACAGATCGTCCTCACGATCTGACGATCCATCCAGACGGCCGCACCGACATCGTTCATCCGAACAAAAAAGACGGACCATCTTTGACCTCGACGCCTATTACAAGGAGACAGAGCGCATGTTACGTGAATTCCAAACCACGTTCCACTCCGAGTTTCAGGCCGTCTGTGCCGCCCAATCAAAGCCTCCAACCACCGAAGCCGCTGTCCCTAGTTTTGACGAAGAAAGCCCCGCTGTTGAGGAAGATCCGGCCGCTGTTCAGATCATTTCGGAAGAAAAAAGCGACGAAACAGTGGCTGTCCAGGTAATCTCAGACTTGCAGAATCTCCCAGAATCGACAAACGCTTCATCAGCAGCCCTGTCGTCAACCCCCGCTGCAGCCCCAGCCCCCCCAGCGGCCCCCTAGCCCCGTCGGACCCCTCCGCGAATCCTCCCTCGCTCCGGGCGACCCCGGCAACACCCACAGTCCCCACCATCCGCGCCCTTCCTGCTGTGGAACCTTCGGCCCCGACACCCGCAACAACCACCGCAAATCCAACAACGCTGCAACCCTCCCTTCCCGCAACCCCAAACCGCACCCCCGAAGCCCAAAACCCCGACCAGACCCGCCAACCACCGCCGCTCACCCCACCCCTCGTCACCGCGACCGCCTCCCCCTCTCCCAAACCT
Source organism: Ottelia alismoides (assembly GCA_037367405.1). Classification (NCBI taxonomy): domain Eukaryota; kingdom Viridiplantae; phylum Streptophyta; class Magnoliopsida; order Alismatales; family Hydrocharitaceae; genus Ottelia; species Ottelia alismoides. The sequence continues at coordinate 176,370 of JAZKJV010001986.1, forward strand.
TCCCCAAAGCTCCGCGACCCTCGCCCACCCGGGGTGTTGCCGCCGCACCCTGCCGCCCCAACCATCGCCCCCCTATCCCTACTCCTTAATGCCCAGGCCGTGCCGCCTCGAGCCAAACCAACCCCCCGCGATCCCAGTGCCGCCGTCGATGTCCCCATTCCGCGCCGTCAGAGGAAGCAGAGCCCCCACGATGGGCACTGCTTAAGACGAAGGGGAGAAACCCTATCAGGGGCGGTTTCGGCCATAGGAACCGAATCCCTCAACTTTAGGGATTTGAGGTTGATTTGGAAAAATTGCAAAAAGTTCCCTCTGACCAGAGTTTTTATTTAAAGGGAAAAGCTAAAGGCCACTCTCCCAATATTGGTTTAATGGAAGGGGTGCGAAAATTGCAACTAGCACCCTGCTGCGGAAATATTTAAAGAAGAGGGCTGAAAAGAGGAAGTTTGGGAGGCTCCCTTATCCTATTAGGACTAGGACCATGGGTTTCCCCTATTTAAGGACCCCATGGCTTCATTCATTGGCCACATCTCCTCCTCTCCTTTCATCGTGCTATTGTTTTGCCATGGATCCTCCAAGAGCCATGTTATTCATGCCTCACCAATTCTTCGATCATCACAAGGAGGAGACAACATTCAAGAAGACGCCACCGTTCGCGCCACACATGTTCTTCCACCACGAAGGCCATGTCACCCACGCCCGCGTGTGGACCCCGCTATTCGCTCCACACCAGTTCTTCCAAAGGATGACTGAGCACGCGGATTCGACCTCCAAACCTGCATATCCAGCAATTCGTCGGGAGACGAATTTTTAAAAGCGGAGGAGAGTTAATGTAGCGTGGAGTCAATATATAGGGCCGAATATTTATCTAATTTTATCGGTCAATTTTATTTACGTTTATTTAATTTGTCGTGTCTTTAATTAAATAAACGAGATCGCCTGTGATCTCCCATAATTAGTTATAGATTTGATTTCCAAATTTAGTCGGTTAATTAGTTAGAGTCCATTTAGGATAATTAGTTGTCAATTTAAATTAATTTGCTATTTTTGTAATCTCATCCCTCCTATATAAAGGGACGAGGGGTCCATTGTTTTAGGCAGTTCAGTATGTTATCAAATTGAGATTTATTCTCTCCCTTTATCTCTCTCTCTCTCTCTCTTCGCGGTCTACGCGTTCTTTCTCCTTCAACCTCGCGCAACAGGCGTGTCCTTCTTCTCAACCCCTCTATTTTCTCCACCGAAATCCCACCATTCAAATATCACAAATTTTATCGTCGACGCCGAGTCGTGTTTGCATCAATTAGGCTCCACAATATTTTTTTCTATGGTACTTTCGTCCTTCACAATCTGAACAAGAATCCAGATCCCAACATTTTCGGACTTCTTTTTGGATTGTCTGGAATGCAATTTCTTAAATTGTAGCTAAGGCCTGCATGGAATTTTCTTTTTTTGTTAAATTGGCATAGTGACAAAAGAACAAACTTTCTTGTTTTGGATAATTGTCAGAAAAGATACACTTTGGAAATTTTAGTTCCCTCCAAACAAAATTTCTCTTAGAGGAAGCTACAGATACAAAATATCTAGTTTGTACCCGACACGGAAAACTAATATTCTCCAAAAGAGAAGGGCCAAAAGGTTTTGAGTCGAACACTTTTATATGGCATAATAAGTCTATCGCCTTGTTTCCGCGATTAAGTTTATTGCTATGATGTGCACATGAAGGCTTTTGGTGATTTCCGAATCATCCCTTGCAAGCTTACATTCTTTAAACACCATCAACTGCTATTTATCTTGTAGAGCTATAACTTGATTGTAAGACAATGTTGGTTATGACCATTGTTGCAGAAATCGTTAGTCGGTACTTGATCAGCGGGGTCACTGACTAAGGATTAATTGTTAATTGATAGTCAGGCGGCTAATTTTAGTTGGCATTTAGTTAGTTTTGAATTTTTTAAATGTATAGAATATTTTTTATACATACAATCTTATATATTTATATAGATTTGTTTTCTATACTATCATAATGAAATAAAAGAACTTATTGAATTTAAATAAAACATTAAGCATACTAAAATAAGTTTTCTTTTAAAAAAGCAAAAAACTAAAAAAATCTCTATGTAAAAGTCGGCCGATTAGTCATGTTGACCGATTATTGGCCGATTAGGCCTAGTCGAGTCAACTACCCCCGACTAGACTAGTTGGGCCGACTAGTCGGCCTAGTTGGCCAACTTTTACAACAGTGGTTCTGATAAACTTTTAGATTTGTTGGAGTTGCAAATATGTGTACCCATGAAACTCTATTGGTACCAACAAGTGTCATAAAGAGTGAATTTTCTTACTTTATCATTGTAAGTGTCAGCCTCCTCCTCCTCTTTCTCTTTGCAATAGTAGGTACTTGGTACTACTTCAATTTAACATCATAAATTTGTTATTATACAACTAACAGAAACAAGTACTACTTCAATTTAACATCATAAATTTGTTATTATACAACTAACAGAAACACTGGGCAGAAAGTACTTAATGGACATTTGATTTGTCTTCAACCCTGATGGATTTATCAAGATCTCTAGCGTCTCTTGTAATAAAATAACTATTCAAGGATTTTCAATCTCGCCTCCTGACATCACTTAAACATGTAAATATAAATTCTATATGTTGCTGATTGTCATTCTCTTGAATTTTTGTTTGCAATATCCAACGGTTGATTATTTTTAAAGAAAATGGTGTACACCCTCCCAAGATCTCCATTTAAACCATAGTAAATGTAAGGGTGATACTTGCCCGCCAGATTACCCAAAGAATAAGAAAATGTTGGGCTCTCAAAACTCTCGAAAGTAAGAATTGCCCCTAAAATTCTTCTAGAAAACTCAACATTTAGGGATTCCACCCAAATCCAATATACACCTGCCCTTCTCCAGACCTCTTCAGTACTTGATCAATGAAAGAACATATGTATGGTCGAGGTTTCCCGCCTCCCCACATAGACAGGGAAGGAGGGATAATTAGTGGGAGAAAGCGTGCAATGTGCTTTGAAAGATCTCACCACCAATCTCTGCCTCTTAAAGAATCACACGAAGAACTTCACGCTTAATGATGCCCAACTCCAAAGAAGTATACACTCTTTTGCCAAATTTGCATCCCCCAACACTTATTGTGATGCTTTCTTAGTAGAGGAAGGGTGGAATCCCAAGATGGGTTCCACTGCAAAAAAAGTATAATAATAAAATAGTTTTACAAGTGTTCTTGAGTGAGGGCTCTAAAATGGCCCAACACATTTTCATGATAGAACAAATGATCTTGAAAAATACATTAATTTCACGCACACAAGATCTCAAAGCAGAAAGAACACATGTGAGCTATCCTCCTGGGAGTTGCCACACATCAATCTAATGGAGTTCTAGAAATTTTCAACATTCTCCGTGTTTAGCCCAGTGATTCCTACTCCTGACCAAGCCAACGTCAAAAGTCTACACTTAAAGAACAAGTGGTCCATGTTTCTCTTCTCCACATATATTGCAAAGCACATCACCATTATGAAGAAGTCTATCCCAATGTACTTTGGTGAGCAATCTACAATGCATTGCAAGCCAAGCAAATATCTTGATTCTCTGCGGATTTCTGCTGCTCTACATGATTTTGTAGTCCCTATTGGAGGTGTCTTGCTCGGTAGTTTGATGTTGTGCAAAAAATATAGATGCCTTTTTTAACTGAGTTAGTCGGTTATATTTAGTAGTTAATCAGTTAGAGTCAATTAGGATAAGGTAGATTTGAATTTTGATTCAAATCAATTAGAGTCAATTTGAATTTGAATTTCTTTCTAATATTGTAATCCCACCCTCCTATATAAAGGGGATGGTAGGCAATTATTTTAGACAGTTGAAGTTGAATTTATTTTGAGAACTATCTTATCCCTCTCTCTTTCTCTTCCTCTCCCCTGCGATCTCCGCGATTCTTTTCCAAATTCCCTCGTTTTTCGACGAGTTTTCTTTTCTCAACCCTTCGTTTTCTTCTCCACCGAAATTTCGACCATTCAAAATTTATTGTTTGTCGTTGCAAATTTCGATTTACATCAATGGTATCAGAGCATGGAAATTGAATCTTTCTCACGATTCGACAGTCCTATCGCATATTGGAAGATGAAGTTCGATCAAAGCCGCCTCTCTCGTGGCTCGCATGCCCGTTCGCGTCAACAAAAATTCAAGCATCGTCTCCAGACAAGCACCAAGGTTAAACAATGGATAGATTCATGGTACAATATTGATATTTTTATGGTACAAGTTGACGAAGAAAAAAATTTCACCGTCAATGATGATCTGTTCGCTGTCCAGGCCGTTTTAGATGGGAAAAATGACGTCAACGACGATTCGCTCGTTGCCCAGGCTGTTTCAGATTTGCAGCCACCGGAGAATCTAACTCCAATGCCACCCACGACCCCCTCGCATGCCCTCCTCGCCATTCACGCACCCCCAACAACCCCCTAGCCCTGTTGCACCCCTTCCCCCACCAAACAGACCCCACAACGTCCCTTTGCCACCCCTGCACCTCCTGCGACGCTTCCCCCAACCCCAACATCCCTTCCCACCACCTCTGCTGTCACCCCCGCACCTCTTGTCTTGTGATGCAGTCCCAGCCTCATCGCCATTGTCGCCCACCCCACCCTCTCCTCCTCCCGCACCACCGACACTCTTATTCCTTTCCTCCAGCACCCCAAGCCCCCATCCTCCCCCTCGCTATCCCACACTGCACATGCTCCCTCCCGCAACTTCACCTTCCCCCGCCTCTCCTCCATCTCGGTCCCGCAGCGGCGAGATCCCCTCTTTCCAACACCTTCTCCGAATCCCCCTGCCTTCTTCCTATTCCGCCAACCCCCTCATCTCCTGCACCATCGCAAACCCCTCCTGCCACCTCCACCCGCTGCCGCCCCCTCCCGTCGGCCTCGCACCGCCTCCAAAACCTCTTCCCAACACCCTCCCTACTGCTTGCGCCGCCACCCTTCCCCTCCCTACCCCAAGCACCGCACTCGTCTCACCCCACCAGCATATCGCCACACCTTCAACCATCATTAGCGTTGCCCGCCTCTCTCAAGCCATCGCTGCCGTTGGGACACCACGCGTCACCGCCTCAACCTGACAGGTCCCCGCCCGCCTCGTGCGATCACGCACTGTTGCCACCTTGGGAGGAAACAAACACTAACGAGGGTTTTGTTACGAACAAAAGTTGAGGAAGACTCTCAAAACTTTTGGGGTATTGATTAGACTTGGGTTTTTTTACAAAAAACTCCCTCCCTCCAAAGTTCTTTACAAAAGGGTGAGACTTGGAATAAAGGGGTACGAAAATTGTGTTTCACCCCCATTATGCAGGAATATTTAAAAGGGAGTGCAGAAAGAAAGAAATTTGGGTGGCTTCCTTACCCAATTAGGATTAGGACCATGGGCTTCACCTATTTAAAGGCCCCATTGGTTAGTTCATTACCCACATCTCCTCCCCTCCTAACCTTGTGCCATTCATTTGCTATGGGTTCTCCGAACGCTGTGAAACTCAAAATAAAGATGCCAAATCAATTTTTTCTACACATCTAGGGAGCAACCTACGCATAAGAACCACTATCTATGTCACATCTATTTTTTATGAAACCGACGACTTCAAACACCACTCCAAGAATGTCTGGATCCCGCTGTTTGCTCCACATCTATTCTTCTAAAAGAGGGATCGAGAACGTTGAAATCAAGTCATCCAACTTCGAAGATCAAGCAATTCATCAGGAGATGATTTTTTCAAGGGGAGGAGAATTGATGTAGTGCGAAATTAATAGGGCTTAATTTTTGCGCGTTAATTAGGGTCAAATTACTTTTATGTTTATTGAGTCTATTGCATTTTTATTTAAATAAAGAGATCGCGTGTGATCTCGTTTAACTAATTAGTCGATTATATTTAGTAGTTAATCGGTTAGAGTCAATTAGGATAAGGTATATTTGAATTTTGATTCAAATCAATTAGTGTCAATTTGAATTTGAATTTCTTTTTTTTAATCTAGTAATCCCACCCCTCCTATATAAAGGGGATGGTAGGCAATTGTTTTAGACAAATGAAGTTGAATTTATCTTGAGAACTATCTCATATCTCTCTCTTTCTCTTCCTCTCCCCCGCGATCTCCGTGATTCTTTCCAAATTCCCTCGCTTTTCCGACGAGTTTTCTCTTCTCAACCCCTCCGTTTTCTTCTCTACCAAAATTTCCACCATTCAAAATTTATTGTTCACCGTTGCAAATTTTGATTTGCATCATCGTACATGATTTCTTCATCATGAATTTCTCATGCCAGGTTAGTGATCATGCATGTTCATAGGGACCTCGACTCCCTTTAGCTCAACCAATGGCTGTCCAAACACTATGGTGTGCGGATCTGTGAAGCCCATTGAAAACTTGGTATTTTCGCACCACTCTTGGTCTTAGAAGGAAACCAACAATATGAAATAGGCACAATGCATAGGACCTTCTAGAGGTTGGAAGGTGACCTTACCTTCACAATACCCACCTCTAAGCCAATAGTAATCTCTTAAGTGTCACACACTAAGCGACACATTAGATCATTCTTGTCACCCTAGATTTACATCATCAATTTGCAAGAAAAGCCTTATTCATTTCTCGAAGATGGACCCTTAGACCTCCCTCATCTGACGAACGCACAACTGCATCCTAAGCCATCATAGCAATCCTCCTTTGTCCTACTAAGATGGTCCAAAAGAAATGCCACGCCAATCTCTGCATACACGTGAGTCATCAAATACTGTACATGGACATGTGGAACATCAAGATTGTTGACAACTCTGGTTTGAGAATAACCTAATGACCTCCCCTTGACAAGCATGAAGCATCTAACCTTCCAACCAACTACATTGTGTTCTATACATTGCAACATTCATGAGCAGTCCTCTTTACGAACTCTACCCACCATTAATTTTAGGGGTTTTTACACTTGTTCCCCTCCAAGATTATGCAATTAAAATTATGCTTCTATTTTTTGCAATATCACTTGTACCCCAACCTTCTTTGACAATTAACACTTATGCCTTCTGGTTAGTTGCTGTCCTTTCTCCTCCCAAACTGATGTTAACTTAGGGACACATGCATAATTGCCATAAAAGGCAGAGGCACATGCAAGGTTGCAGAAAGCGGTAGTCGGTACTCGGTCGGCGGGGTCACCTACTAAGGATTAGTCGACAGTTGGGCGACTAGTCGGAATTAGTTAGTCATTAGTCGGTTTTGATTTTTTAAATTATTTTAAATATATAAATCAGTTTTTTATACATATATTCGTATGTATATACATATATTTGTACATTTTATATGACATCATGATGAAACAAAAGAAGTAATTGGCTTTAAATATAACATTAAGCATATTAGAACATGTTTGCTTTAAAAAAACGAAAAACAAAAAAAATAAAAAAGATTGTTGTAAAAGTCGGCCGATTAGTCGGCCCGACTAGTCGGGTGGACCGACTAAGGGTCAACTAGGCCTAGTCGAGTCGGCTACACCCCCGACTCGACTAGTCGGCCTAGTCAGCCGACTTTTGCAAGCTTGGGCACATGCATAATTACATATTATCATCTTTTTAGTTTCTTCCTTAATCATCTTCCTTAAAAGGCAGGGGCACAAGCATATCTTTTTAGTTTCTTCCTCCACCATCTTTCTTAGGGCAACTGTCCATTGTCTACCAACTGTAACGTTCTTGGGATTCGAGTGTACCTGTTTACACAATATTCACATTATTAATTTATGATCGATCGTACTAAGTTACGAAGATGAGGGGAAATTTTTCGCAATTAAATGACATTCACAATTTTTTAACAAACCATATCATTACCCGTGTCACCTCAGGCATTTGCATTTATACCCATATAGTACAACATGTATTAAAAGAAGTTTTTCATTATCATACATGTATCTGAGAAATATGTCTAAAGAGAAAAGAAACACAAAATAGACACATTTATCTGCACAATGACTGCCATGTGTACCGTCAAAAGCTATCGTCTGATTGCCAAAATCTAGGAGTCCTTAGAAATAAACTACCGTGTCACAGGCTCCTTTCCTGCCATTCATGTTAAGAAACAAAATGATATTAACAAATGTTGAGTACAACCAAATTTATTAAAAATAACAGATATTTAAGTGATTACAAAAAGAAAGCAAGTAGATAGGTAACGACATCGCAATTATTATTATTTTTGAATCCAAAGAGGGGGTAACACTCAAAGGTGACGTCCCAAAATTCATTAATAATTATAAGTAAGCAACAAGTACAAAAATCAATACTACAAAACCCAATCCTCCATTAAACTTGCAATGCACCATAACATTTTCCTTATAGAATCTTTGACCAGAGAAGAGAAGCGCATTCCTTGCCAGCCAAACAGCTCAAACAACAACAAGAGGTTGAAACAGAGCACGACGTAGACAGTGTCTGCCAACCACCACGTAGCTACAAAAAGAGGTCATGTTCATCGTACAGACCCACTCGAGATCGGCCTCAGTCCATATTGGTGTCGTCTTCTGGCAACGAAAAAACAAATGATCCAAAGATTCAATATTAACGTCACACAGGAGGCACCTATCGGAGATAGCCCCCAGGAGCCTAGCGCAGCGGTCCCTCGTCATCAGCCTTTGCCACCTTAACAACCAAAAAAAGAAGCCAATCCGCTCTGGGAGGCCAAATCTCCAAAAGAACTTACAATCTCTAACCAGATCCTCAGAGCACGAGGGGGGTGGCATGCGAATCACACCATATGCCTTCTTGACAGAATAGGGTCCCCTACGCCCATGGTTCAAAAAAACGCAGCTCGAGGCGCAAAGGCACTCGAGGCAAAACGGGGCGGAGGAAAACAGCCTCGAGGCAACCGCCTCGGACCCCTTGTCGGAGGAGAGCGCCTCGGATGACCGAGGCGGTCGAGGCGAGGCGGTGAGGTGGGGCGAGGCGGTTGTCGACGCGTTCTGGATTAATGAAGCATTTTTTTAAATAAAATAATTGGTTCTTTTGGTAGTTTCAAATGTTTATGAAGGCCTATTTGTTGAGGATATATTTATACAAGATGAATGCTTAAATTTGACCACTTTCTTATCCGTATTTATCATTAACGTGTCCAGTTATTTTAATGAACTCTTAATATTACACCCTTAAACATATGCGACGAGACCCTCGTACTGGTAGGGTATGGTGGCACAGGAGGACATCCGTTCCATTCTTCAATTGGGTTCATCAGAACATACAGTTAGGGTTTAAATAATATGATTCATATCAAACATCTCGGATATATAATATATTTAATGACAACTATAGCTAATGACTCCCTCTTTGATAAAACTAATTATAGTTATAGCCATTGATTTTCTTTTGGATTGGGTAAAATTTTAGTAGAAAGCTTTATGAAATTGATATAACCTTTTTTTCATGTTCTTACCTTCACAATTTCATACTATATTGCAATGTTATATTTCATATGTCTATCAGATTAGATTATTTCATCAATAAATATATTTATTATATTTTTTGCACTTATTTTCCTATACAAACTGAGGCTTATGCCTCGACTGCCTCGAGGCTACGCCTTGCCTCGTCTCTAGGTAAAATGCCTCGTTCCGCCTTTCGTTTTTCAAACCTTGCCCATGCCAGACCCAATGATCCCTATTCCCCACAGGCCCCCTGGTATCACGCAAAGAATCTAACAAATCGAGAAACCAATGTTTTTGAAACCGAACCGGACACCGAACCGGAAACCTTATCAAAATGGTCGGATTGGGTTGAACCATGTAATCAAACCGGTTCAACTGGATGATGACATCATCATTATTTAAAACCGGATTAAACCGGACTGGTGAGAAAAAAGTGGTTGAACCGGTTAATCAAACTGAAATGAAATAAAAAATATATATAATACACTTAAATATAAATAAAATACATAGACAATGTATATATTTCACACTATACATAAAATATTTTTCATATACACCATCAAATGCCATACATATCATATATATATTATTTGGACTAGTTACTCTATAACGTAATAGTAGTATAATTATATTTAAAATCCAATATATGCGAGAAGTTGTGTTAGTGTAGTTGGTTAAGAGTTTGAAATAGGCAATCAAAGATCATGGGTTCAACTCCCACCGTCAGGATTATTTTAAAAAAAATTAAATGCGGTTCAACTTCGGTTGAACCTGGTTAAACCGGGTTAAAAAAATAGGTTGAACCGGGCGGGTTAACTAGAATTTGACTGTTTGAACCGAACCGCTATAAACCGGTTAACCGGACCGGTCCAGGTCCGGTTCACCGGTCGGACCGGTCGAACCGGCCGGTCCGGTCCGGTCCGGTTTTCAAAACACCGCGAGAAACTCATCGAGGCGCTGATCAGAGAAGTTTGAAGAGAACAAAGGCATCCAGTTTCCCTCCGACCAGTAGGTAGCAACGCTCGTCTCGCGGTCTTTTGCCAATGCAAAAAGACGAGGAAATCATGAACACAAAGGCCAAACATCCTTCCAGTCATCTGTCCAGAAAGCAAATGATTCCTCGTTACCAAGCACCGACCTAAAGAGAGTACAGAAACGGGGAAGAGTCCCCAGAATCCCCATCCAGAAAGGCGAAGGCGATACTCTACAACAACAATTATTTAAGATACTTGAATGGAAAGTTGATTTTCTAGCTGATCCATATATAATTCACTTTTTTTATCACCATATTTCAGTTATCAACAATTATTTATTTCCTGAATTCATTATATGATCATGATGACAAGAGGTGATCTATATCTAATTTACATCTCTTTTCATTATCGACAATTGTAAGATATGATGATAGATCTTATTAAATGTAGATGATTGATGAAGATTTTTATGATATGAACTTTATCCTCGCTAGAACAATAACCGAACTCAAGCGGTGATAAGCCTCCTAAGAGACTTTTCCATCTCGCTTTCCCAGTGGAAGTGCGGTCCAGGAGAAAGCTAGGTAACCCCAACTATGCCCCTGAGATGGGTGGAAGAAACTCTCCGATCCGAGTCATTCCGGTCCTGCCCGACAGGTGTAGGTACATGCTAAACAAGCTCGAAGAAAAACCAAGGGAGCAAGAAAACCATATTTAAAATGATTAGCCAGTTCTACCAGCTTCGCTAAATAAAATTTTGAGTCAAATATCTGCATGCGATAAAACTAAAAAGATCGTTGAAGCTGTGGAAGTTTTTGATTTGAATTCCACCAGCCATCCCCCGGAACAGATACAAGGCATATTTGAAAATTAAGTAGATAAATATAATTTACTCCAAAGAATTGAAATGAAGAAGCGAATGGGGATAAATCTTATGGATGTCAGCAATGGGGATGTAGTTGTACTTTTGAATTCTTAAGAAAATGGAGGAGATCAGCCGTTGCAGCAGCAAATGAAGAAAAATGGGGATGTGTTTCTCTTGTTGAGAAAGAGAAGAAGGAGAACTTTGATGAAGAAGGGTTTAGGCGTTAGAAACAGAGGGGGTGGGGGGTAGGTGGAAATAGTTTGGGGAGGGGAGGGCACACATGTAACAAAATTATTTTATTTATTAATTTTTTTTATAATTGACGTATTAGAGCCTGTGTGTTTTCTTTTTTATTCTGATTTTTGGATGAAATGCTTCATCTCTCGTAATTATTACTTCGGATCTCCGATTCATGCTTACAATAGTCCGTTTTGATCGTCTTGGAATAACAATCAAAATGAGTGAAATATTCATAATTTTCTGACAGATACATTCAAAAATGGAAAAGTATACCCCAATTCATGATTAAATTTTACGATTAAAATCGATCAAATGATCGACAAATGACTGATTCCGTTGGTTTCGATTCGTCGAGACAGAATTTTTTTTGAAGCTCAAAAGAGGGGGATACACTCGTTGGTGTTCGCCCCAAAAGTATATTACGTAAAGTTAAGAAGAGAGATACTTACAGGGGGTAAGAGGGAAAGAAAAGAGAAAAAGGGGGAATAAGAATACAATGTAAACAAGCGGCAAGCAAGGCCGTGACCCCACTAATTACACCAATCCGATATAAATCTGTTGGCCGCAATCGTCACATTCTCCTTGTAGAAATGTATCCCCGAGAAAATAGCCTCATTACGAGCACGCCAGAATTTGTGATGATCTTTGTTTATTTTGCTGTTCAGAGTGCGCCGTTGCTTTTTTATGATGACATGAAATACAATGAAATCGATTTCTGATTTACAATCTATGGATCGATTCATGTTATTTAATATCGATTGATATTTTTGTCAGATCATATGGACCCAAATAAGCTTAGATTCGGTTTTAAATCCGAGTGTTACAAATATAAAAATCTCAAAGAGAGTCTAGTCCTCGAGACTCGTGTCAATGTCACTATATCTTTTATCTGGGTTTCACCTATGATTTCTTACCGTAAAAACCCCAAAGATTTTTAAACCCATAAAAACCTTAGAGAGAAAACAAGCCATAATTTAAAACATATAATCAAACGAGTTTGTTTTGAAAGCTAGCCGAAAAGAGTTGCGAGTATCGTGCTCGCATATCCGCTTCAGATTCGTAGGTTGTTTCTTCGGCCCCTTGTCGGTGCCATAACACTCCGACTAAGGAAATCTCCTTGTTGTGAAGCTTTCTCACAGTACTGTCCAATATCTATATCGGTTTTTCCTCATATGACAAATCAGGCTCTATATCAAAATTCTCATTAGCTGATAATATGGTAAGGATCACGAATGTATTTCCTCAAGTTCGATACGTGAAACACATCATGTATTGACGATAAGTGGAGGGAGAGCCATTCGATAGACCACTTTTCCATTCGGTAATGCTCTCAAACGGTCCAACATATCATAGCGCGAACTTGATATGAACACCGAATCTCTGTACTCCATTCATAGGAGACACTCCTAAGAACACCCGATCTCCCACTTGTACATACAGGAATTTCATCAATATGTAAGATTAAATTGAATATCAAATGAGTCATATTTGAGAAATGGCTTAAGAGAAGAGGATCGAATTACCTGGAGCTCCAAATCTCTTTTCCGACGATTTGCATAGCTCTTCTAGTAGCTATGTGCCGTCAAAAGCTTCCTCCTCGCTAGGTTAAAAAATCTCATAGTCTCCTCTAGGAGATCCACGGAGTAAAAATCGTGGCCACCTATCTCACACCAACTGAGAGTGTGAGGCATCTCCGCCCGTATAGGGCTTCGAAAGGTGCTATGTCGATACTAGAATGATGACTGTTGAAGCAAACTAAGGGAGGATCGTACCTTCCTCCTCCTCGTTCTCCCGGCAGCGCTTCGCTAGCGCTCCTTCCCTGCTCCTTCCCCACCTCCTACTCCTCCTCCCGACCTCTCGACCCTAGCCCTTGGGGTGGTGGTAGTGGAAATCGTAGAGAATTGAATTGGTAGCGGGGTATTTATAGGCTCCAGAAAATCGCTAACCATGTACACCGACTGAGAGTGTGAGACATCTCCGCCCGTATAGGGCTTCGAAAGGTGCTATGCCGATACTAGAATAATGATTGTTGAAGCAAACTAAGAGAGGATCGTACCTTCCTCCTCCTCGTTCTCCCGGTAGCACTTCGCTAGCGCTTCTTCTTCGCCTCCTACCCCTCCCGACCTCTCGACCCTAGCCCTTGGGGTGGTGGTAGTGGAAATCGTAGAGAATTGAATGGGTAGGCGGGGTATTTATAGGCTCCAGAAAACCGCTAACCATGTTTAGAAAATCATGGTTTAGCCCTTAACCGCGGTTAGCGGCCCATGGTTTTGGTCAAAACTTATCCGAAACTTAGGGCTTAAGTTAGAACATTCAAGAGGATTCTAGATTCGCTAATGACACTTAATTAATGTTAATCGTGATTAACTTTCGCTAATCACGATTTAACTTTCGCGGCTTAGGCTTATCTTTTGCTAACTATTGATTAGTGTTTGTTAATGGTTATTAGTGGTTGCCAATCTGTCATTAGTTTCTTTAATCGTGTTTAATTAGTCTTAATGACGGTCATTATGTGTTAATGACGTCTTGAACCTCTTTACTTTTCTTTCTTCCGAAAATCATAACAATTCCAAGTGAAGTCTGATTCATACGAAATAAATTCCGTTGGTTTCCTCTTGACGAGCCGGATCTTATGAAATAGGATCCGAGGGAGATCAAGTTCAAGGCTTTACATATGTAAATTCTACCAATGGTAGGTATTGAGATATTTCCTGTCTTTTGTACTATTTTCCTTTTATCTATTTATTTTGTCTTCTTCATGTAATTTGCCTAATAGGTTCCTTTCCTATATAAGAGAACCTAAGGGCCCTGCATTCATCAATTCGATTCATTTCCCTCTTTACATGGTATCGGAGCGACGATCCTAGATTGGAATTCCTTTATCCCACCAAAATCCTAGCCCTACCCGTCCCCTCACCACCACTCGCTGCCATCGTTCATATGGGTCTACTCCCCAGCATGGCCTCAAATTTCGGTGAAATTCTGTCGAATTTTTGTCGATTATCGATATCACGTTGAAATCAAAATTCGACTGAAATGGTCGAAATGACCGAAATATGGGGGCCCTAGTACAAAAAATGACCAAAACGACCGAAATTTCGGTCGAATTTCGACTGAAAATTTGTTTCAGTCGGTCACCAAAATGGTAACCGAAACCAACATTTAGGGCTTTGCTCTCCAGTTGAGTGATGAATCCGTGATTCGTCACACTAAAAGTTGAAAATAGAGCTTCGTTTCGGAATAATTAGCTGCATTTCCTTATTTATTCTTTATTTTTACCATTCATGCACTTAGAATTAATATATGCATTTTAGCAGACATATTTGCATTTATAATCATTTTCACATTTTCACCTAAGTTTCCCCATTTTTAATTCATGCTAAATCAGATCGACCTCAAACCACCTCATTATGTACATATTACTAACAAGATTAAAGAAAACATACAAAACAATGCTAACTCAAATAATTGGCCTGTGAAACAAAATCCTAATTCCAAGATAGATAGACTAAAACACACATATCTTCCTCATACAATGTCCGATTTCGGTCTACTCACTTTTAAAGTAATATACATCTAAAGCTTTTTTCAAAACAAAATCAATTTCATAAAAATCAGAGTTCACATGTGAAAGTTCGGTTTTGGGCCTCTTTTGCGCATTCTGTATTTTAGCGGTTTTTGACATGATATTTTATGTGCATAGTTAATCCTTTTCTTTTTTTTTCATTTATATTCTTTGATGAAAGTTTTATTAAAATGCACAAAAATCTAAATCCAAAACAAAACTGAAATCAAAGAAATTGACAGAGTCTGAGTGCCCCTTGTGAGTCTGTACAAATATCTCCCGTTTTCCACTATATTTTATTTCTTCAATTTTTTCATTAAAAAAAATCCAAAAAATTAGTCATGTGTAAATATGTGTCCTTTATTTTATCGTAAATTTTTTCTCGATTTTTATCTTATTCAAAAATGACACAAAAAAATCAAAAATCAAGGTATTCTATATACATAGAGTACGACAAAAATATTATTTTGTATATATGATCTCTTTTGCTCTTGGTCCTTCATGAAAGTTGTAGATCTCATCGAGACGAGCAACTTTCGTGAAGAAAACCTTTCGATTCGATGTTTTCTTCTATTTCTTTTTGATTTTTTAATTTTGATATTTTTGGAGCGACACGTGGCGCCTTCTGGGGCAGTCACGTGCCACTCCATCCTTTTCTCTCTCTTAACCCCATCCCCCCCGATCACGTGCTCTGCACGTGACCATCGACCCTCAACGCCCCCACTCTCTTCTCTCTCCTCCCCTGACGCACATGCCTAGCACGTGCGTCCCTAACCTCTAGTTCCTAAATCCCCTCAACCACCTCGTCGGTCAACCCTCCTTTCACTCTCTCCTGCTTCCATGCATATGCGTCCCTGACCCCCTTATCCTCTCCTTTGCCGTCCTTGGGCGGGCTCGCCTAATGGCCACCTCTCATTGTTTACCTCGTCAACCACCTGCACCTATCTCTTCCGTGCGCCCCTAACCCCTGCAACCGTCGGGGCTCGCCCCCTCCTCTTCTTATCTCCGTTGACCCTCTACCCTATCTCCTCTCTTCCTCTCCTATTTAAACCCATTGTTGGCTACCCAAGCCAGTATCCGCCATCTGCCATATCCGCAACAAGAGAGAGAGCTCAGTGAGGAGGCAATGTTCAGAAAAGCGACCGAATAAGCCGCATACGCGACCGCATACTCGTACTCGGGGGCCTAGCCGCTCCGAGTATGATGAAACGACCATGTATGCGGGTTGACCCGTATACTCGGCCACGTATACCCCTTATGCGGTCGCATACTCGACCACTTTTATGATGGAACTTTTTTTATTTAATCTAAAATCAAATAACCCCACCCGCATATAACATCAAACTGCATACTCCCCGCATAAAACCGCATACTCTCCGCATAAAATTGTATATTCTTCCGCATAAAACCACATACTCCTTGCATACTCTCCCGACTGAGGATATTAACATAATATTAAATATTAATATATATTTTTAATAATAAAAATACCAAACCGTATAAAACCACATACTGCCCGCATACCGCATACTCTCTATGCGGTGACCCCTCCGACTGAATACCGCATAGCACATTCCTGAACATTGGGAGGAGGTGGTGACAACCCTCCTCTCTCCGACGATAACATCCAAGGTGCAATCATTCCAAGCTTCAGGCTTCTCCGCCGAGCCTTAGGCGGGAACCAGGAGGAGTCGAGTATCTCTCCTCCAGTCTAGGCGACATTCCCTCTCTTTCTTCCTCCGTTTTTCATCTTTTCCTCTGTTTCCTTGTTCTTCTTCTTCGCCTCCATCATCTCATCCAACCACTGACAGCTCCTCTCCACCACTTCGCACCGAAGCACCAACTCCGCTTGATCCTCAACCTTCGCTCGCCTTCCCATCAGTCATCAGCCATCACCGTGCTTCGACGGTCCCGCCTTCATCGACTCTAGGCCAGCGCCTCACTTTTGACATGTGGTCGCTCCTCCGCCTCCATGCAACGATTTCCAACCACCGCATCGAGATCATCGACCACAGTCTCCTCGCGTCTCGAACTGATTCATCACTAGCTTCAACAGTGCTTAACCTCCAACACCATCTCCTTGCAGTCGAGCACCGCTCCTCTGCCCATTATTCAACTACGCCACCTGAAGGCCGGGCTCGAGGCCCCTACTACGTGCGCGACACGTGTATTGGGGGAACGTCTACAAAGACCCCCCGTGTGATCTTCACGCGCATGGAGGGAATATTGCATCGGAACCCCCTAGAGACCCACCATATTTCCAGAAGCACCCTGCCTTGGATCAAGCATGTGCCTTGCACGTGTCATGGTGGATTTTTTGCGAAGGAGCCCCCCCATATTTACGCTAACTACATAAGGAACCCCCCGACCCAGTGATCACGTGTTTCACGCGTGAACTATTGAGAATTTTGCAACTTGACCCCGCAAGGTATTGGTAATCCACTTCAGTCCATATCCATTGCATGTTCTATTTTATTTAGTTTATGTGTTCTCTCTTTATTTTGAACCTCTACTTTGCATCAAATAATTATTACAAAAAGATCATCTTGTTCTACAATTAATTCTCTAAATCGTGGCATACATGCGATATTTTTATGCTCTTCGGTTAATTAATAAATAATATTTATGTGAAAATTTGCATATTTTGCCCAAGCCGCGCTATGAAATTCATAGATAATTAACATTTCTCTTAAAATTACAAAAAATTCACGAATAGAATTAGTTGTGATTTACATTGTGCCTCAAAAGAAATTCATTGCATGCATATTTTGCTCTATAAAAATCATTTTGTGTATTTTATAAATTAATTGTTAATAGGTATTCAACTTTTTCAAGGTTTAGGATTTTTTTGAGATATATCTCCCAGTAATATATATTGATTAATTTTATTTCATGAAAACAAGTAGATTTAATATTTATTATAATTAATTATTGAAAATCTCATTGTTTGCATTCATTAATTCATGAGATATTCATGTTGCATCCAAAAATTCCAAAAAAATTACAATAGCTTAATTTCATCATATTTCACATTCTGACCATGTTCGAGGATTTTTGGACTTAATTTGATCACAAGTTGCATTTTAGTCCCCGAACTTTGTCAAATTTGCATTTCACTTATAAATTGCATTTAAAAAAAATACAAAAATGCTTATCAGAAAACTTGATTCTAGATCGATTATAAATCAACCTAAGGAGATAGTTGCTTCCCTGATATCGACCTTAGACTTACCCAGTAAAAATTAAATTGACTGCTTGCTTTTAATTGACACATTAATTAAGTGGTTTTTGATTAGTACGTGAATTCCTCGCTGCAACGAAATTAAAACGTTAATCCCACCAAATTAACAAGGGTAATGCGAGGGTTCTTCATTGGTTTTCGTTGTTCGATCGTTTTCCCATCATGTCAAAGATCAAGGGTAATATTTTTTGTCGAAGCCTTCAAGGGTCCGACTCCTATCACTAAGATGGATGGGACCAACTATGAGTTGTGATCCATGCAGTTTCTCACCCTTATGCATTGTAACAAGGAGCACATCCTGATAGATCCAAAGCCAACTGATAAGATTGGGGAAATCCTTATTGGAAGCAAGTTGGCGCGTTTGCGCATGTTTGGCTATTTGGGACCCTCACTACGGAGAGCCAATGATATTATGAATCAACCCATCACCAAGAAAATAGAGATAGCCAATGATATTATGAATCAGCCCACCGCCAAGGCGATGTGGGACACTTTTGGCCTCCACCTATGCTCATGCAAAGAATGAGGTCAAGATTCTTCAGCTACAGTTTGATATCTACAAGGTCAAGCATGGTCGTCCTCTGCATGTGTACTATAGTTCACTCCGTGGTATGTTTGAGAAGCTTCATAACTATATGCCTATTACGACATCTCTTTAGCAGCAGAAGGTATATATGAACTCCATGATGGTTGGAGTTTCCATGGCCAACCTTCTTACCGAGTATGATGCAACACACACTTAGCTTCTCACTGGAGCTACCATACCTCTCATGGAGGAGTCCTATAGCCGTTTTAGTCTGATCATCATACCTCCTACGACCACTCCTCAGCTCTCGTCAGCTATGACCATGTCTCGTGGCTGAGGAGTGACGAACCAATTTAGAGGACGCATCGCTCGTGGCAGAGGTGGTGGACTTCCACATGGCCCTTACACCTTTTACCATTGGTCGGGACATACAAAGGATACATAGTAATAGAAGCATGGATGTCCAATTTCTAGTCGCGTGGCAGAACAGATTGAGCCTTCAGATACACTTGCTTCCCAGGCTGATCCTTGCCTGGATGATATCATCTCTCGTATCCGAGAGATGATGACTTTTGTAGCAGGAACCACCACTACAAATACCATAGCCGCAACTAGAGCCTCTTCGAGCTCCTTAGGTATCGCTTATGCTTTCACTGGTGGTAATGGTGCATACATGACAGAGTGGATCGTGGACTCTGGTGCTTCCCATCATCTTTGTGGAGACAGAGCACCTGGTAGATGGGTTGTTATTGCCAATGACGACCACTTATCCATTACATGACATGGGAAGGTGCATTTGATGCTGTCCATGCGTCTTCAAAAAGTCTTGTTTGCTCTTGACTTTCAGATGAATTTACTTTCCATTAGTCAAATTACTAAGGATCTGCATTGTCGTGCCATCTTTGTCTCTTCGTCTCTTATGTTTCAGGACATACTCACAGGCAGGGTGATTGAATGTGGCCGTGAGCACCAAGGATTCTACAGACGGGTCCACCAACCTCCTCATGTTGGGGTTTCTACTATACCTAATGGACCAGTCTCACTATATCTGTGGCACGTTCGTTTTGACCTACTTCCACTGCAGAAGCTATGTCATGTTCTCCAACAGATTTCCACGAGATCCTCCTTCCAATGTGAGGCGTGCCAGCTTGGGAAACATCACCATTTCTCCTTTCCATCCCATCAGAGTCAAAGTAGTTCTCAGTTATTTGAGCTCCTTCATTTTGATATATAGGATCCGAGTCGTGTTCCTGGTCACCAGGGACACCGCTTTTATCCAGGGTTCGAAATCTCGATTTCTATTTCATTTCGATCGCCCTCAATACCGAAATTTCGCTGATATTTTGGGAAATTTCGACAATTTCGGTGGAAATGTCGGAAATGGTTCAAAAAGCCATTTTTCCAATTTTATTGTAGATTATGATCTTTCAAGTTATTAGAACAATAAATAAATACACAATTATTTCAAACATATTGCTCATTTACCCCTTATACTGTAGATATCGGTCATATCGACCATATCGGTCATATTGTACAATATATTAGGTATTGCAATGGATTTAATCTGAGTATTTCAAATAATGAAACAATATATATACACACTTATTGGCTTATAGCATATATATCAATCATCTTATCATCTATGACAGTCTGACTATGACGGTATGTCACAGACCATATCGAACATATCGTTGTTACTTGTTAGTACTTAATACTTAATAACACTGTCTTACAACATGTGGAAATACATATATTTCATGTCGAGTAAGAAAGCCATGCACATTAATGATTACTGCAATAAAAGATTAAAATATATTACCTGGTGATATGTTTGGTTCAGAACCAAGAGTTCCATGGTGGATCTGAATCACCACCCCTTCCTTATTGTCTCTCATAACGCATCGCAGCTTCATGAACTTGCAGTAGTTCTCCCATGTCATGTACGAGTACATGGCCTTGTAATCCATCACATACTGCATGTATTGGTGGTCATCGATGTCTATGAGTGTCCCAAGATGAGGATAAGCAACATTAGATCCGGTATCACGAGTAGCACGACAAAACTATGAAGTACTGGCTTGAGATCCTCGGGACGACGACGATGGAGTAGGAGAAGATCTCTCCGGAGGAGGAGAAGGAACTGGCGTGTACTCAGGGAAGAAACCATAACTGTCACCGCCAAAGAAGCTGCCTTGGCTCTGCTCAGGTTCGCTACCTTGGTAGTTCTCACCACTGTAGCTACTATATCCCCATACTCACTGTAACCATATAAATATGATGGAGGTGCATACGCTTGAGGAGGAGGATGTCCTGGAGGAGGAGCATGAAAGTATTCTGGGAAGACGTCAAATGATCTCTCATCGTGCGATGATCCATATCCACCTAAGGGACTTGGTATTCCTCCACGATATGGGTTGTCAATGTCCATACAGCTCAAGGAACCTACATATGATATCAAATTGTCCATGTAGCTGTCGATTGGACGATGGCCACGATCGTACTCATAATCCATAGGTCCAGGACTCGGACTTGGAACAAATTGTCCATGTGTGTTCCTCTGTCGCTCCATTTATTCACGTCCTGCATGTAGCCCTTCCTCAAATCTTGTATCTTGTGGTCCACGACCACCCCCTCCTAACCCACCTGAGTATGTTTCCCCACCATCACCAGGTCCACCATGACCACCACCACCACCATCATCATCATCATCATTATCATCATCTTCATTGTCATCATTTGATTTCGATTTGGAGCTAGTGGAGAGAATTTCATCAACAATCGTATCAACCTCGGCCTCCAACCCTTCAAGAGGGTCTGTAATTGATGAATCTGCGATTCATCACTCTAAAAGTTGAAAATAGAGCTTTGTTCCCGAGTAATTAGAGGCATATTTCTACTTATATCGCATAATTAGCATTCATGCATACATTGATAATATCTGCATTTTAGTATTCATATTTGCATAAAATAAGAAGCCAATTTCACTTGTAAATATTCACCTCTATACTAGATAAAATACCTTATTTGTATATATTTTATACTAACTCCAAAGCTAATAAAACCAACTCTATAGTGTATATATTACTAACACTAATTAAAGAAAAATAACTAAAAAATACCA
This sequence comes from Ottelia alismoides, assembly GCA_037367405.1. Classification (NCBI taxonomy): domain Eukaryota; kingdom Viridiplantae; phylum Streptophyta; class Magnoliopsida; order Alismatales; family Hydrocharitaceae; genus Ottelia; species Ottelia alismoides. The sequence continues at coordinate 198,354 of JAZKJV010001986.1, forward strand.
ACTTGTAAAATTACCCAATAAAACCTCAAACCCAATTGGAGACCTTAGACCTTAAAATGCACATATCTCTCTCATACAGCCTCTGAATTAGGTCTACTCACTTTTAAAGTAATATACATTCAGAGACCTTCGAAACAAAATCAATTTCATTAAAATCGGAGCTCGTATGCAAAACTTGGGTTTTGGGCCCCTTTTATACATTGTACATAATGACCGTTTTGCCCCTGTATTTTACCATTTTATTTTCTTAATTATTAAAAATCCAAAAAAAAAATTAGATTAAGTTGTAAATATTCTTCTCATATTTCCTTTATTTTTATTTTGATTTTTCTCTTAATTAAAAATGACAAAAAAATTGCAAAAGATAAAATGCGGTATTTTATATCTATAAGGTACCACCCAAAAATATATTTTTTACAGATGATCTCGTTTGATTTTCGGCCCTTCACGAAAATTGTAGATCTCGTCGAGACGAGCAACTTTCATGTTGAACACTTTTTGATTTAAGCCCTTTTGTTATGCCTTTTTGATTTTTCTTTCTATTTTAACTTTGGATTTTCCTGAGAGTGACACGTGGTGGCTCCAAAAGCCGCCACGTGTCAACTCCTTGGTTTTTGTTTTTTTTAATAAATGCCACATGGCCGCATCCTAGCGCGCCAAGTGGCATCCTCTCTCTCCTCTCTACCCATTCTTCTCCCACTCTCCCTTAACTTAAGGGGGAAGCCAACTATCGACACCTTCCATCCCACCCCATCTCCTCCACTTTCTCCATCTCCTCCACTCTCTCCATGGCCTCTCCAACCTCCATCTCCTCCTCTTTATAATCCCCTCCCCCTCCTCCATTCATCTCCATCCGCCATCTTCATAGTGAGGGAGAGGAGAGCTCCATTTCTTCTTTGGTGACAGCAAGGGAGAGAGTGCCAACGGTGAGCGACGACCCTGCTCCTCTAGGCGAGATCCGGTGGCCCTCCGTCCACCGCCGCAGCCGCAAACCGCCGCTGCCCGAGCTCCGCTTGCCGCGCGTCGAGCGACGACCTGAGAAGCTTTGCTTCTCCCTTCCCAGGCACCATTCCACATCCAGGTCCTCGCCGGACGTCTCCCTCCATCAGCCTGATCGTGCTCCCCACGCCGCGACGACCACCCTCCGGTCATTCAACCCAACCGCGAAAGCCCTCCATCAAGCCGCCTAGCACCCTGGTGTAGCCCTCGTCCTTGCTCCTCCATCCTCTAGTCGTGTGTCGACGGAGGTGGAGGTCGTCGATCGCAGAGCCCCCAGGTGCATCACCCCCACGGGCCGCCCCTGAGGCCCACGCTACCACAGCCTGCAGTTGCGGCATGCCCGACCTCGACGCAAGCACCTGGCGAAGAAGCTCCCGTCCATCAGACCCCAGCCCCGCGGGCGACCTCCGCCTGAGCGCCGCCACCTTGCGTGGCCGCCTACCACCTTCGGCCGCCGACCACCCTCCAGCCAGGTCGCGCGTGGTCGCCTACCAACTGGGCGCGCGCAGCCATTCACCCGGCACTGCCTCCCGCGTGCGCCTACGACGCCTCCAAGGCGGTGCTGCCCCGACCCTCGTCAGCCGCCTCCGCCCCTTCGCCGCCGTCCTCCGTGGAGCGCCGCCACCTTCAAGCCTCCAAGCTACATCGGCTAGGAAGACCCTCCCCTGTTTCAAGTCAAGAAGCAGAGGAGTTTCATCGCGAAATAAAAAATTGGGTATTTGCAAAGGGGACACTTGCACCCCTTTGCAAGTTCTTAAAAAAATTTCAAGTTTCTTCTTATTGCATGTAAGTCCCTGTGCTTTATTTGAACTTCTTTTTGATTTTTTGTATTGCATTTATAACCTTGCATTTGCACGTTTATCTTATTGTCATTTTGCCATCTATTTTTAATTTCAAAAGTTGCATTGTGTAGTACACTTCTTGTTCTACCATCATAGCATTTATTTGTATTTTTATGATTTGCAGAGTATTTATTGAAATTAATTTGGTGGAAAATTGTAGTATTTTACCCATTTTGATTGATTACTTGATTGTGTAATCTCTGCTTGTCGAAAAATCACTGAAAAATCGTAGTTGGTAGATCTAAGTTTATGCTACAACATATCCAAAATTCACATCATTTGCACCTATAGTTTGTCTTAGAAAAATCATTTAGTGAAAACCTTAATCGATTTTTAATTAATCAACCGTGAAATGTTTTAAGAAAATTCAAGTTGATTTGGATAGCTCTTAATTAGATCTATTTGAATTAATTTTATTTCTGAGAAATATCATCGTTTGATAATTATTAAAATTGGTTTATTTATTTTCACTAAAGTCTGCATATTTTATTATCTGTGCATCTAAAAATTACAAAAAAATTAGAGTAGCCTAATTTCATCCCATTTCATAATCTGGCCAAGTTTCATAATTTTTGAAATTAATTTGACCATCTTTCTGAATTAACATTTAATTTGGCCTGATTTTGCATGTGTATTGCATAGAAAAGCTGAAAAAGACCAAAAATATATTCCCCGAAAATCTCACACTTGGATTTTGCTAAAATTTGACCTAAGGAGACAGTTGCCTCCCTGAGTTCGACCTTGGACTTCACCAAGTAAAAAAAAAAATTGCCGCTTAAAATTAACTTCATATTAATCGATAAGTGGTTTTTGATTAGCCCTCTCGTATCCGACTGCAACGAACGACTTTAACTTAATTTGGACAATTAATTTGCTCGAATTAACTAAGGGTGCGGGAGCGATATCAAAAATGGCGCCGTTGCCGGGGAGGCACGGCTTAGGATAATTTTTAGGAAATTTTTGAGTGTTTGATTTTCCTTCCCCGGGTAGTCTGACCCCCGGTTTTTCTTGTGAATATTTCTCTGTCTTGTAAATTTCTGCATTTTTGTGTCGTTCTTGATCTGACCTCAACTTGTTTTTGTGCGAGGGACACCGGAGTCGAAGACGCTTCGAGGAACACGCATTCGAATTTGTTTGAGTGATTTGAGAGAACCTGTAATCTCATTTTATTTCCACATTTTTTTCTCGCATCATTTCCAGCGGTTCCCGTTTGGGATCTCGCGTGTGTAAAGATAGTGAAACTGTGTACCGTGTGCTGTGTGGGTGAATTGTAACTTAGCTTGCACTAGCGGCTCCTCGAGCCACTCTAGGACTTGTTTGTGCTCGTAATCAATAGGACCACACAATACACTTAAAAGACGCACCTAGACCGCAGTACTTAGTCAAATTTAAACTGTTCTTCACGCTAATAGAACTGCCTGTCTAGGAGCGGCTTTTCATCGCTTGCATTTGCATGTAGAGTAAAGTTTTCAATTCTGTATTGCATCCTGCATAAAAAAAACGAAGGGATCACTGTAAGTATTCTCTACTCGGCATAGCATCATCGATTTTTCGTGCATCGGCTTTTCTCGATTTCTCCCTCTGATTTTCTCACTTAAATTAAACAGGAAATTGGGACTGTCCGATAGGCGTGCTTTGTGGTGGACTAATTAAAGTGATAACTTAACTTTAAAAATCGGGACTGCTAACAGTATTGACCAAAAAAAAAGAAGAATAAAATCTGAAAATTGTTTGCGGGAGATTAATCCCCGACCTTGTATTCAGGCTGAGTGAGGGTACTTGAGTGTGTGTGAACACCTTAAGGCAGAGCCCAAATCCCCGCCTTCCATATCACGAGCCAACTGATCTTAGCAATTATCACGAGTGGGATATTTTTAAACTCTTTGACAAGTACCAAGTAGCCTCCGCCCTCACAGGTAGATAGGGGCGAACCAGCGGTACTCTGCGACAAGGCCTAAAAGCTTTGTCAGCCTCCGCCTCAGTGCAGGTAGATAGGGGCACGTCATTGAGTCCCCACTCCGGATAGGAGCAAAGAAAGGGAGGATCGACGGTATCTCAGGCGACAGGATAAACAGGGAAGACGCATCCGGCTCTAAGCCGACTTTCCTCTAGGCCGCGTAATCCTTGCTATTTTTGCTTGAATATCACACTTAAAAACTACAAGATAAATTGGACTCAACTTTGAGTCCTTCACTGTGTTGAGTGTGAACCCAGGGTCTTGGATTGTTCTTGTTGCTTGCTTCAGGTAGGAGTAAAATCCTATCTTCTTCCCTCATCAAGATGAGTGATTGGGGAGATCTCGACGCACTATTCACTGATCTCTCTATGAGTCCCCCAAGTAACTCGTCTTCCTCGGTCCGAGCGCACCTTGGACCACCCAGGACTCATGACCCTCTTGAATCCTGGTTCCCACATGCTCAGGGTGGTTACTCTCAAACCAACCCTTTTATCTCCTCCGAGATTACCGAGGAAGATCATTGCCTCGGTAATCCCTTCCTTGATTTGCCCTCTAACACCGGTCTTATTTTCCAACATCCAGAACTAGAGGACGAGATGCCGCCTAAAGTTCCACCAGACGAGGAACAAATTAAACAGATTCTTGCCCGCCTCGCTGAAGCCGAACAGAGGAATGCAGATCTCACGGCGCGGATGGGACAGATCATAGCAGCAGAAGGAATCGACCGACCAATGGTTGATACCTATAACCCGGCGGAGAACGAGATTCAGAACTGGTTGGCACCTGCAGTTCCCGCCCAGGCATTTGAGCTGAAGCCCCACTTCCTTAGTCTGCTTCCGAAGTTCAACGGAAACCTTAATGAAGAACCATACACTTTCCTCCGTGACTTCGAGTTGGTGTGCAATAATCTTAGCCATCCCAATGTTGGCCAAGATTATATTCGGCTGAAGGCCACCCCTTTTGCCCTAGGTGATAAGGCTGCTCATTGGCTGAAAAACTTAGGGGTGGTATGTACTACTTGGATGCAGTTCAAGGACCTTTTCTTGAAGAAGTTCTACCCTCTCAGTAGAACTAATCAGATGAGAACAAAGATCGCCAGCTTTGCTCAAGGAGCCAGCGAACCGTTCCATGAGGCTTGGGACAGGTTCAATGACTTAGTACAGAAATGCCCATGCCACGACATTTCAAAAGCGATCTTAGTCCAAACCTTGATCTGTGGTTTAACCCCAGAGATGCAGGGGTTGGTCAGTGCAGCCTGTGGAGGAAGCTATCTGAACAAAAACGAGCATGCTGTATGGAAGATCCTAGAGCAGATGGCAGAAACCGGCAGGTCACAGGCCACAAAGGCCTATCAGCTGTCTCCCTCAATCTTATCCAATGAGACAACTAGAAGGACTGTTGCAGATCTGACTGAGGACCTCATCCCTAGCATGGGGATGATAGCCGACAAGCTTACCATGGTCGAGCAGATCCACAAGAGAGTCGCGGAGATGGAGTCTCTTTCGAGCCTTCCCAAGAAAGTGGAGGAACTCTCTGAAAAGGTAGCTAAGATTAAGCTACCCACCCCTTCTGCACCACTTGTACCTGTACACCGAGTCCATCTTGTACAGGAACAGGCACCGGGGTCTCAGAGTAGCTGGGATCAGACTTATACCCAGCCGAACCATCATGCACCCCCACCAGTGGAAACGGAATATGAGGAGCCTCCGCCTGTATACGAGATTAACGGGCTTTGGTATAGCCGGGACCCGCTAGTCCGGCAAATCGAGATGGGGAAGGATCAGGCACACCGCCCCACCCCAGTCTACCAAGAGACCAGGCCCGTCACAATCCCGCGATACCAGTCCAGGCCAGAACATGGGTACCAGCCGCAGCAGCGCACCTACCAGCAGGGGTCAGCACCGTCCCACCAGCAGCAGTATCGGCATGGCCAGCAGGGACAATATAGGACGGCATCAACACCGCAGCAAGCCCAGCCCACCGAATTAGAGTCACTCACCTTGGCGATCCAGACCCTGTCTGATAGGGTCCAACAGATACAGAATGACTACTTGGATATGAGAACCGACATCAATCGGGTTTCTCGTGCCCAGGACCAACAAATGGCGCCAAGGACCCCAATTCCCGCACAGGTTCAGGCCAATCCGAACAGCATACACCAGGGCCAGAACCGACCTCGAGATCAGGTATATTATTCAGATAATTATCTATCTGAACATGAGATCCTTTCGTACGATAATGTTAATCATATGTCCCTCAGGAGCGGAAGGACCGTGACCATACCTGATCGGGCACGGGCGCAAAAGGAAGGAACCTCCGAGAATCTACCTGAGGAGAATTCGGAGGAAGAAGAGGAGGAGCATCCCCACCACCATCCCGAGCAGAAGAAGAGGACATCTGAGTCCTCGAAGCAGCATTCCCGAAACCACTTAGAGTCAGACGACACCGATGAGCCCGCACCTCCATCTGAGGAGGACCATCCAGAAGAAGCGAAAGAAGCATCACCGGTTTCGCCTAAGCATTTTCCTGTTTGTCAGAGTCCGAGTCAGAGTCTGTGTAGAAGTCCGAATCAGAGTCTTGTTCAGAACTCAGTTCCAGCAGCTAATGAAAATATTTCAGTTCCAGAACCTGAGTTAATAATCCCTTTCCCCCAAGCTCTAAAGGGTGGAAAGAAGAAAATCAAAAAAAATCCAAAAAGATGACCCTGAGATGGCTGAATTTTGCAATAAACACATCAAGGTCACAATCCCTTTTGACAAGTTCGTGGAAATGACCCCTGCATTCCAAAAATACCTTAAGGTGAGATGCACACCTACTAGGGTTAGCAGGAAGACCAAAAGCCGTGTTGAAAAACACGTTCTATCAGTAGCCACGACTTGTGCAATAAAGAACTCGTTTCCTCGGAAACGAAGAGACATGGGTGCACACTATGTAGTAAGTCATGTTGATGACATTGCGTTTGCACGCACTCTCCTGGACAATGGTTCCTCGATCAACTTAATGCCCACAGCCCTCTATGAGCGGCTTAATCTCGGACCTCTTAGGAAATCCAGAGCTATTCTGCAGTTTGCTGACAAATCCACTAAGAGGTCCCAAGGAGAATTAAGGAACATTGTCATCAGAGTCGAGGGGCAAGAATACATGGTGGACTTTACTGTCCTGGATATGGAAACCCCTCGTAATTGGAGAGATTCCCAGATCATTTTAGGTAGGCCCTTCCTCAGAACTGCGGGGGCCTTATTTGATTATAAGACTGGGAAGATTCAGTTCGAAACTCCCGGCGGAGATGAGGAACTGGAGATGAAGCAGACGAGATGGCAGAAACCAGACTCCGAATCCAGCACCGAGTACTCTTCTACCGAGACAGACTGTGAACATGTAGACGTAGTTGGGACATGGAGACAGAACCCAGCCAGCATCAATGCGTCCATCTCCTTTGAAGATGATCCAGTGCATGAGTCAGTCTGCGAGATCCTGAGGAATGAGTACAGCTCTGAACCTGCATCGCCCTACATCTTCGATGACGTAGAGGCCCAGTTGGGCCTGTCAGTCCTTACATCCTTAGGACAATCGGAAGATGAGGATGACGAGTCGGACGAGGCGTTTGCCGATTGTATGGAAACTTTTGACGATCCGACTCTAGAGCCGCGCTTGGTGGCAGCTATTACAGAAAATGATCCAGCCACTTCCAACACCGAACCAGATCAGATCGAGCCAGACTTCTTAGATGATCACACTATTCCTGAGCTCAAACCTCTTCCCACAACTCTGAAGTATGCCTTCCTTGCGGGCCAAGACAAGAAATTTCCGGTCATTATCAGTTCGCAATTGACCGAGGAGCAGGAATCTCGCTTGCTAGAGATCCTGGAGAAAAACCGCAAGGCAATAGGCTGGAGCATTTCCGATCTCCATGGGATAAATCCCGCTCTGTGTTCGCACCATATTTACTTAGAGAACGAAGCTAAACCCTCTCGTGAATTCCAACGCCGGTTGAATCCAAATTTACGAGAAGTGGTGAAAAAAGAGATAGAAAAATGGTGCGACGGGGGTTTCATTTACCCAATCTCCGACTCTAAGTGGGTGGCCCCAATCCATGTTGTTCCGAAAAAGTCGGGAATTCAGACGACCACCAACGAGGACGGAGAGGAGATCGTGACGAGAATACCCACGTCATGGCGCGTCTGCGTGGATTACAGACGCTTTGCTTGAATGCCGCGACGAAGAAGGATCATTTCCCTCTACCATTCATTGATCAGATCTTAGAAAGACTAGCGGGAAAAAGAATTCTTCTGCTCCTTGATGGGTTCTCGGGCTACAATCAAGTAGCCATAGCTCCGGAGGACCAGGAAAAGACCACGTTTACATGCCCCTTTGGTACCTATGCTTTCAGGCGCATGCCTTTTGGGCTATGCAATGCTCCAGGTACTTTTCAAAGGTGCATGATTGCTGTATTCGCCGAAATGGTCGGCGAATTCCTGGAAGTCTTCATGGATGACTTCTCGGTCCACGGCGACTCTTTTGATTCCTGTCTTAGGAATCTGGACCGAGTCTCAAAAGATGTTGTGAGGTCAATCTGGTGCTCTCCTGGGAGAAAAGTCACTTCATGGTGACGGAGGGCATAGTGTGGGGCATGTCATCTCCAAGAGAGGAATGGAGGTTGACCCTGCCAAGGTGGACGTGATCAGACGACTCCAGCCCCCAACCAACGTAAAACAGTTGCGGTCGTTCCTCGGGCATGTCGGGTTCTATCGAAGATTTATCAAGGATTTCTCTAAGATTGCCCGACCGCTACTGAGCTTTTAGGCAAAGACACGGAGTTTATATAGATCACAAATGTCTTGAGGCCTTTAAGCTTCTACAAGGAATGATCATGGACGCACCCATCTTACAAGCCCCAGATTGGTCTCTACCTTTGAGATCATGACGGACGCCTCAGACTATGCTGTTGGGGCTGTATTGGGACAAAGAAGAGATGGCGTCCCGTTTGCAATTCACTACGCAAGCAAAGTGCTTGATTCTGCTCAGCGTAACTATACAGTTACCGAAAAGGAAATGCTTGCGGTAGTGTTTGCCTTGGACAAATTCAGATCCCACTTAATCGGATCCAAGGTAACCGTGTTCACAGACCATACGACACTACGATACCTGATGGAGAAGAAGGACGCGAAGGCGCGTCTTCTTCGTTGGATTTTACTTATACAGGAGTTTGATTTGGACATCCGTGATAAACCTGAAAGAAGAACGTAGCAGCCGATCATCTTTCTCGTCTCGAAGATCTTAATACTTCCGAGGTTTCCCCAATTCGAAACTCCTTCCCTGACGAGTCGATTTTGTTATCGACTCACTCCCATGGTACGCCAATATCGTGAACTATCTTGTCTCCAAAAAGGTTCCCGAGGATTGGCCCAAGAGCCAAATCGACCGACTAAAGTCGGACGCTAGACACTACCATTGGGAGGATCCGATCCTTTTCTTTGAAGGACCGGATTGTGTCTGGAGACGTTGTATTCCTCAGGAGGAATACCAGAGTGTCCTTTCTTTATGCCATAGCTTAGAGGCAGGAGGACACCACTCCGGGAAGAGGACCGCATGGAAGGTACTTCAGTGTGGCTTCTACTGGCCGACTCTATTTCGCGATGCCACCACCTTCGCGAAGTCGTGCCCAGTTTGCCAGAGAATGGGAGGAACCGTTGGTTCCAAGGATGAGATGCCAATGCAGCCGGCCATCATTTGTGATGTCTTTGACGCCTGGGGCATCGATTTCATGGGCCCATTTCCTGTCAGCCACGGGTTCGAATATATCCTCCTTGCGGTGGACTATCTATCCAGATGGGTGGAGGCTATCCCGACCCGAGCCGCAGACCAGCAGGACTGTCTGTAAATTCATCACAGAGAACATAATCTCTAGGTTCGGGATCCCCAAAATGATGATATCAGACGGGGGTAGCCACTTTGTGAATCGGGAGGTTGAAGAAACTCCTGAAGGACTACGGCATCGAACACCGTGTCGCGAGTCCTTACCACCCACAAACCAATGGTATGGCTGAGGTGTCGAATAGGGAGGTGAAAACCATATTCAAAAGCTTGTCCGCCCGGACAGGAAGGCCTGTTCTCAGATCTTGGATCAAGTCCTCTGGGCGTATAGGACGGCTTACAAGACACCGTTAGGCACCTCCCCATTCCGAATGGTATTCGGAAAGCTGTGCCATTTGCCCGCAGAGTTAGTGCACAAATCAGAATGGGCAATAAAGAAAGGTCAACTGGAACACACACCTGGGTCAGAAACAGAGAGACATGGATCTGAATGAGCTTGTGGAAGTCAGAAACCGAGCATACAACAACAGTTTGGTGTACAAGGACAAGGTGAAGCGTTGGCATGATAGATATATCAGACGAAAGAACTTTGTTCCTGACAGAAGGTATGGTTGTTCAATGCTAGGCTGAAGATTTTCCAAGGCAAGTTGAAGTCTAAGTGGACGGGACCATTTGTCGTCCGTACGGTGCATGATAGTGGATGTGTCGAGATCTCAGATCTCGCAGATGACGCACCGACATTCCTAGTGAATGGACAGCTGTTGAAACACTTCGTCGAATCCAATGAGCAGTTAGTCCATGTCGAGGAGATTGTATTCATGCGCGAGACAGATACAGCAGATTCACATCAAGCCACGTATGAGACCTTGCAGCAGTGAACTCCAGCCCATCCGCAGCATCTCGAAAGATTCAGACCGACTCATCTGTATATATCATCATTCTTGTACAACCTACCCTTTCTCCCGCGACTTTAGTAACCCATCCCCGCCTCATTCAGATCACTATCTTGGACTATACTTAGGATAACCAGATCCTAAGTATAGGGGAAGGGTCACCTAAGTCGGTTCACTGTACATTCTCCAGATCACATTGGTCCTCATACTCATTTCCTACCTATACTTAGGCTGACCTAAGCCTAAGTATAGGGGGGACCGATGCCCGCATTGTATACTCATCCATTTCCCCTCTTAACCTCGTCCGCCCCATTTTTGATCTTCTTCTACACTTAGACTGTCAGAGCCTAAGTATAGGGAGGGCGAGACGACTTCTACACTTTTGTAATTTTAGCTCTCCTACGCTTAGCCCGAGCTATGTCTTTTAGTCGCTTTCAGTGCTCTGAGGACATAGCACACGCTAAGTATAGGGGGGCGTGTATATATTACATATATACTTTACCCATAGCTCGTACTTTCACGTGTTTTCGCGTATTTTTGTATATATTTTGCAATAATTACGGGTGGGTAAAAAAAAAAATCTGTATACTTGTATGTACTATATGTATAATACTTGTATAAAAATTTGTAAAATTCTTGTAAAACATACTTTTGTAAAATTTGTTGTAAAATAGGGTGTATACTAAAAAAATTCGTGTATACTATGTACAAATTATATCAACTAAAGATTGTTGTAAATAATAAAAAAAAAGAGATTGTTGTATACCAGAAAAATAAAACAAATTGGCTTCTTATTTACTCTTGCATATTATCCTGCATTTTCAAAAAAAAAAAGTCTTGCATTTCATTCATAGCACATCATCTGCATATCTTGCATATGTAAAGTGAAAAGCTAGTGGGTTCTGAACCAAGTTATGAGTAGATATTGAGGATGGACTTGATTTGACCTTAATCCACCTAATTTCAGAGGAACCTTATAGGAACTGGAGTTAAGATTTCTCAGGTCAAGTGACTTAATTCTTTGAGTCCGCAAGTCTATGTTCACATGTCATCTTGATTAGTCTAAGTAGAATATCTCGTGCACACGCATGATTCTTATAGACAGTGACCTAACTTGGACAAGCACAATGCACGTAGCTCTTCATTGATGAGGTGGTGAGGAGGTAGAATCCTTTAGCTTGGAGTAGCACACGGGTGGAAACATCCGTCCTCCTCTAGGGAGGGTAGTGCATCTCAACCTAGTCTGGTGGTGTTGAAGTCTAAGGACGGGATGCTGTGGGTTGCAATAATGCTTCAAAAGAGGGATAGTCTACTGGCTCAAGAGGAAAAACTCCTGATGTACATGCTGCAAAAAAAAAGAGAAAATGCAAGAACTCCAAAAAAAAAGAGACAGGCCACAAAAAAAAAGAAAAAAATTGCCTGTTGGAGTATGTATACTAGCAAGAAGTCTGCAGCTGGATGACTTGGCTACACTGGTCAGGCATCCCGGGATAGGTTAGCTACACTGGCTACCGTCCATTCCTTATTCTTTTCTCTACCCCCTCCTCTTGAGTTGGTCGCACTTGAACTTAGAAGGGAATACCCCGCTCCTCGAGGAAAGAGTTGTTGGACCGGGTTATTGAGTTACCTTGTTAGAGGAGGCTGGTTCCGAGTCATTTCTGATGTGGAGAGCTATTTATCACTTACACAGTACAAGTAAGAATCATAGTCATCAGAAATTTGCGTTTGAGGATTTGTTCTGATCTGACTGTTGAGGCGTCTTGAATAGAAGACTTGTGGAACTTGAAGTCTGTTAGGTCTTAAGTTCAGATCCCAATAAGGTTCCGCCACACAATTAATCCAAAGGTCAAGTCAAGCTCCATTTTCACCTTTTGTTCATGACTTTGGTATGGAACCCAATCTCATTTCACTCTTGCATTTCATTTTAGTTGCTCGGGGACGAGCAAGGTTTAAGTATAGGGGGTTGATGAATCTGCGATTCATCACTCTAAAAGTTGAAAATAGAGCTTTGTTCCCGAGTAATTAGAGGCATATTTCTACTTATATCGCATAATTAGCATTCATGCATACATTGATAATATCTGCATTTTAGTATTCATATTTGCATAAAATAAGAAGCCAATTTCACTTGTAAATATTCACCTCTATACTAGATAAAATACCTTATTTGTATATATTTATACTAACTCCAAAGCTAATAAAACCAACTCTATAGTGTATATATTACTAACACTAATTAAAGAAAAATAACTAAAAAATACCAACTTGTAAAATTACCCAATAAAACCCCAAACCCAATTGGAGACCTTAGACCTTAAAATGCACATATCTCTCTCATACAGCCTCCGAATTAGGTCTACTCACTTTTAAAGTAATATACATTCAGAGACCTTCGAAACAAGACCAATTTCATTAAAATCGGAGCTCGTATGCAAAACTTGGGTTTTGGGCCCCTTTTATACATTGTACATAATGACCGTTTTGCCCCTGTATTTTACCATTTTATTTTCTTAATTATTAAAAATCCAAAAAAAAAATTAGATTAAGTTGTAAATATTCTTCTCATATTTCCTTTATTTTTATTTTGATTTTTCTCTTAATTAAAAATGACAAAAAAATTGCAAAAGATAAAATGCGGTATTTTATATCTATAAGGTACCACCCAAAAATATATTTTTTACAGATGATCTCGTTTGATTTTCGGCCCTTCACGAAAGTTGTAGATCTCGTCGAGACGAGCAACTTTCATGTTGAACACTTTTTGATTTAAGCCCTTTTGTTATGCCTTTTTGATTTTTCTTTCTATTTTAACTTTGGATTTTCTGAGAGTGACACGTGGTGGCTCCAAAAGCCGCCACGTGTCAACTCCTTGGTTTTTGTTTTTTTTAATAAATGCCACATGGCCGCATCCTAGCGCGCCAAGTGGCATCCTCTCTCTCCTCTCTACCCATTCTTCTCCCACTCTCCCTTAACTTAAGGGGGAAGCCAACTATCGACACCTTCCATCCCACCCCATCTCCTCCACTTTCTCCATCTCCTCCACTCTCTCCATGGCCTCTCCAACCTCCATCTCCTCCTCTTTATAATCCCCTCCCCCTCCTCCATTCATCTCCATCCGCCATCTTCATAGTGAGGGAGAGGAGAGCTCCATTTCTTCTTTGGTGACAGCAAGGGAGAGAGTGCCAACGGTGAGCGATGACCCTGCTCCTCTAGGCGAGATCCGGTGGCCCTCCGTCCACCGCCGCAGCCGCAAACCGCCGCTGCCCGAGCTCCGCTTGCCGCGCGTCGAGCGACGACCTGAGAAGCTTTGCTTCTCCCTTCCCAGGCACCATTCCACATCCAGGTCCTCGCCGGACGTCTCCCTCCATCAGCCTGATCGTGCTCCCCACGCCGCGACGACCACCCTCCGGTCATTCAACCCAACCGCGGAAGCCCTCCATCAAGCCGCCTAGCACCCTGGTGTAGCCCTCGTCCTTGCTCCTCCATCCTCTAGTCGTGTGTCGACGGAGGTGGAGGTCGTCGATCGCAGAGCCCCCAGGTGCATCACCCCCACGGGCCGCCCCTGAGGTCCACGCTACCACAGCCTGCAGTTGCGGCATGCCCGACCTCGACGCAAGCACCTGGCGAAGAAGCTCCCGTCCATCAGACCCCAGCCCCGCGGGCGACCTCCGCCTGAGCGCCGCCACCTTGCGTGGCCGCCTACCACCTTCGGCCGCCGACCACCCTCCAGCCAGGTCGCGCGTGGTCGCCTACCAACTGGGCGCGCGCAGCCATTCACCCGGCACTGCCTCCCGCGTGCGCCTACGACGCCTCCAAGGCGGTGCTGCCCCGACCCTCGTCAGCCGCCTCCGCCCCTTCGCCGCCGTCCTCCGTGGAGCGCCGCCACCTTCAAGCCTCCAAGCTACATCGGCTAGGAAGACCCTCCCCTGTTTCAAGTCAAGAAGCAGAGGAGTTTCATCGCGAAATAAAAAATTGGGTATTTGCAAAGGGGACACTTGCACCCCTTTTATTTTCAAGAATTAGGCCCAAGCCCAAACCCGACCCAAATAAAATGGGTCGGGTTCGGGTCGGGCCGGCCCAATTTAACACCTATGTTTACAAATATCATGTCTTCCATTCTTCTTGCATTTGTGTGGTTGTTTCTTATGCATGTGTGCATGTTTAAAACTATAAAGTATGCTAACTAATTTGTGATTTTAACATTAGTTGTATGTTGGAAATACAAATGTGGTAAAAATATGGCGACTTAAACCACCATTCAATTCACCATTACATATTCTATTGTAGATGCGGGCACTATGACCCAATACAAATTGGTTACTTACAGTTGTACATGCTGTAACACTTGAGGACACAGATTCCATTATTGCATATTAATGTAATAATCTTGTATATTAATGTAATAATATCCTCAATCCACTATTGGATATGATTATTAATGTATCTAAGCATTTATTCTACACTTGAATAAGGATAGTAAAGTTAGAACATGGTATTTGGAATGAACATGAATATAATTGATATAATTATACAGTACTGGATATAAATATACTTGCTTTA
The DNA here is from genome assembly GCA_037367405.1 of Ottelia alismoides. Taxonomy (NCBI): domain Eukaryota; kingdom Viridiplantae; phylum Streptophyta; class Magnoliopsida; order Alismatales; family Hydrocharitaceae; genus Ottelia; species Ottelia alismoides. The sequence goes on from JAZKJV010001986.1 coordinate 213,419, forward strand.
GAATGGATCGGGCTATCGGGCTAACGGGTTTGGGCCTTCTAAGGCCCAAACCCGGCCCGTTAATCAATATGGGCTCATTTTAGGGCCCACGGCCCGCCCATTAAATTTCGGGTTCGGGTTTGGGTCGGGTTATACGGGTCGGGTTTTGGGCCGGGTCGGGCCGGCCCAGCCCAATGCCCAACCCTACTTGCACCCCTTTGCAAGTTCTTAAAAAAATTTCAAGTTTCTTCTTATTGCATGTAAGTCCCTGTGCTTTATTTGAACTTCTTTTTGATTTTCTGTATTGCATTTATAACCTTCCATTTGCACGTTTATCTTATTGTCATTTTGCCATCTATTTTTAATTTCAAAAGTTGCATTGTGTAGTACACTTCTTGTTCTACCATCATAGCATTTATTTGTATTTTTATGATTTGCAGAGTATTTATTGAAATTAATTTGGTGGAAAATTGTAGTATTTTATCCATTTTGATTGATTACTTGATTGTGTAATCTCTGCTTGTCGAAAAATCACTGAAAAATCGTAGTTGGTAGATCTAAGTTTACGCTACAACATATCCAAAATTCACATCATTTGCACCTATAGTTTGTCTTAGAAAAATCATTTAGTGAAAACCTTAATCGATTTTTAATTAATCAACCGTGAAATGTTTTAAGAAAATTCAAGTTGATTTGGATAGCTCTTAATTAGATCTATTTGAATTAATTTTATTTCTGAGAAATATCATCGTTTGATAATTATTAAAATTGGTTTAGTTATTTTCACTAAAGTCTGCATATTTTATTATCTGTGCATCTAAAAATTACAAAAAAATTAGAGTAGCCTAATTTCATCCCATTTCATAATCTGGCCAAGTTTCATAATTTTTGAAATTAATTTGACCATCTTTCTGAATTAACATTTAATTTGGCCTGATTTTGCATGTGTATTGTATAGAAAAGCTGAAAAAAGACCAAAAATATATTCCCCGAAAATCTCACACTTGGATTTTGCTAAAATTTGACCTAAGGAGACAGTTGCCTCCCTGAGTTCGACCTTGGACTTCACCAAGTAAAAAAAAATTGCCGCTTAAAATTAACTTCATATTAATCGATAAGTGGTTTTTGATTAGCCCTCTCGTATCCGACTGCAACGAACGACTTTAACTTAATTTGGACAATTAATTTGCTCGAATTAACTAAGGGTGCGGGAGCGATATCAGTAATCCGCCTGGATCTTGCCAGATAGTCAATTACATCTGCTCCCATTTGCTGGCTTATATTCTCATTTGGTCTTTCACCTGGTTGATTGAGAATGGGAGCACCATTGGAATCCATCCACCTCTGAAGAACATCTTCATCAACATTGTCATCGTGCATCTTGAAAATGTATGCAAGATTAATAGGGTATGTGTAGTCCTCTTTGTATTGTCCCTCCCTTACACGTTTCATCTTCAGCCTCAAGTTGTAATGCACGTAGATCCGTAATGCAGAAACAACCATGCTTTGGATCCTTTTCCAATCGCTTCTCTGATCTTCTCTCTCATGTAGCGCATTGCCTTATAGATCACTCCCATGGTAGGCTTCTTATGGCCATCCACGATCCGTAATGCAGAAACAACTGTATCCATGATCTTCGTGACCCGAGTCACATCATCCCAAAAGTGGAGATCATTGATCAATGTCTCCACTTTTCGTCCTCCTTCAGTCCGAGCTTCAAGTATCTCGAACCATTCACCTTGGCAACACATGGTTTTCAACCATGTCTTTTGTTGTTTGAGGCTTTGCAACGCTATAAAATTGGTTGTAAAGCGTGTGATGCCATGCCTCACCAGCTCACCATTGTACGTCCATCCCATCAATGCCAACACTTTGCCATGGTTGTAAATGAATGTGGTGATCGTCAATGCTTGCTCCACCACCCTTGAGACGAGCTTGCTCTTGCTGAAATCCTTTAAAATTAAATCAATGCTATATGCAACACACGGTGTTCAAAAAATGCCATAGCTGCTAGACTTCATTATTGTTTCACCTGCTTTCTTGAATTTGCTGCCATTATCCGCCACAATCTGGACAATGTGATCTTTCCCAACATCTTTAATGACGTCCTTCATCAACTTCATCAGGTACTTGTGGTCCTTCACATGATCAGATGTGTGGAGAAAAGAAGAGAAGAATATTGTGTGTTTATTCTGTGAGGTCTAGGGGCCCTTATATAGGACTAAACCCTGGGGTGCTCAGAGGAGAACTTACACAAATACCCCTGTGGGGTTACATAAGGAAACAATACATAAGGAAACAGTGATACATAGTGAAACAGTGCATAAGGAAATATAGGTAAATAAAGAAACAACAATATACAGTAATCTCTAACACTCCCCCTCAAGTTGGAGCATATTCATCAATCATGCCCAACTTGGAAGTTATTCATGAAAGTCGCTTCTTAGTTACCGCCTTGGTAAAGATATCAGCAAGTTGAAGATCTTTTGGAATGTGCGGCGTGGTTATCTTCCCTCCTCGTACATCATCTCTGATAAAGTGACAATCAATCTCAATATGTTTTGTTCTCTCATGGAACACAGGATTGGTAGCAATGTAGGTAGCTGATTTGTTGTCACAATACACGAGAATAGGAGTGGATGTAGTAGCATTTAGTTCTTGTAGAAGAGTGAGTAGGCATGTGATCTCACATGTAGCCTGAGCCATTGCTCTATATTCAGCCTCAACACTAGATCTTGAAACAACTACTAGTTTCTTGCTTCTCCAACTAATCAGGTTTCCATGGCATATCCAATTGTAGATCGACGGTCTTCAGGAGAGCTTGCATAATCGGTGTCAGCATATGCAACAAGATTTGTGTGACCATTTGCCCCATAGAAGATTCCTCGTCCTGGAGAGTCTTTTAGGTAGCGAAGGATTTGAAGTACATCTTGCCAATGGCTGTAGCATGGTTTCTCCATATATTGGCTGGCTCTGTTTACAACATAAGATATATCAGGTCTAGTAACTGTAAGATATAGAAGTTTGCCAACCGGGCTCCTATATCGTGTAGTGTCTTCAAAGAGAGGATCATTGCATGCAGAATGTTTTCTAGGCTCTACTGGAATTCCTGAGGGTTTGCACCCAAGTAGTCCTGCCTCAGTTAGTATGTTAAGGCAGTATTTCCTCTGTGACATATGTAAGACTTTCTTAGTACGTAGAGCTTCAATGCCTAGAAAATAGCGAAGTTGTCCAAGATCCTTGGTGACGAATACTTCTTGCAAGAAAGCCTTGGTTTCTAGTATCCCTTGGTCATCATCTTCGGTAATAATCATATCATCTACATATACAGCAAGATTACAACACCAGTCTGTCGCCTCCTGACAAAAACCGAATAGTCAGATGTAGTCCTTTGGAAGCCCATGGTGCCAATCTCTGTACTCAGTCTATCAAACCAAGCTCTTGGACTCTGCTTTAGTCCGTAGATGACTTTGTGAAGTCGGCATACATACTCACCCTCGACTTCGTAACCTGGGGGTTGTATCATGTAGACTTCTTCGTCAAGCTCTCCATATAGAAACACATTCTTGACATCTAACTGAAACATAGGCCACTCTTTGTTCACTGCCACAGAGATGATAGTTCGTATGGATCCCATTCTAGCCACAGGGGAGAATGTTTCGAAGTAGTCTACCCCGTATGTTTGAGTAAAGCCCTTTGCTACAAGTCTTGATTTTAAACGATCAATAGAACCGTCAGGGGACTGTTTTGTAGTGAAGATCCAGCGACATGCAACTGGTTTACATCCAGGAGGGTATTTGACAAGGTCCCATGTTTTTCGAGACTGTAATGCTTCCATTTCTTCATTCATTGCCATTCTCCATCCCTCATCTTGTAATGCACTATGATGATCTTTGAGAACAGAAATAACCATTATGGCATCTGCATATCTTTTGTTAGAGCTAGATAACCCATTAGTAGAGGTGAAATGCGATATTGGGTGAAGTGTACATTGCCTCTTTGTTCTTCGTAGTGCGATCGGTAACTCGTGAGGACTATCCGGGGTAGCATTGGTGGGGGCATTCGAGGATGGCGTAGTGTCCTGCAACAGTGGAATAGGTAAAGGAACCTGAACAGGATTAGATACAATTCTTCTTTTATACACAATTGGTGGAGGGGGGAATTTTAGGAGAATATCGGACACTGTCCGAGTAAAGAAGATGTTTTGTTCAAAGAAGGTGACATCAAGAGAAACGTAATAACGATGTCCTGTAGGATCGTAACATATGTATCCTTTTTGAGTCTGAGAATACCCTAGAAAAACACATTTGATAGCACGAGCAGATAATTTGTCCGTGGTATGGAAATTATGGACAAAGGCTGTGCATCCAAAAATTTGTAAGGGCAGAGGGAAAGGTTTCTCCTTGGGATATAGTAAGTTGAAGGGAGTGGAGCCATGTAGAGAAGCAGAGGTGACCCTGTTTATAAGATGAACAACACTAAGGATAGCATTGCCCCAATATATCTTGGGAACATTCATATGGGTGAGTAAGGATCGAGCAATATCAAGAAGGTGTCTCAGTTTTCTTTCAGCAACCTGATTTTGTTGGGATGTATATGGGCAAGATGTTCGATGTATGGTTCCTTGGGAGGAAAAAAAGCTTATCAACTCATTCTGAGTAAATTCCGGAGCATTATCAGAACGAAAGATTTTAATGGTAGTAGAGAAGAAATTTTTGACATAATGAAAGAAGTTCTTGACAACGATATTAATTTCTGAATGTTCTTTTAACAAGAATACCCAAGATAAGTGACTGTAGTCATCCACAAAAACAACAAAGTACTTATGAACACTAATGGTTTTGACTGGACAGGGTCCTCAAATATCACAATGAATTAGAAAGAAAGGAGTAGTGCGGCGAGGCTCAATTCTAGCAGGAAAGGAAACTCTATGATGTTTTCTGAACTGACATGCTTCACACTCAGAAGGTTTTAGCGTAGACAGTTCAGGGAACATCATAGAGAGAGCTTTGGAAGAAGGATGTCCCAGACGAAGATGCCATAGAAGGGGATCTTCAGTGATGGAGGTAGCGCCAGCAAAGGTGGAAGTGTTAGGGCTGTTGAGGTAATATAGACCATTCCTCTCATGTCCCCCACCAAAAATCTGCCTCGTCCGGATGTCCTGAAAATAGCAGCAGAATTCATCAAAAATAACACGACAATGTAGCTCACGACATAGCTTCTGAACAGATAAAAGACGAGCGGGAAAGCAGTAGCACAATGCACATCTGTCAGTCGAAGTTTGTTGGAGAATTCAATAGTTCCAACAGCAGTAACGGGAGAATGATCCCCATTGGAAACACGAACGCTCTTTATAGAGGTAGAGGGTTGAGATGAGGTGAGTAGACTTACATCTCGCGTTAGATGAGTGGAAGCTCCAGAATCAATAATCCATGCATGTTTGATAACAGAAACTGAGTTTACTACTGTACCTGATGTAGTGGCAAGGCTAGTAGTAGCAGCAGATGCGGTCGTATCTTTTGTTGAGGGAGCAGAATCATTTAGAAATTGTCGCAGACGAGTATATTCAGAAGCAGTGAATGGAGTATGTTGTCCATCTGTACTTTAAGTAGTTGTATCATTCTTCGTATCATGTGATTCATCGTCATAAGTGTTATGAGCACTTGGTTGTCTGCCAGATGTTGCCCAGTAACGTTCAGACGGATGATTCATGCGACCACAATGTATGCACGCAGGATAACGACCAGTAGAGGAATCACAACCACGACCTCGTCCAAGGTCACGCCCGCGGCCACGACCTCGGCCTCTAGGATAGGTTTGTCTTCCTCTTTGCCCAGATGAATAGTGGGTTGTTGTCTCTGTGGAAGAATGAACTAGAGAATTTTGAACCGGAGCTTCCAGTTCCTGTAGTCGACCGAATATGGTTTCGATCGTAGGCAATTTATCTGTCATAAGAAATTGATCTTTTGCAATTTTGTACTTCGGGTGAAGTCCCGAGAGAAACCTGTAGACCTGTCACTCAGCACGTTCGCCTATTTGTTTATCACAGCATGCATGTTGAAAGATTAGAAGTTCCTCAAACAAGCTTGTAAGTGTCCGGTAGTATTCAGTTAGACTGGTCTCTTCTTGATTAGTAGACCAGATTCTTGTGTATATATCAGAGTGATGAGACTTGGTTGTTTTCTGGGAATATGTGTGCTCCAGATTTTCCCGCATGGCTTTTGCAGTATCTTTATATAAGAGATTTGCAGCAATATTTGGATCTACACTATTAGTCATCCAAGTAATTACCTGGCATGTCGACAAACCAGGCTTTATATTCTGCATCAGTGATAGCAGGAAGAGTCTTCGTGAGGATGGCACCCTTTCTTTGGCCACCAATAAATATCTTGAAAGATCGAGACCATTAAACATAGTTTTCCGAGCCTTCAACTTGATAGATGTACCTTGTATCATTTAGAGAAGAAGGTGGATACATAAGCTTGGTCTCGATGGACGTCATGATAGCGTCTCTAGGTCAAGAAAAAGTAACCTAAATGAAGTTGTAGTTGATATGTAGAGCCTCCTTAGTTGCACATTAGTAGAGAGTTGTGGAGCCTGAACGTCCTAAATCGGAGCCGAACAGGAGCCTAGAGCTGCAGCGGCGAGGTGCGCGCAGAAGCTCGATGCAGGGGCGTGCAGGGGCACGATGCAGGGGCGCGCAGGGACAGGGAGCGCGTGGGGGCGCTGTACGCGAGGCGCACAGGTGCGCGCAGGTGTGCAGTGGCGCGGGGCGCAGGTGCGCATGGCGCGAGGTGCCTAGGGCTTAGAGCCCAAGGGGCATGAGCCCGAGGTGTGCACGCCTAACGCAGGGCGTTGTGGATGGGAGAGAAGAAGAAGGGGCGGGCGGTGGTAGGAGGGAAAATTAGGTCAGAACACCGGTTTAGGACCGCTGCTCTGATACCAAGTAGAGAAAAGAAGAGAAGAATATTGTGTGTTTATTCTGTGAGGTCTAGGGGTCCTTATATAGGACTAAACCCTAGGATGCTCAGAGGAGAACTTACATAAATACCCCTATGGGGTTACATAGGGAAACAATACATAAGGAAACCGTGATGCATAGGGAAACATTGCATAAGGAAATAGAGGTAAATAAAGAAACAACAATATACGATAATCTCTAACAAGATGCATCAACAAATTTCAAAAAGATTGTCTTCCCATCACAGTAAATGAAGAAGTTGATGATCTACTTCCTCGTGTAGCTCGTCCACCCATTGCACATCGTCACCCCGTACTCTGGGTGACGATGTATTCATTTATCTCCTCCTTCTCCATCCCCAGATATTTGTTCATAATCTCGTAGGATGTGGGAGCCTTCACTCCCGTTCTCGCTGCAACGATCTCATCAATGGCATGCTGTAGAAATGACCCTCTAACAATGTTGGCAGGAATGCTCTCCCCAAAGAAGAGCTTGCTGATGGCCTTTCCTACCCTTTTTCGTGCATTGGTGAACATACCCTTCACTGTCTTCTGCCTCGGATCCTTGCTTGCCTTGTATTGCATGAATCCGCTCCTTATAAAGAAGGGCTCAATTCCCTTCCCCTTATGTTTTTTGGTAGGTGGTGGTACTGGTGCGCTCCAGAACCACTCCCACCACCGCCTGCACACAGAAGCCGCCTCGTGCACCATCGAATTCTCTCCTCTCGAACTCGCTCTTCATTGATTCGTTTGTTGCCCTCCTGTACGCCCTTCTCTCCGTTGTAGTCTGAATGTCAGCGGGGTAGACGAAGTCATCATCGTTTGAATATGAGAGGATGCTGTTATTCTTTCTCAAACATGAACTCTTTGAATGGTTCATCCCTTCTTACCCTCTTTGTATCCTTATCATTCTTCCCGTCCAAGATGGCCTTCACCTTGCCCCTCACATCTTTGGGACAACGCTTGCACTTGGCAATATTCTTGTTATTGTCAACAAGATGTTGCTTCATCCTCATGATCCCACCTCCTCCCAACTTCTTTCCACATAAATTGCATTGTAGTTTGGTTTTATTTCCATCAGGAGTGGAGGCATACCTCCAACCAATGTCCCCATTGAAATCACCCTTCTGATCCTTAGAACTGTCAGATTCTGATCCAGAACCGGAATGTGCCATGATGATGATCACTGAAACCTGCGAGGAGATTGAAGAACAATCATTCAAGAGGTATACAATGCGACCGATTAAGAATTTGCTAATTAATTTATGTTTTAATTTTCGGATTTAATATATTTTTAATTTTTCTAACATCTAATACACACAAAATCGTAAATACGTAGTGTTTGAAATTGAAAGTACACTCTTAATATTCTGATTTTCAGAAAAATACCTTAGATCTATACATTAGGGTCTTAGATCTAGCAATTAGGGGATCATTTTCGAGAAAAAACTGCCTAAGTGACACAAAACATGTAAAAAACAACAGATCTAAGATTTGATTTTCATATTTACTTAATTTTTAGATTTCATTTACAAAAAAATCCGAAACATGTTTTTTACTTCCATAACTTAAGATCCAAGTTTATCATTGTTGAGTTCTTCATTCCACATTAAAATACAAAAGCCCCAATTTCTTCTTCCATAGATCTCACAAAATGTTCTCAAAGTACGCTTTACTACATACACAAGATCCGAGTTAATACATCCATAACTATCATTATTGTGCAATTAAAATGCAAAATCCCTAGTTTTGGTTTCCAAAAATAAAGCTAGACATTCGAAATCTCTCAAAAAAACACCACACCAAGCTAGATCAACATCTTAAGAGTAAAACCCCTAAACAAATTGAAGAATTTGATGAAGATTTGGCCAAATATGGCTTACCTTGAAGAAAGGAGCGAAATATGACCTTGGAGGAAGCTTGAAGAAGTTGGCAGCTCAAACTCAATCGAAATGGGCGAATTTCGACATACATTTCGGTACATATCGCCAACAGTGGGTATTTTTTTATTGCAGATTCCCTTTTTTTGGGCGAGATGACTTGAAATCTCATCGACATCTCATGAGATTTCAGGCGAAATTTGGGATATCGACATGCATATAGGTTTCGAGATACTCCACCCATCGAAATTGAAATTTCCGAGATTTAGGTTGCTGTTTTTATCTTTTTTTAAAAATCGATGATTTTTCTAGATTTCCTAATTCTTTTTATTGAAGAATAAGTCTGAGGCTTGATCTGTGATCAAATCTTTTATTAATGAGAAAGAATATTTTTTCTTCTAATGTCCAATATATTCGTTCTGATAATGCTTTAGATTTCTGCACCTTACAACTTTCTGACTTTCTTAGATTTCTTGACATTGTTCACCAAACCTCATGTGCCTATACACCCCAACCGCATGGTGTTGCCGAGTGCAAACACTGTCACTTACTTGATGTAACCCAAACATTGTTGATATAGAGTTGTGCTCCTTATTCCTATTAGGGAGATGCTGTCCTCACGACTTGCTATCTGGTGAACTGCACACCTTCATCTGTGTTGGGAGAGAAGATTACTTTCTTGATTGCGTTTCTCGAGAAGGATCTTTTCTCTCTTACACCTCGTATGTTCGGCTTAGTTGCTTTTGTTCATGATGTCTCTCCAGGTCGTGACAAGCTCTCTCTCAGAGTTGTCAAGTGCGTTTTTGTTGGCTACTCTCGAGGCCCGAATATCCTTTGTCGTGTGCAAAGTGATTCAATTTATGCAGCATCTCAGACATGCTCATATGGATACAGTACATATGATTTTGAGGTATATGATGACTTCACCAGGTACACGACTTCTCTTCAGCAGAGATACATCTGTTTTAGTTATAGTATGTGTAGATACAGATTGTGCTGGGTGTCCAAAAGATATGAAGTCTACTTTAGGTTTTGCAGTGTTCATAGAGAATTCTCTGGTTTCTTAGAAGAGCAAGAAGCAGACCTTAGTTGCTAGATCGAGTGCTGAGTCAGAATACAAGGCCATGGCGCAGGCTAGCATGCATCTGTTCTTACTAACCTGACTATAGAGGTGCTTCTTCCCATGCACCTCTAATGTGACAATCAAGCTGCTCTTTCCATTGCCAACAACCCAACTTTTCATGAGAGGACCAAACACAGAGGTTGACTGCCACTACACTCATGACATGATACAGAAGTGTCTTATTACCACTAGTCACATCAGCTATGGAGATCAGACAACATATGTTTTTACTAAGACCTTAGCCATATGGCCTTATCGGAGATGTTCCAAGCTGAGCCTTATCGATATTTACGCTCCAGCTTGAGAGGGAGTGTTGAGATATTTCCTATCTTTTGTATTGTTTTCCTTTTATCCATTTATTTTGTCTTCTTCATTTAATTTGTCCAATAGGTTCCTCTCCTATATAAGAGAACCCAAGGACCCCTCATTAATCAATTCAATTAATTTTCCCCTCTACAGTAGGTGATCTTTCCAGGACTTTTCCACTCAAGAGTACATGCACGTAACAAAACTTCTAGTGTCTGGATAGTGCGCTCGCTCTGTCCGTCAGTCTGCGGATGGTAAGCAGAACTCATCTTTAGCTCTATTTGTAATGCTGACATAAACTGATGTCAGTAGTGAGATTTGAACCTCGAATCTCTGTCAGTTACAACCTCTCAAGGTATACCATGTAACCTAATGATATTATGAACATATAACTTGGCCAACTGAGATGGAGTATAAGTCATGTTGACAAGTATGAAATGAACTGGCTTGGTCAATGTGTCAACAACAATCCAAGTAGAATCATGGTCACTTGATGTTCTCAACAGTCCCGTGACAAAAGCCATAGAAATATTCTCCTACTTCCATTCGGGAATGGGGAAACTGTTGCAACCTTGACGGTCTCTTGTGCTCTGTCTTGACCATCTAGTAGGTCATGTACTTGCTAACATGATAGGTTATATCTCGCTTCATCTTGTCCCACTAGAAATGCTCACGTAGATCATAATACATTTTCGTACTGTTGGGGTGAATAGACAATCGTGAACTGTGTGCTTCATCAAGAATGTATCTGCGTAACTGCTCATCATCGGACACAATGACTCGATCAATCTTCCACAACATGGACTCTACTACCACTAGATCATCACATTCGTCCTTGGTGGTATGCATATATCTGTCTCTGATCCAAGGATATGTCTTTTGACCTTCTACTACGTGGTCCCATAAACTGCTGAATCGTGGAGGCATGACAATAGATATGGTGTACTCCTATGAGGGTGCCAATTGGTCAATGTTGCAAGCATATCCCATATATACAACCAGTTTGCCGTACCATCTGCATGAGTTCTTCTGCTAAGAGCATCCGCCATCATGTTTCCCTTACCAGGGTGGTAAGAGATTGTGCAGTCGTAATCCTTCAGTAGATCAAGCCATCTGCATTGCCTCATGTTAAGTTCCTTTTTTATTAAATATGTATATCAAGCTCTTGTGGTCTGTGAAAATATCAAAGTTTACCCCATAGAGATAGTGGCGTCAGATCTTCAGGGAGAAGACTACTGCCGCCAACTCCAAGTCGTGGGTGGGGTAATTCCGCTCACGCAGCCTCAACTGACGTGATGCATATGCAATCACATGACCTCGCTGCATCAGTATCACTCCTAAACCTTCTCCTAAAGCATATGTATAAACTGCATAATCCTGAGTGCCTGAAGGAATTGCAAGAATGGGCATAATTGCTAATCTTTCCTTCAATGTCCTGCTCGCATGAACCATTTCAAATAAAAAGAACTCCCTTCTGTATCAACCTTATCAGAGAAAGAACAACTCAAGAAAAATCACTGACGAAGCATCTGTAATAGCTTGCTAGTCCAAGGAATATACAAATCTTAGTGACCATCTTGGGTTGCTCCCAAGACATAACTGCCTCAATTTTCATAGGATGAGCTGCGATACCATCTCCAAAAATGACAAGTCCAAGGAATGAAACCTGGGATAAATCAAAACTCATACTTGTGTAGTTGGCATGTAGCTTGTGCTCTCGAAGTGTATCCAAAACTATCTTCAAATCATTTGCATGATCTTATTCATTTGGAGAATATGTCAACACATCGTCAATAAAAGGGCTATGAACTTATCCAAGTACGAACATAAAATCCTGTTCATCATGTCTATGAATGCTGCGTGGGCATTTGAGAGCCCAAACAACATCACAACAAACTCATAGTGCCCATATTGAGTCCTGAATATTGTCTTTGGGATATCCGATTCCCGAATCTTTGGCTGATGGTAGCCAGACTGAAGATCAATCTTCGAAAATACCGAATATCCCTGTAGTTGAACAAACAAATCATCAATGCGTGGTAGAGGATAACGATTCTTCACCGTTTTCTTGTTTAGTTGTCGATAATCAATGTACAATCTAATGGATCCGTCCTTCTTCCTAACCAAAAGAATGGGAGCACCCCAAGGTGGAGTGCTCGGCCTCACAAAACCTAAGTCAAGTAGTTCCTGCAATTGCACCTTCAGCTCTCTCAACTCAGCCAGTGTCATGCGGTAATGAACCGTCGAGATCGATTACGTATTTGGTAGCAACGAGATCTCAAACTCAATCTCCCTCTCAGGCGGCAAACCTGGTAAATCATCAGGAAACACATCAAGGTAATATGATACCCTACCCTGATATCCTAGGTCATCGGCTTCCGATCGGATGTCTCTCGAACAAATGCTAGATAAGTATAACATCCTTGATCGACAAGTCTCAAAGCTATAAATACCTAAGATGTACTCCATTCTGGAGTTATGTAAAGTACTCTCAAAAGTTAACTCGTGTAAATCTGGTTCAGAAAGCAATCAACCGGAGCATGATGAGCTGATAATCAATCCATACCCAAAATTAGATCAACAAGCTGTAGTAAAAGACAATCTACGACCATCTCATGATCACCAATCAACACTGACAGACCTCTGACTAATGATGAACAATTGGCCACTTGGCTCATGGATGTGATAATGAGGATCTAGAGCCTCTGTAATTCTACCTACTGAAGTTACTAATATCGAAGCAATGAATAAATGGGTTGTTCCTGAATTAAATAAAATATGGAAAGGACAACTCAAAATTGAGACCATACCTTTCACCATAGTAACTGCTGATCGTGCTTGCTCCTGAGTTACTACATGCAACTGTCTTTGTCTCGCTGGTACAACACTCGAATCGGCCACACTCTGTGTTTGTCTCTGCGGCCTCCTGAAGTTGGAGTTCCTATCACGGAAAGTCCCTATATGTTTTGTTTGCAACTATTAAGGCTATGGCCGTGGTCGAGGTGCACTAGAGGTGTGGGGGCACTAAGATCGGTAGTGACCCCACTGATTGCATAAGAAGCATCGTACTGATGGAGTAAGCGTAGCTGTCATGTATCCTCTTCGAGTCGATCCTACTGTGGATCTCTCCAATCTCTGCGACCTATATGGTCGTGTTGTGCTGGTTCCACGGTTGGCTAGTACCCCTCGCAAGGTAATTGTAGGAGAGGAGTGGGTACCTAGCTCAAATCCTGAAGTTGGAGTTCCTATCACGGAAAGTCCCTATATGTTTTGTTTGCAACTATGAAGGCTATGGCCGTGGTCGAGGCGCACTAGAGGTGTGAGGGCACTAAGATCGGTAGTGACCCCACTGATTGCATAAGAAGCATCGTACTGATGGAGTAAGCGTAGCTGTCATGTATCCTCTTCGAGTCGATCCTACTGTGGATCTCTCTAATCTCTGCGACCTATATGGTCGTGTTGTGCTGGTTCCACGGTTGGCTAGTACCCCTCGCAAGGTAATTGTAGGAGAGGAGTGGGTACCTAGCTCAAAGAAGAAGTGTGATCTGAAACTTATCTCAAAATCATCCCATTTAGGCTCACGTCCCATCTTAGAAATTATAGCCTCCCACTATCTCTCAGCGAACTCAGTCAACGAATACTCAGCAAAAGGTAACCACGTGTCTCGTGGTAGGTCATGGCATCGAATTTCGATGAAAATCAGCCGAATTTCAGTTGAATTTCGATTTCGGTGGTTGGCCGAAACGGCCTATATCAACCAAAATTCGGGGGCTCTAGTACAAAAACGATCGAAATGATCAAAATTTCGGTCAAAATTTTGTTTCGGTCACTCACCGAAATGGCGACCAGATTTAAGGCCTTGTGGTACGCAAATCATCTGGAGTACTTTCGCCAATCTCTTCAACGACTGCTCTGCCTCATCTGGTGTCCTTGTTCCCTTAAACTCGGGCACATTGGCTCGATGATATAAGGTGAAAACCGATTGATGCCTATGCATGGAAGAGTGCTCGTGCACAACTTCGTTTGTAAAAGGTACAAAATCCTGCTCCCTGCCATAATCTCCATCATCTGCTCCATGTATTGGTACCTCATCAAGCAGATCATCAAATCGAGGCTGCTGAATCTCCACAGACTGAGGCTGCTCCTGTGGTATTCCATCTTGTGAGGGATGGTAGGTGAAATCAGACAGCTCCTCAAACCTCATCTTGATCTCTCCCTGTCTGTCAGCTATATGTCGAGTCAAGATTTGGTCCTGCTGACCTCTCATCTCTAACTTCTGATCTCTTATAGCAGTCTGCTGCTGTTGGAGATCCGTAAGTGTAGCCATGATACATGCTAACTGGTCTGCTATCTCCTGATCGATCCTAAAACGTCATGGTTCTGTACAAGAACTAATATCATTAGTTATAACTGTGATTGTTTGCAATTATAATTGATTGTACTTTATCTCTTCTTGAGGTTACTATATGAATATTAAATGCAAATGTGACACGTGTATTGAATGTCATTCGTTTCTTCTCAGACTCGCGACAAGTTAGAGAAATGTCACTATCCGAGAACTTAATACGATTAGAAATATTATGAATGTTGTGTAGTGGGGTATCACTGTTCTGATACCATTCCTGTTGAAGGTTATGGGAAAACCTTAAGCACATCACAAAGGCGTGATGATCGCATCCGATGTGTGGTCGGGAGTGACCATGCATACTAGTTGCTCGGAGTAGCGAAATTTAAAAAAATTTAAAGAGATGAAATCACATGATTCGAGAACACTTCTCGAATCGTTTCATCAAACCACAAACAAGATAAAGGAATACATTTTGAAGTGTGGTTGCGATCGACGTCTTTAAACGAAGAGACTGCTTGTCTTAAGTCTGACCTGAAGGAGGAGACGTTTACGAGTGCATTGATGAGACGCGGGCTTCTCGCAATCCAATACGAATATCCAAAACGCGAATCTCCTGATTTCGTCTCACGAAATTGAATATCTTCTTCACGAGCAAGGTGCAACGAAGAGGTTTGCAATTCTCTTCGACAACGTAGTGATGATGGCGATTCTCTCGATCACAAGGAGTGGATGGTCGCACTTGAGAGAGAGAGGACACGCGATGAGAATGAGAGACAAATACTTGTAAAGTGTTGTAAAAGAAGAGCTAGGATTGCCTATTCTTTTATAGTATTTTGAGAGTCCACGGATCACAATCCATGTGAAACACAAAATCAATGGTTGAGATTGATTTGTATTTCTTTTCAATGATCATAATTTTGTTGTAAAAATACAACAACAACTGATTTAGATTAAATTAAATAAATTGAATAATCATATAATTTAATTTAACTAAATCGATTAGGATAGAAGGATTAGGAAGGAGGCCACCCACCTTCCTAAAATAGAGGGGACAACCACACTTTGAATGAGTCAAAGGGTGGGTATGTGAGATAAAATATCACATCCTTTCATATAGTTACAACAAATTTTGTTGTAAAATAATTCACAAAAAATAATTCCACATTAATTTTATAAATTTTCCAATCATGCCATTGAAAAAAAATATGAATCATATTCATATATCCAAAATAAATATAAATTGTATTTTCAATTAATTATGCAATGTAAATCCAATTCACATCAATTTTTTTTTGATGAAAAATCGGATGACTCCCCCACAAGGGGGTCACCTCTTAAAAATTTCATTAAAGGAGAAAAGAATCGAGTACATTACTGTGAGGACCAAAAGGAGTAGTGAGTGTTAAAATGTGAAACTACATTCTCAACATAAAACCTTTGACCCTTGAAAACGAGGTCATTTCTTGCCAACCAAATAGACCAGAGGGTCGCGAAAGATCTGGACGTAGTCTCTGTAGAGCCAAAGGTGCCCCCTTGGGTTGAACCCTAGAAAGCAGCATCCCCGTCGTAACTCGGCATAAGCCAATCGCCATCCAGACTCGTACGGACTAAGGGAACCTGAAGAACAGGTGATCTGAGTCCTCGATCGACCTGCTGCACCTGTCACAGTTGACATCTTGGATATCCAGCAGTCGTCCCCTTCGCGCCTTGTCCGAGAGGCGTCCCTTCCTCATCAGCCACAGAAAAAATTTACCCTGCAAGGAATTTTTGCTGCCCAAATTGTTTCACGTCACTACAAAGATCAGTATTGCTCTCAAGCATCGGTCTTCTCAGTTCATCATACACCCCCTTTATGGAGAAGCTAGCGCCCATCCAGCGGAAGTGATGTCTCTCCATCGAGAATTCCCTCTATTCCGGAAGCTCCGACATCAGTTGGATGAAATCCTCCGCACGTGGGTTCGAAAATTCTCCTAAAAACCTCGATGCCCATGACCGAGACTCCATGGCCTGGAGAAGGGTGGATTCCTTCAATGCTGTAAGAGAGAAAATGCGAGGGAATCTTCCCTCCAGAACTCCGTCCCCCGACCAATCGTCGTGCCAGAATCTGAAAGTTTGCCCGTTTACCACCTTGGGCCGAAGCCTATGTATCACCTGTGGCAGCGCCTGGCGGATCCCAACCCACAACGGTGATTCGAAGCGGCATCTCATGCCTCCCATTAACCAAGATGGAGTAGGAAGCGGTGGTTGCGCACCTTTTCATCCACATCACTCACGCATGGGGGAATCCTCTTCTTCTTAAGGACACCCAAATAAACCTCCAGTTGACGCAGTCATAGGCCTTTGCATAGTCAACCTTCCACATTGCCTTATGCTTTCGTCTGCGTCCAATCTAGGCAAATCTCCGAGGACATTACCAATCCGTCTGCTATCTGCCTACCCGGGATGAAGGCCGATTGTCCCTGTAGAACCACGGAGTCCAAGATCCCTCTAAGCCTGTTCGCCAGCTCCTTGGCGACTACCAGATATATTGCATTGGATAACGCAATGGGTCTGAAATCTTCAACCCTCATAGGAGTGTCCTTTGGGAGGAGGAAAAGTAGTGCCCTATTGATCTTCTCGAATCCTCCATTTCCCTCCCTGAGTTCATCCAATACGTCCATAACTTCTTCCTTTAAAAGCTCCCAAAACTCACGGTAGAATAAGATCGGAAAGCCGTCAGGACCTGGCGCTCCGTCTGAATTCATCTCCCACACCGCACACTTGTCCTTGTCGACTGTGAAAGGGAGCATCAACCCCTCACCCTGCCCAGCAGATATTTATGCGGCGTCGTGACCTGTCCAACTCCATCCAGCACCTCTTCTTTTACGCGTCGCGCTCATGTAGTGTGCCCTTAGTGCCCCACCAAGCTCCGACTCTTCCTTCACCCGGACACCGTCAACTTCTAATTCGTGGATGTAGTTCCTTCTCCTTCTTCCGGAGGCCACAAAATGAAAGAATTTCATGTTGGCGTCTCCCTCCTTTAGCCAATTTTGCCTGGACCTTTGACGTTCTCCTTTCTGTCTCTCAAGTCAAATTCATCTTGTTTTAACCCTCTTTCATCATCTATCCCGTCCAACGTGGTGACTTGAACCTGGATTCGCACCCTTATGGCTTTTCTCCTTGCCCTTAAATTCCTCCCATAAGATGTAATGAAGGTCCTTAGCATGCGAAGTTTAGTCACCAACCTCGCGACGACCGTTCCCTCCGTTGCGTAGCCTCTCCATTTTGCCTCCACCGCTTCTTTGAACCCCTCTTGCAACAACCAACTTTTCTCAAACCGGAAGAAAAATCTACTCCTCTCCTCCTCGCCCGAAGACCATAGGATGGGTGTGTGGTCGGAGTGCGCACGTAGGAGTGCCCACACCCTGGATAACGGATGAAGGATATTGAGAATCCTCAAGCGCATCACGGAAGCGTGTCGATTACATCGTATGCGATCGGGACGACTAGTCGCACTAGTCGCTAGATGCGGCGGAAAATAAATTTTTTAAATCTAAAGATGAAACCACATGATCACGAGAACACTTCTCGTATCGTTTCATCAAACCACAAAGTATAAGGAATACCTCTTGGAGCGTGATTGTAATCGTGAGATCCCAAACAAGAGATCCTCCTGTCTAAGTCCGATCCACGAAGAACACACTTGCGGGCGTGATGATGAGACGCGTTCCTCCCGCAATCCTCGATGAAGATCCAAGCAATGGATCCCCTGATTTCGTCAAGCGAAATCCGTCGTCTTCCTTTAGAGTAAGCAACTCCAAAGAAGAAGGAGATCCTCGAGTCGTCGAAGGCGAAGGCAAGATGCTCTCCTCCTCAATATACAAAGTGGACGACCACTTGAGATTGAGAGGGAGAGAGGTTAGACGAGAATGAGAGAGAGAGAGAGAGTAATAGTCTTCTACAACTCTTGATGATGTACCAAGAATGGCTAGGCTAGCCCTCCTTTTATATTAGTTTAGGATCCAATGGATCTCAATCCATGGGACACATAGATCCAACGGCCATGCTTGGTCTATGTAAGTAATCAATGGCTATGATTGTTGTTGGTTAAAACCAACAACATTTATTTATATTTAAATTAAATATATGTTGGAACATTATCAACACATTTTAATTTAACATAAATAAATTTATCAGGAGATAATGTGATAACAAAAAAAGGAGGCAACAAACCACCCTAAATTATAGGGGGCGTCACCTATGAATAAGTCATAGGTGACACCACCTTTTATTTAGGTGGTTATTTTTGTCTCCTTTTATTTTATCTTGTTATCTCTATTATTGCAATAATATCCACCAAATTAATTCCAAATTAATTTGTGAATATTTCCATCATGCCATTGAAAAATATGTGAATTAAATTCACAACCCAAACTAATTTGTAAATTACATTTCCAATTAATAAATGTGAATCCAATCCACATTTAATAATTAACAAATGCTATTTACGAAATTTCTCTCTCTTAGATATATATTTTAAATCATATTTATAATACACATATATCATGGATAGTATTATCCACATTCTCTAATCCTTAATAATTAAATCCCATTTAGTTATCTTGGATAATTATTCTTACAATATGAATCCTATTCATATTATGCTTGATGATTAAATCTCATTTAATCATCAAGTCCTTCTTGCTTGGATATGCATTTCATCAAATGAATTATTCTTGAACCCTTTCAAGAATTATGTGCTTTCTCCGCAGATACTTGGAGATAAGGACAGGGCGATATTGCTCCACGTATAGTGACTTGGATGTTGAGATTTCATCTCAAATCCAGATCTTACGAACCTCCCATAGATGCTTGATTAAATCAAGACCGCAAATCTAATCTTCTCATTATATCTGAATCTCATTCAGACCAATGTCCAACACTTGGACTAAGATCAGATTGCTTCTCTACTGAAAGGAGTCACTAAAATCCAGACCTGCTTTATCACTCCCTCGGAATGGAAGCGTCATGGACATACAGTCGTTTATGATCACATCACCCTCATGTATTCCCAATACCTGTACATCCCGCATACTGGAAGACCTATGATCAACCCGAAGATCAAGATCAATTTTATACTGTCTTCTTCAGGGTTTTATCAATAAGTTTCTCATTTGATCATTGGGATTTGGTATCGATCATATACTTTCCAAAAGCATATATCATACCTAGGTCTTGATCATATACTTTCCAAAAGTATATATCAAACTTACAAATTCAGTCAAGCTTTCAAAGCGAGACGACCGTACACGGAATTTGATTCTTCCCACTATCTCATGAGTGAGCTCATGTCGTCCGGTTCAGTAGTGAACCTGTATGATCCCTTCGAGAGATCGTATTACTCATATGCCCTTATATACACACTAGCTCGCCGGTGTATAGACTTTGGTTAGGCCATCAACCTATCGGTCTGCCAAATGTACATACTCAGACATATAACAACACATCTGTCTCCGGTCAGAGGATGCATGCCTATATTGTGACAGCATACGACATAGGACTTTGATTATCTCGATCTCGTTAAGTCAACACTTTGACCTAACCAATCTGACACCTATGAATCTCTATTCCTATGCAGAGGACCTGCATCAAGAGGTCGGTCAGATATCAGCTTATGTGAGAAAGGATTGCCATCTCCTACTCAGGCTGGAGATCACATCTTAACAATCATTTGACGGTGCTTGATGAGTCTTCAATCTAACTCTTTAAATATTCATCCAAGCACCAGCCTCTATGATTCAATAATTGAATCAACAACTGTATGATCATTAAGATAGCCATGGTACATAACCCTAATTGTACTAAGGGACCTATTATGCAAATTAATTATTCTTCATTTCATATCAGGGAATGATATTCGCAATAACTTTTATTGCATAATGGCTCGCCGTGGGCTCGCATGTCCAACAACGAAAACCTCTTTGCCGCCTCCGTAGAGAGCAGGAATCTATCCAACCTCGAGCGCGACCGGATGTTGCGCCACATGTAAGCACAACCCGTCGCATTATGGATAATTATACCCAAGGCATGAAGAATCCGCCGGAGGTCCACCGATCCTGGGTCAGTCCCACTCGCGCCTCGAGGCCAGTCGTCCGGAAGCAGAGTGACATTGAGGTCCCCACCAATAATCCAAGGAATTGCCACGTTGGAAGAGCCGAGTTCCTCCAGATCCTCTGCTAGGGAGCCTCTGTCGTTACCATTTGGCCCATAAATATTGGAAATGCACATAGTCAACCCATCAGAGCAGTGCCTCAACGTCACCGTCAAGCAGAAGCGAGTAATCCGCGTCTCCAGCAGCTCAAAGACGTCATTACTCCAGCCGGTAATCAGCCCTCTTGAAGCACCCTATTCCTCCATCTCCGCCATAACGTATTTTCCGCCCCCTCCAACGATTCACCCGCCTCGCGCGAGCTTAGTCTCCTGGAGCATGAAAACATCCGCGTGTGATTCGACCATGATCTCGCAGACCCTCATCCGCTTCTCTGAGCTCCCCAAGCCCCGCACATTCCAAGAGAGGAGGTTCAATGGCATGATTCAATGGACGTCCTCTTGGGTGGAATTAGGTCGAGACGTCCCGCCATCGCTCTATCCAGGGGCTCGAATCGATTAATTAATACAGGCGGAGTAGTGATCGGTTCGTGAGCAGAGTCCTCCCGCTCCATCGATTCAAGTAATGCTGCGCGACGTTGGCTTCTCCTCTCCCTTCCTGAACTCTTTCTCTAGTAGCATCTCTGGAATTTGTTTTGCCCTTCCTCTATCAATGTAGGTTGCGATTTCGTGTTCCGGTTCTCTTCTTCCCGAAAGGCGCCCCTTATCTCGGTAGATGTCTCCTTTTCCTTCAGCAGTGGGTCTTGGCACCCACTTTTGTCCCTTCCCTCCTCTTCTTCTGCCACTCCTTCCCATTCTTTTGTATCGCTAATCACTTCCCCGCAACTGTCAGGATTCACTGAAGCCTCCATCGATGCCACGTCTGGATCCCCACCTCAGTGCTTGGTGGAGCTACCTGATTTGCTAACAAGGGCTCCCCCGGGTGTACAACCGAATCCGCTGCTGGGTCTGCTTTGGGTTCGTGAATCAAGTTACCCGAAATGGCATCACACCTTCGTGTTTTGGAGCGCGATGTGTGGTTCGAGGACGTAGGCGCCTCAATATCCAAAGAGGGAAGTTGAGTCAACCTTGAGGATCGAGCATTAATTGTGCCATCAAAGGTCAAGGTCCTGAAACGAACTAGGTGCGGGAGACGAGGCATCCCTCTCCTTTTTTGCATCGCTTCCCATTCCCCTCCTTTTCGATGTTCCTCATGTGGGATACCGACCGTATTCGGTCCCATCGTCACCGTCGTCATCTTCACCATCGCCGTGGCCAGCCCTAACGCCCCCACTACTCCGTTGTGTCTTGGATGTTCTTGCCAACCCTCACAGGCTCGACCTCCTTCTTGCTTCACCTTTGTCTCTTTCCCCAGCGTAATTTCGACGTGCAAAGCCTTCCCTGCAATCCATATTCTTCTCCCCCCAGGCCTTCCGAGGTGAAGTTCCGCACCTTGATAATAGGGTCCAGTGGGTCGCCCGGATGGCATCCCGAGCTCTCGATCTTAACGGCCTCTAAAACCCCCTTGAGCAATCTTCGCATGTTCTCTAACCCCCGCTCGGGGAACGGGATACCTCTGACGGAAACATGATGCAAAGTGATTGGGCGGTTCATGCTGTATGAGGCCCGCAACTTGCGACATTTCAGCTCCATCCATCCTTCTTCCGACCATCTAAGCAATTCCATTGCCTCAATTTCTGATACTCCCCTCGCAATTACATGTCCAGGGCACCAGAATTTGATATCCCCGCCAAATCGGGTCGCCGGCACCAGATCCACACCCGACGAACCGCTGAAGAGCACCTCCGGATCATCTCCCTCCCCCACCAACATCGACACTCCCTCCCCTTTGGAAGGTTTATTCGACGCCTCGTTGTCAACGAAGGTTTCCAGGTCCCTCGACGTTGGGGACAAACCCTGCTCTTGTGAGAGAACTTGTGGCAAAGCAAGCAACGAATGGATTCTCGACATTGTCGTACCCAATGACTCAGGGAGCCGCACCAAAAACAACCACCTCCAAAATGGTTGGTGAAGCTTCGTTGGTTCTTTCCCTGCGATCAATCTCCCCCTGGCCGGACCTTCTCACTCACTCTAGAAGGGCAGCCTCTCGCTCTCGCTGAATCCACCCATCGGATGCGTCTTCTACGCACCGCTATCCAGCCGCCCTCCGTGGTGACGCAGTCCCTCCGCATCTATATTTAATTCATAAATATTATTTACAATTAGCTCTCTCTAATATATTATAAATCACATTTATAATATATTTGATTAATGTGGATAGTGCTATACACATTATTCATATCCTTGATAATAAATCACATTTAATTATCTTGGATCATCATTCTCATGCATCTAAATAATATAAATCACATTCACCTTATTCATGATAATTAAATCACATTTAATTATCAATTTCTCAATGGTTAGATACATAATTCATCAATGGAATTATTCTTGAACTCTTTCAAGAACGATGTGCTTTCTCCACAGATACTTGGAGATAAGGATATGGCGACTATACGTTTCATGCATAGTGACTTGGATGTTGGGATCACATCTTAAATCCAAATCTCGGGGTCCTCTCATAGATGCTTGATTGAATCAATGCTTTAGATTTAATCTTCTCATTGTATCTAAATCACATTCAGATCAATGTCCAACATTTGGACTAAGATAAGATCACCTCTCTACTAAGAGGAGCCACTAAAATCCAGACCTGTTTCATCATTCCTCGGAATGGAAGCGTCATGGTTATATAATCGTTTATGATCACATTATCCTTAAGTATTCCTAATGCCCGTACATCCTGCATACTAGAAGGCTTAGAATAAACTCGAAATTTTAGATCATTTTTAGACTGTCTTCGTCAGGGTTTTATCATTAAGTTTCTCACTTGGTCATTGCGAGTTGGTATCGATCATATACTTTTCAAAAGCATATATAATACATAGGTATTGATTATATACTTTCCAAAAGCATATATCAAACCTAAAAATTCAGTCAAGCTTCCAAAGCGAGACAATCATGCATGGAATTTGATCCCAATATCTCATGATTGGGCTCATGTCTTTCGGTTTTGTAATGAATCTGTATGATTCCTTTGAGAGTTCATATTACTCATATGACCTTGTATGCACACCAGTTCGTCGGTGTATGGACCTTGATTAGATCATCAATCTATCAGTCTGCCAAACGTACATATTCAGACATATAGTAACACATCAATCTCTAGTCAGATGAACACAATGGCACTCCAACTAAGCTTCACATGGTTAATCTTGATTCTACCCGAAATCATAACATTTATAATGTCATCAAATTTAATGTTCCAACTACAAGAACCTTATTCGAGTCCATGGATGAAATTCTTTTAGCACGCACATTTTGTGAACAACACGGACCAGACATGGTCCCCAGATGTCACAGTGAACCAACGTAAAAGGAACAGAATGACGCGTCTCAACTGTCATAGGAAACGACGTCCTATGATGTTTCCTGTAATGGAATTCCTCACATTCAAATAGATTCAATGGAGAAAGTTCGGGGACCATCATGGAGAGATATTTAGTAGACGAATGACTAAGATAGAGACAGTCGGCCGACTAGTCGGCCTGACTATGCGACTCAGGGGGGTGCCCGATTCGAATAGACTAAATCGGGCTATAGTCGGTTGAGCCCAATTAGTCGGGCGCCTAGTCGGTCGCTTAGGCGGCCGATTTTTGCATAGAAGATCCGAGCTGGGAATCGGCTTTTGAAATAAAGGGTTACTGTTAGACAGTAACCCTCCACTCCCGTGCGCGATACCCTTTCGACCCCCCTCCCGCTCCCGTGCGCGATACCCCTAGGCTCCCCCGCCTCGCCGGTGCCGCCCCCAACGCCTCGCCGCTCCCAGCACCTCGTAGCCCCCATCGCGTTCAGCGCTTCGTCGCCTCCGGTGCCGCCCCCTCGGTCTAGGCTCCAGCAGGTTAGTTTTTTTTTTGCTTTTATTTCCTCTTGTTTTCTTCAATTTTTTTTTGTTTTTGCTTAGGTTGATCTTAGATGTTATAGCTTTGATTTGCTTAGATTAATGATGTTGAATTTAGATGTTAATATGTTAATGTTATTGTTAGCAAATAACAATGTTAGGTTTTCTTCATTTTTTTTGTTTTTGCTTAGGTTGATCTTAGATGCTAATATGTTATTGCTTAGATTTTCTTAGGTTGATGATGTTGAACTTAGATGTTAATATATCAATGTTATTGTTAGCAAATAACAATGTTTGGTTTTCTTCAATTTTTTTGTTTTTGCTTAGGTTGATCTTAGATGTTAATAACATGTTATTGCTTAGATTTGCTTAAGATGATCTTAGATTTTATTGTTAGGATATATTTTCTCTTCTATGTTTGGTTAGCTTTGTGTTTGATGATTAGTAATTTCTGAGTTTGTGACTATGTAGATGGATACACCTCCCGCGAACGTCGCTTTTGGTAGCGACTCGTCTTTTTACGTGCCACCAGGATCAGCTGATCCTGCATGACAATATGGTTATCTTTCGAACCGTACAGATCCAAATACAGTTACTTGCAGATTGTGCAAGAAGGTTGTCAAGGGAGGTGTTTACATGTTCAAGCAACATCTAGCACACCGTAAAGGCAACGTGGCTGCATGTCCCAAGGTGGATGAAGATACGAAGAAGAAGATGATCGCATATCTTGATGACGTTGCAAGGAAGAAGAGCTAGAAAGCCGCTGATGTTCAAGAGCTGAGAGAGGATGTTGATATCACTGGAGATGCGGGTTCAGCGAAGAGATCATGAGTATCCGACTCGTTGGAGTGGAATGTCGCATTGGAAGGATCATCACGTCAGTTGACCATAAAAGATGCATTCTCCAAAGAGCATCGTGATAGGGTCACGCCGTATATAGTCAACTGGGCATATACATCGACGATTCCTTTTAATGCACTGGCGACGAAGCTCTTCTTGCAGATGGTGGAGGCGATTGGGAAGTATGGGCCTGGACTAAAGACTCCCGCGGGGTATGAGCTTAGTGGTCCACTTCTGAAGGATGCGGTGAAGAAAATGCACGATGACTTGTAATGTCATCGTGATACGTGGAAGTCGACAGGATGCTCTTTGATGACTGATGCGTGGACGGACATGCGTGGAAGAAGCATCATCAATTTTTGTGTTAATTGCACCTTGGGGACTTCATTTTTGAAGTCCATAGATGCTTCAAATGAGGCCCATACTGCGGAATACATCTTCAAACTGGTGGATGAGTGTCTTAATGAAGTGGGCATTGATAATGTGGTTCAGATTGTGGCGGATAATGCATCTACCAATGTAGCAGCGGGAAGATTGCTGCTTACCAAATATCCACGGATTTGGTGGACTCCATGCGCCGCGCACTCCGTTGATCTTGCTTTGGAGGAGATAAGCAGAGAGACGAAGATGAGGAGTGCAATCACAAAGGCAAAGAAGCTTACGTTGTTTATATACTCTCACACCAAAACTCTAAGCTTGATGCGCAAGTTCACCAACAAGAGAGACATTGCAAGGCCTGGTCAAACAAGATTTGCAACAACTTTTCTTACTCTTGAGAGCATGAATGAGAAGAAAGACAAGCTTAGATTGATGTTTTCCTCAGAAGAGTGGCGGACCTGCAAATGGTACAAGACCAAGAATGGAGAAGCAGCGAGTTCTATTGTATTCAACCTTACATTTTGGAACCACATTGCACACGCCATCCGAGTTTTCACTCCATTGGTTTGTTTATTGCGTGTTGTTGACGCAGATCGACGTCCATCCATGGACTTTGTCTACGGAGGGCTTGAAGATGCCAAACGGGAGATAATTGCATCATTCAATGGCGTGGAGTCATCTTACAATTTTTTTGTGGATGTTGTTACCTCCAAGACCAAAGGGAGGCTCGATACTCCATTGCATCTAGCGGTTTATTACTTGAACCCATTTTTCTTCTACACCAAGTCTCGTGGTGATCCGGATGTTGTGGTGAGGAGAGGGTTTAAGGACTGCATGGAAAGATTTATCCAGATTTGGATGCACAAGATGCAATTACCAGGGACGAGCTTCCAGCATACAGACTTGGTCGCGGTGATTTTGGCAAGCCTTTAGCTGTGAGATATAGGATGACAAATGACAACAATTATGACCCAGGTATTTCATGCTGGACAAGTCTCTCTTTGGCAATATTATAGTATAATTATATTGACGAATTCTCTATTTAAATAGCTAATTGGTGGTATAACCATGGAGATGACACGCCTCATTATTTGAAAGCCATGGCCATCAAGATCTTGAGCTTGACGTCTTCATCATCCGGATGTGAGCGTAACTGGAGTTCGTTTGACTCGGTAATGACTTTATTCTACCCACCAAATTTAATTACTAATAGTAAACTATAACGTAGTAATTGATATAAATTTAAAATTTGTATTTTGATGTTCAGATCCATACCAAGAAGATGAACATATTGGAGACGAAGAAGCTGAATGATCTTGTGTATATTCGTTTCAATTCAAACCTACGGGAACGTCGAGTTGAAAAAGAAAAAGATCCTCTTTCATCTCGTTATCGTGCATACATGGCTGAATGGACTGGAGGTGTCGATGCTCATGATGAGGAGGTTTTTCCAAGTTCCGGATTGACATGGGGTGCTGTAGCACATGCTAGTGGTGCTGAAGAGAATTTGGAACTGAGAAGGAGCCAACGAGTTGACCGTAGCAAGGGAGCTTCATCTTCAAGCTCCAATGCTACGCCGATGAACGAGAACGAGGAGTTACATCTTGATGATATAGAAGAAGAAGAAGATGATGATGACGACGACGAAGAAGAAGAGATGGACTTGGATAATGACATTGAGGATTGATTCGATTGACTTGTCTTCCTTTCCACTTGTATTTTTTTGGACATGTTGTATGTGTTT
The DNA here is from genome assembly GCA_037367405.1 of Ottelia alismoides. Lineage (NCBI taxonomy): Eukaryota > Viridiplantae > Streptophyta > Magnoliopsida > Alismatales > Hydrocharitaceae > Ottelia > Ottelia alismoides. The sequence goes on from JAZKJV010001986.1 coordinate 241,067, forward strand.
TTGAATATTTGCTCGTGTTATGTACCAAACATTTTGAATATTTGATCTTAACTTCCTTTATTTTTTCTTCTCTTGCTATAATTTCTTAAGCTCTTGAAAATATTAAATTTGCTAAAATTATGAAGATAAATGATAGTATATATATTAAAATTTGATTTATGTATTAAAAATAATTAAAAAAATCAAAACCGACTAATGCCCAACTAAATCCGATTACTCTCCCGACTGCTGATTAATCCTTAGTCAGTGACCCTACCGACCGAGTACCGACTGCCGACTTCTGTAACCTTGGATAGAGATGCCATAAAAAGGGGTCAGAAGAGATCGACACAACACCAGCAAAGGTAGAATATATTATGTAGGAATGTCAAGATAGTAGAGTCTATTTTTTTCACGTCCCCATCAAAAATCTACATCGTCTGGATGTCCTGAATCGGCGAGGAGATGCGAGACATTGCTTAAGGTGGTTTGTCCAATTGCAAAGGAGGTCAACTATGCACCAGTGAGGAGATGCAAATTTTGGGATGTTGAGCCCGCTTAGAGAGGATGATGCATGCCCAGAAAGTGTTGTAATGAGACTATATGAAGGGATCCTAGTTTTTTTGGATCTAAGCCCTAAAATGACCCAAGATAGATTTGAATGGAGGCAAAGAACTCATAAGAGGCATTAAGGTGAGTGGATGCTCGGAGTTGATGATCCAGACAAGGGGCATTAGCTGTTGCAGTAGTGGCAATAATCCCAACAGAGGTAATTGGGGAATGAGCCCCATTGTCCACTCTAACCGACTTTAGAGTGGAAAAAGGTTGAGAAAAGGTCAATAAACTATCTTATCTTGTCAGAGGATGCATCGGAGTTGATGATCCAGACAGGGGCATTAGCTGTTGTAGTATTGGCCATGACACTCAACGGAATGGCTAGATAAGCAGTAGAAGTGGCCTCATGAGATGTAGTATCAAAACGCTATAACATGTCCATCAGGCTTGAATACTAAGAGGCTGAAAGTTGGACAGTTTGTCCAGTAGAGTCCTGTGCAGGTGCCTCTATTGCTTTGCTATCATAATCTGTTGCCAAGTGTGCCCGTCGTGGTATCCCAAACTTCGCCCAACACTTCGCAGATTGGTGATTTGTCTTCTGACAGTTAATGCAAGGAATACAGTTACGACCACGACCCTGACCAGAGTTACGACCACCTCTGTAGGGACTACCCCTATAGCTGAAACAACTTCTTCATCCCGATGAGGCCATAAACACTGTATTTTCTATAGGTTGTGGAGTCTACATATGAATATTGAAATTCTCAATCTGTTGCAGACACCAAATATGACTTTGATCAATGGAAGTGTTTCTGATGTGAAGAACTGTTCCTTTACATTGTGGTGTCGTGGATGCAGACCAACAAGTAACCTGTATACTTGCCATTCTTCTCGCTGTCACCTGCTTCGTACAACAGGCTGACTGGATATGGCAAGTTTCTCGTATAGTTATGAAAGAAGACGATGATACTCCACCGACGTAGAATCACCTTGTGATGCAGACCAGATCCACATGTAGATGTCAGCCAAACATGAGTTGGTTGTCAGCTGTGGATATGTCTGCGCCAACTCTTCCCAAATCTCCTTGGTTGTCTCCTTGAAGAGGAGATTCATCGCAGTTTGTGGTTCTTTCATGATTAGATAGTTGTCTGCTTGTTAGGATTCAAAACCCTTGTCATCTTCCTTCGAGGTTTCCTTCGTCAAGATGGAGATCTTCCTCTGACTGTCGAGGGACACATTAAATGACCTGGACCATAGCACATAATTGCCAATGTCCTTAAATTTGATAGTAGTACCCTGTATCATCACATTGGATGTCGAAAAGAGGGTCTTTGTTTTGGTGTCATTATCATGGTCAACGATTGATATATGCAAGAAAGTTAGGAGAACTTCTAATCACGCATCTAGTGCATCAACATCACCCACTCAGATGGGTTCTTGGTGCCTTGACGAGGCGGGATGTGTGTCCCGACGAGGTCCTAAAAGCAGGTTGGTGAGATCTGAACTCAACGACGGAGGTTTAGATGTGTCGGCAAGGGCATGGCTAAGGGTTGGGGTTGCTCTGACGGAAGGCTGAGACCCTGGAGCGGGTGCTTGAGCTCTGGTGGTGGTCTGAAACCACCTGATGGAGGGTTGGGAATGCCTCTCTTGGTGCCGGCAAGGCCTTGGTGGCTTAGAGATGGGTTGACAGCCCTAGGTGCCATCGCTCAGGCTTATTGGTGTGCAGGGGCCCTAGGTGGAGAGGAGGGCCCGTGCAAGGAGGATGACGATGAGGCTTGTGGTGGCAGAGGGAACGCTTAAGTCAGAACCCCAGTCTAGGACCGTTGCTATGATACCATTGGAGAAAGATGAGAGAATGAATTGTTTAATCCATATGCTCTGGGGGTTCTTATATAGAGTGAAATCTTTAGGAGCAAAAAAAGAAGAATTACAAAGGTACCCTCGAGGGGTTACAAAATAAGATAAAGTAACTCTAAGGAGTACAATACAATAAAGCCGTATGCAAAAAAAATGGACAAAATGCGAGGAGAGCCGAAAAAAGAAAGCAAGGAGAGAACGACTTATTACTTTTGTTTTCTTCCATGTCATGTCTTCTCCCAACTTGATCGATGTCATCTATTTCGACCAGTATGACAGAAAGGGGGAGTATTATGTAGAGTTCAGACTCAACATATTGTCTGATTTAGACTCTACAGATTGTTTCAGAGTCTACAGTTCAATGCGTACAAGTGTGCGTTTGTTTGTTTGAGAGGTCCCCATACTCATCTTGTTTTCGGCTCATCGACCATTTAGACTATATAGTAGAGATCCAATTCTCTGAGCTATCATGGGCTTAGGGTTTTCATGATGTTTCATAGGGACTCCAGAGTAGAGATCCCATTCTCCGAGCCAGTGCGGAGAGACCCAGTTCTCCGATGAGGAGACCCAATCCAGACTCCAATCTCTGGCAACTGTGGATTCTGACGAGGATATTTCCACGACTTTCTTTAGTTTGACCCTTCAAAGAGATGGAGTAATTGCGGGCCAGAGTTCTCCAGCTTGAGGGAGAGTGTTGGAGTATGCATCATATTTGGAGATATGTAATTGTATCATTCTAGGATCCGATTGCCACATCCACATGTTTAGTCCAACATCTAATGTTAGTGAGAGTTCGGTTTATCTATGACGCTGTATAAGATGCCCCACACCCGTTTGAGAGAAAGTGAATGGAAGAATCAACCCTTAGTGGCATTATCTCGTAGTTTCATCCCGCTCCTTACGGAGTATGGTTCTACGTAAAATCTCGGTGTATCCACTGTTATTTATTTCTATATCTCTTGTAAGCATTCACACTGTGGAAAAAAAGAATGAAAAAATAGAAAAGCTTGTTTTATTCTAGAGGTCTAAGGGTCCTTATATAGGACAAACCCCTAGAGAGCTCAAAGGAGAAAATGCATAAATGCCTCATAAAATATTACTGCCACATAGGATCTTCTCTTAACATGTACTCCTACTACATAGAATATTCTCTTAACATATACTCCTGCCATATAGAATATTCTCTTAACATATATACTCCTAACACTCTCCCTCAAGTTGGAGCATATTCATCAGTCATGCCCAACTTGGAAACAATCTAGGAGAGTCGCTTCTTGGGTAGTGCGTTTGTGAAGACATCTGCAAGCTGAAGGTCGGTGTTGATGTGAGGAGTAGTAATCCTTCCAATCCTGACAACATCACAACAAAATGGCAGTCAACTTCTATATGCTTGGTTCGCTCTTAGAACACCGGATTCGTGGCAATATATGTAACAGATTTATTGTCACAATATAATGGAATAGGAGTAGTGACAATAATACCAAGTTCTTTCAGAAAAGTTAATAACCACGTGATCTCGCAAGTAGTTTGAGCCATCGCCTTGTACTCTGCTTCTGCATGGATCTATATACAACAATCAGCTTCTTGCTTATCCAAGTAACAAGATTTCCTCCAACCATCATAGCATAACCTGTGGTGGAACGCCGATCCTCTGGTAAGCTTGCATAATCTGCATCAGCATATGCAATAATATCAGTGTAACCATCTGCCACATAGAAGAGGCCACTTCCTGGTGATTCCTTCACGTATCTTAGAATCTGAAGAACATCCTGTCAGTGACTATAACAAGGTTGCTCTATGTGTTGACTAGCTCTGTTCACTGCATAGGAAATATCTGATCTGGTGATAGTAAGGTAAAGAAGTTTGCCAACCAGGCTCCTATATCGAGTAACATCTTCGAAGATAGGGTCAGAGGATGTGAAGTGTTTCTTAGGATCTGCGGGAATACCAACGGGCTTGCATCCAAGTAATCCATCTTCCATAAAAATGTCCAGATAGTACTTTCTTTGTGAAAGATGAAGACCCTCTATAATGCGTAGTACTCTTATGCCCAAGAAATATCGTAGTGGACCAAGATCTTTGCTAACAAATACCTTCTGGAGGAAGGCCTTGGTCTCTAGTTTCCCTTTATCATAATCGCCTGTGATGACCATATCATCCACATAAACTGCAAGAATAACAGTACCAGCTGTTCGTCTTCTGACAAATACAGAATAATCAGAGGTTGTTCGTTGGAAGCCAAGAGTACTGATCTCTGCAGCAAGTCTGTCGAACCATGCTCTTGGGCTTTGCTTTAGGATATATATTGCTTTGTGAAGTCGACACACACTCCCCCTCGACTTCATAACCCGGAGGCTGCATCATATATATTTCCTCATCAAGATCGCCATAAAAGTACTAAGCCTTTTCCCACTATAAGTAGGGTCAGCTACATGGATTCTTGCTCAAATCCATGTTCAAAGATTCGACTATTTTTTACGCTGGCCGTCGACTACCTAACGCAACCCCTACAAGAGTGGGATTTGAACCCTGGTCTTTTGTGTGGTAGACACACTGTACTACCACTAGACCATTAAGTGGGTACATATTTTACATATTTTTCCTCATTAAGAGTGAGATATGAATCCTGGTCTTTTCCTCATCAAGATCGCCATATAGAAACATATTTTTCACATCTAACTGAAAGATAGGCCATGCCTTATTAACTGCCACAGAAAGGATAGTCCTTATTGAGCCCATATGCGCAGCCGGTGAGAATATCTCAAAGTAATCTACTCCATATGTCTGTGTGAAGCCCTTTGCCACAAGACGAGCTTTCAACTTGTCAATTGACCCATCTGGTGATGTTTAGTCATGAAGACCCATTTACATGCCACAGGTTTAGTCCGTATGGGACATTGCACAAGATCCCATGCTCTCCTAGAAATAAGAGCATCCATCTCATCATCCATGGCCTTTCGCCATCCCGAATCCTACAAAGCACTATAATGGTCTTTTGGAATAGAAATGGTCACGAGAGCATCTGCATATCTATGTCAGTGGTTGATAAACCAACAATAGAAGTGAAATGAGACATGAGATGAAGTGTGCACTGCCTCTTAGTTTTGCGTAGAGCAATGGGAAGCTCCTCAGGAACATCCGGGACAATAGTGGAGGGGACACTGAATTAGGTATATCATCTTGCAACAAAGAAATAGGCAATGGAACATCTGGTGATTGGGATTTTTGTTTTCTCTTATAGACAATGGGTGGGGGTGGGAGACCAAGAGGGATATCGGTAACAGATTGTGTGAAGAAGCTGGTATGCTCAAAAAAGGTTACATCCGCAGATATATAATAGCGGCGTCCAATTGGATCATAACACCTGTAACCGTTTTGAGTACGAGAACAACCAAGAAAAACACATTTAATAGCACGGGGAGAGAGTTTGTCAGTAATGTGAAAGTTATGAACAAATGCAACACATCCAAAATTCGTAAGGTAGAGGAAAAGGTAGCTCAATTGGGTAGAGCATAGAGAAGGGGGTGGATCCATTTAGGCAAGGATGCAAAAATCGATTCAGGTGGTCCTTTAAATAGTCGTTTAAACTTATTCGGCCCTCGATCACATCGATTACCTTTAATCGACCATGTAAACGGCCAGACCATTTAAACGGGTGTAATCAGCCGTTTATACGCCGTTTAAGTGGCCGTGTTTTGCATTAAGGTATACATAAACCCTCTTTGACTCGATTCATTTAAAACCCAAAAAATCCAAAACCCCTCGTCACACGCCCAGACCACCGACTCCCTTCACTCGATAGCCTTAACCTCCAAAACCCATCGCCGCCCACCGCGACCAGTGCATAGCCTCGCCGCCTACCGTCTCCAACCGCTCTAGTTCATCGACGAGCCTCCTTCGAAGCCCCTGTGGCCATCAGTCCAGTTTCAGAGGCATGCGTAGCTGAAAATATACTTGAACCAAGGAGGAGTGGACGTGTCCATTTGAGAGCTTCAAGTTCATCTGCGCAAACCTTGCATGCTGAAATTGGTAATGAGGAAATATTTGAGGACGAGGATGAAGATGAGGATGAAGCACCGATGTTGTTTGATGATGACTCTGATGAAGAATGACATTGGCTTCATTTAGTTTTTGATGAAGGAATGCGATGCCTTTTTATGTACTGTTATCTAGGGCTTTTTGGAACATTTCTATGGATAGTAGTTTGTAATTGTTTATGTTGCATGTTTTGGAGTTTGGTTGTGGATTCTACTTTGATTATGATATCTGCTTTGATATGTCACATTTGGATGAAGAAGTCATTGAAATTGACAATATCTGATCAATGTTGTGAACATGTGATTATATTTTTATAGCTCATTTATACTTTTTTTTATTAATTATATATATGTAATATTTTTATTAAAAAATATAAAATCGTATAGACCATTTAATTTCCATTTAAACTCCCTCATACCGTTTAATTAATAATCAATGATCATATCGACTGTATACCGCTTACCGTTTTTTGTAACCTTGGATTTAGGGATGGAGATGGAACCTTGTTGACAAGATGGACAATAGTTAAAACATCATCCCCCAATAGGTTTTGGGAACTTTCATCTGGGTGAGGAGGGATCGAGCTATATTTAGAAGGTGTCTGAGTTTCCTTTTGTCTACCCCGTTTTGTTGTGAAGTGTAAGGACATGATGTTTGGTGAATGGTGCCCTGAGATGCAAAGAAGTTGGTTAGATCATGTTGAGTGAATTCCAAAGCGTTATCTGTGCGAAAAATTTAAACAGCAGAGGAAAAGATATTTTTGACATCATCATCATCATCAACAACAACAACAAAGCCTTTTCCCACAATTAAGTAGGGTCGACTACATGGATTCTTCGCCTCCATTCAGATCTATCTTGGGCCAAACCCGGGCTTATATCCACAAAACTAAAAGATATTTTTGACATAATGGAAGAAATTCTTAATAATGTTGATAATCTATGATCGTTCTTTTAACAGATAGACCTAAGATGATCGACTGTAGTCATCGACACAAAAAACAAAGTACTTATGTCCACATAGGGTACAAACCGGACACGGTCCCCAAATATCACAATGGACTAAAGAAAAAGGATTTTTGCGGCGAGGTTCAGAACGAGCAGGAAAGGATGCTCAATAATGTTTCCTGAACTGACACGCCTCACACTCAAAGGGCTTGAGCGTATAAAGCTCGAGGAACATTAAAGAGAGAGCTTCGGCAGATGGATGATCGAGGCGAAGATGCCAACGAAAGGGATCAACGGAAATAGATGTAGCGCCAACAAAACCAGAATCAAAGGAGATATCAAGATAATATAGGATGTTCTTCTCATGTCCCCCACCAAAAATCTGTCTCATCCGAATGTCCTGAAAATAACAACAAAGCCCATAAAAAATCACACGACAGTTAAGTTCCTGGCATAACATGTGAACATATAAGAGATTAAGCAGAAGATCAGGAGCACAATGCACATCAGTAAGCACACTAGTGATAAAGGAATGCGCTCCATTGGCAACCCAAACAGTCCTCATAATGGAAGACGGATGTGCAGAGGTGAGAAGGCTACCTTCTCCTGTTAGATGAGTAGAGGTACCCGAGTCAATGAACCATGTAAGGCTGGATGGAGAGGCAACATTGGCAAGTGTAACTGAAGTAGTGGCTAGACCCGTAGTAGGAGCAGATGTACTAGTGTTACTGGCAGAATTTTGTAGAAGCTGATGTAGACGAGCATACTTAGATGCAATGAAGGATGTCTAACTATCATCAGACGGCTGTTCTGACGAGGTATATGTATTATCATATGGGCCATCGTATGACGTAGCCTCATAGGCACTGTTGGCATTAGTAGGCATGCCAAACTTTGCGCAACAACATTCAAATGGATGATTCCAGCGTCCGCGGTGAGTGCATGCTGGATAGCGGGCAGTGGCAAGATCCCGTCCACGTCCTCGTCCGAAGTCACGTCCTCGTCTAGCCTCACGGCTACGACCAAGCCAAAGTCACGACCACGTCCTCCTTGTTAGTTAGGTCGTCCTCTGTCAATATGAGCAATAGTCTCTGTAGATAGGTGATGAGAGGGAGAATCAAGTTCATGTAGTCGATCATATATGGTCTCTAGAGTGGATAACGCATCAATAGTTAGAAATTGGTCCTTCACAATCTTGTATCGCGGATGTAATCCTGACAAGAAACGATACACTTGCCATTCTGCATGCTCACCTATTTGCTTATCACAACAAGCAGGCTGAAAGATAAGAAGTTCCTCAAACATGCCTGTCAAGAGCCTGTAGTACTTGGCCAAGAATGTATCTCCCTGATTTGCAGACCAAATCCGTGTGTAGATATTTGAGAGCTTGGATTTAGTTGTCTTTCGTGAGTAGGTGTTCTCAAAGCTCTCCCACATGGCCTTTGCCGTCTCCTTGTAAAGAAGATTTGATGCAATATTTGGATCGATGTTGTTCATCATCCAAATAATCACTTGGCAATTGTCCACGTACCAGGTATCGTAGTCGTTGTCCGTCTCCTAGGGCGGATTTTTTGTGAGAACATAGTTCTTTCGTTGACCACCAATAAGCACCTTGAAGGATATGGCCATAGTACATATTTATCAGAGCCTTTTAGCTTTATAGAATTGCCATGTACCATCACAGAAGAAGTCGGGTACATGGGCTTGGCTCTGCAGATGCCATGGTGGTCGAGTAGGTCAAGAAAAAGTGACCTAGTTAGTTCTTGCAGTCTTATTCAAGTATCACGGAGACCTAGCAGTGCATCGAATAGGTAATCGACATCAGGTAATGATACCCTAGGTGATCGACACAGGAGAGAGAGGTGGTTGATGCGCAGGGGGCAGCGCGTGGCATCTGAGACGACGCTAGCGAGCACCTAGGGTGGCGCAGGAAGCCTGGGCTGGCATCTGGTGGCACTGGGGGAGCGCCTAGCGCGCAAGCAGATGCGTAGGGCACACGGGATGGCACGGGTGAGCGTCTGGGGCGACGTTGGGCTGCCTGGAGCAGCGAGTGGTGGCGCGGGCTGCGCTGCAGGCGCTTGGAGTCGTCGCAGGTAGGCGATGGCTGCTTAGGGAGGACATGGGGCTGGCGGTGGCGGAGGGATTTAGGTCAGAACACCGGTCTAGGACCGCTACTTTGATACCATGTGGAAAAAATAATGAAAGAATAGAAAGGCTTGTTTTATTCTAGAGGTCTAGGGGTCCTTATATAGGACAAAACCCTATAGAGCTCAAAGGAGAAAATACATAAATGCCTCAGAATATTCCTGCCACTTAGGATATTCTTTAACATATACTCCTACAAAATAGAATATACTCTTAACATATACTCCTGCTACATAGAATATTCTCTTAACATATACTCATGTCATATACAGTATTCTCTTAACATATACACCCTAACGCGCACTATTGTTTTCTACAGTAACATCTCCAATGGTTTCCCCATCATGTTGTATAATAAATCCCAAATATCTAAAAGAATCTTTCTTCTGAATGTCATTATCATCAATCTTCACCTCGATTTCTATACCATTTCTTTCATCAAATGTGTACTCCATATATTCAATCTTAGTCCTACTTGTACGAAATCCTTTGATTCATAAGGCATGTCTCCAAACCTCAAGCTCATGGAGCTATCTTTACAAAAATAAAATGATTTTTTAAATAAAAACTTGCCCATAGAAATAAAAAAATAGATTTTCTTGTCTAGCAAATGAGTTTAAAGAGCATAAATCAAATCTTGTTCTCTAAAAGGAAACAATTCCTTTTATTGCATATAACTTTAAATCTACCGAGGAGAAGAATAATTTTCTTATTTGGGAGATTAAGTCTAAGTTGCAAGATTATCCCCAAAGATCTACTACACACACACCAGATATTACACTTGTAAGTACAATGGTTTGCAAGACCAAGATAAGTGAGAGGCCACACCATTTAAGGTGGAACTCACAACAACTAAGGGAGCATCTGATTTAAGGAAGATCTTAGATGCAGTCGCAAAGGACTACAATGCTTTGTGAAGTCCACCCTTGTTGAAAACACTAGGTGACTTATTATTTCTTATTAGAAAAATCTGTTGGGAAAAATAAGATGATTGTTTATTCCTTGAGCCCTAGGCTCTCTTATGTAGAGGAGAGGCCCATGGTAAATTGTATAAAACAGACGGGGAAAAGAAATAGATAAACAGATACAGAAACATAGAAATATATCTCTACACTCCCCCTTAAGATGGAGCATAGATATCTATCATGCTAAGCTTGGATGAACACCTTTGAAATGATCCTCTAAGTAATGTCGTGGTGAAAATGTCCCTGAGCTGATGGGATGTAGAAATGAATCCCTTTTGAATCAAATGTATATAGTGGTAATCGACCTTAATGTGCTTCGTCCTTTCGTGGAATGCATGATTATTAACAATAAATAAGGCAGTCTGATTGCCACATTTTTGCGACATGGGAAGAGGTATATCTATATGTAGATCTGTAGAGACTGCTCAAACGAACATCATTTCTGTACATGCTTGTGCCATTGCCCTATACTCGGATTCAACACTAGATTTAGCAAATACAGTTTGCTTCTTGCTTTTCCACAAGATAAGTGAATCTGCGACAAATATAGCAAATCCTGTTGTGGACTTCTTGTCCTTGGGGCACCATGCATAATTAGCGTCTGCGTATGCTATGATAGTGATGGTGCCACCTCTTTTAAATAGCAGCCCTACACCTGGAGATGATTTAAGTTACCTGATTATCATTTGTATAGCATCCATATGCACATGACATGGTTGTTCCATGAACTGGCTCACCCGACTGACATCGGATGAAATATTAGGTCTGGTAGTGGTAATATAAAGAAGCTTTCCCACCAACTCTCTGTATCTTCTTCTGTCAATCTTATCAGTATCATCATCATATAGTGTTAGGAAAAGTGAATGAGATAATCTATTCCATAGCCCTAGGCTCTCTTATATAGGAGAGTAGCCTATGGGTAAATTACATAAAGAGAATAACAAGAAACTAAAATAACAAAGAGATACGGTGATGCAATATGCGTCAACACTCCCCCTCAAGATGGAGCATAGATGTCAATCATGCTCAGCTTGGAAGCACACTTCTGAAATGGACCTCGTAACAATGCTTTGGTGAATATGTCTGCAGTCTGGTTCTCTGAAGTAACATGAGATGTGGCAATGAATCCTTTCTGAATCATATCACGTATGAAGTGACAATCCACCTCAATATGCTTGGTCCGCTCATGGAATGCAGGATTGTTTGCAATAAACAAAGTAACCTGATTATCACATTCCAAGTTCATAGGAAGTGGTACATCTAGGCATAAATCTGTCAGCACCGTTTTCACCCACATCATCTCTGTAGTAGCCTGGGCCATAGCCCTATATTTGGATTCAGCACTAGATCTAGCTACCACAGTTTGTTTCTTGCTCCTCCATGAGACAAGGGCATCTCCAACATAGACAGCATACCCTGAGGTGGACTTCCTATCCTTGGGACATCCTGCATAGTCTGCATCTGCGCATGCTGAGATAGAAATCCCCTTTCCTTTCTTGAATAGCAGACCTGCACCTGGAGAAGATTTGAGGTATCTAAGTATCATATATATTGCATCCATATGCACCTGGCGTGGTTGCTCCATGAACTGGCTCACACGGCTCACTGCAAATAATATATCTGGCCTAGTGATCGTGACATATAATAGTTTGCCTACCAGTTCTCTATATCTTCTCCTGTCCACCTCCTCTGTGTCATCATCATACAGCTGCATGCTAGGATCCATTGGTGTCGTAGCAGGTCGACACCCTAGCATACCTGTCTCTCTCAGTAGATCTGTAACATACTTCCTCTGTGACATGACTAATCCATACGGATTTCTGGCAAACTCCAGCCCCAGAAAATACCTAAGGACTCCCAGGTCCTTGGTGACAAACTCGGTCCCCAGCCTTTCCTTTGCCTGCTTAATGCCCTGGTCATCATCACCTGTAATCAAGATATCATCAACATAAACCATGATTACAATGATACCTCTCGCCGTCTTCTGTACAAACAAGGAATGATCAGCATTGGAGCGTTTATATCCTTGTTTCTCAAAGAGGTCTGACAGCTTCTGGAACCATGCTCTGGGGCTCTGCTTAAGGCCATAGATGGCCTTATGTAATCTGCAAACCTTGGAACACTCCCCCTCAACAGCAAAACCTGGTGGCTGTTGCATATAGACTTCCTCCTGCAATCTCCATACAGAAATGCATTCTTCACGTCCAGTTGATAGAGTGGCCAGTCTCTAGCAACTGCGACTGATAACAGGATTCGTAGAGTGGAATGACGCGCCACAGGGGAGAACGTGTCAAGATAATCCACCCCATATGTCTGTGTGAATCCTCGTGCAACTAGGCGTGCCTTGTACCTGTCAATGGAGCCATCTGCATTGTGCTTAACTGTAAACACTCATTTGCAACTCACCGGGCTGACATCTGGAGGTATAGGAACCAAACTCCAGGTTCCTCTAGACTGAAGTGCCGCCATCTCTTCTTCCATTGCTAGCCGCCATCTAGCATCCTGCAAAGCATCATGGTGATTCCGTGGAATGTCTATAGCTGAAAGGGCCAATGCAAATGTCCTGAAGTCTCCAGATAGCCTCTCAAAAGACACAGCTGCTGATAATGGATATTTGGCACAGCTTCTCTTCGGCTTGCGTAGAGCGATTGGAACATCCAGATCCTCGGTGTTGTCACCATGCTCCTGTAATGCATCCTGCTGAGGAATGTCGTCAGATCCATCAACATTAATATTTTCATTACATACCATAGGCGAGCTAGGTGACGGGTCAGGACCATGAGCTGGAGGATGCCTGCGTGTGTAATGGAATGGTAGCGGGGATACTAGTGGCGGTGGTGGTGGTGATGACGGTGGTGGTGGTGGTGTTGTTTGTGGCAATGGTGATGGTGGTGCCATGAATACGGTATCAGGAGATATAGGTGTTGGCTGCATGTTTCCGGATTCTGAAAAATACATAATAGTTTCAAAAAATGTAACATCTGCACTGATCATATACCGCCGACGCACAGGATCAAAACACTTGTACCCCTTTTGAGTTCTGGAGTACCCCACAAAGACGCACTTGACAGTCCTAGGAGAGAGCTTGTCAGTACCAGGCGACAACTGATGGACAAATGCAACTGACCCAAACACACGAGGGGTAAGGATGAACAAATCCTTGTCAGGGTAAATGAGTGAAAAAGGAATCTGTTCATCCAAGACAGACGAAGGCATACGGTTGATAAGGTAACATGCAGTAAGGACTGCATCACCCTAGTAGGAGTACGGAACATGACTCTGAATAAGGAGTGACCTTGTGACATCAAGAAGGTGACAGTGTTTTCTTTCAGCAACCCCATTCTGTTGAGATGTATGAGCACAAGATGTTTGGTGAATAATCCCTTTTGAGGAGTAGTAATTGGCTAGAATGTTGGTGCACAACTCTAAGGCATTATCACTTCTCACAAACTTGACAGAAGTGGAAAAAACATTTTGAATTTCATTAAGAAAGTGGATAATAATGTTTCCTGCTTCAGATTTATTTTTCATTAGAAAGACCCATGACGCTCTAGAGAAATCATCCACAAATACAATATAGAACCTGTGTCCCTGATGATCGGGAACACGACTCGGACCCCAGACATCAACATGAAACAACTCAAACTTGGAGTTACTACTCCGACCTTGACTACTGGGAAAAGACGACCTGTGATGCTTTCCCAACTGACATGCCTCACACTGAATAGGTGTGTGAGAGAGACCATAGGGTAGAACTAGACGCAACTTCTGAAGCGGTAGATGACCAAGGCGCAGATGCCACAGGAGAGGAGATACTTGTCCAACAGGAGAGGATGTGGTTCCAACAAATGGGGTTTGGTTCAATCGATAAAGGCCTCCTTGCTCATAGCCATGACCAATCACGTTGCCCGTACGAATGTCCTGAAAAATCAAAGAAGATGGATCAAAAATAGCTCGACAATGGAGATCCTTCGTAATCTGACTAATTGACAACAGATTCATAGAAAAATGCGGTGCATGTAGGACATTCTTGAGCTGCATAGAAGATGTCAATCTAATCTCCCCCTGACCCGTGATAGGGGAGTGGGTGCCATTGGCAATCACTACTGTCCGTCCTGGAGGAATCTGAGTGTATCCTGTAAGTAGACTCTGGTCGCCACATAAATGATGTGTAGCACCCGAGTCCATGATCCACGGTAATGTATCAGATCTACTACTGTGGAGTGCAAGTGTACTACCTGAAGTACTAGTAGAGGCAGAAGCAGAAGCAGCAGTATCAGTATGACTCTCTGTAGTCTGTGCTGGACCGGATGGTGGGATAATGCCCCTGAGGCGGGCAACTAGATCATCAAATCGTTGATCCAGTGTAGCAGCAGATGGGGGCTCTATCTGCTCAGCGGCTCGTGCAGATGCAGGGAATCCATGCTTCGAGTAGCATGTGTCTTCAGTATGTCCGACTCGGTGACAATATGAGCATGTGGGCCTAGTGCGGCCACCCCTTCCACGAGGAGTACGTCCACGGCCCTGGTGATGAAAGCCGCGGCCTCTGTTGGCCGCCATAGCCGAGGGATTCTGACTCGTAGCAGCAGAAGGCACTGTGATCCTACTCAATCTGTGAAAAGCTTCCTCCATGGGAGGAATAGTCGAGCCCGCCAAAATCTGTGAACGTGCTGCCTCATACTCTGGGTCAAGTGCAGCGAGAAACACACCCACCATCGTCGCATTCCTGTATGTCTTCTGCTGTTTTGGCGTGGCAGTAAGAGGCATGAAGCTATAAAGCTTCTCGAACATCCCTCTCAATGATGTATAGAGAGAATGTAAAGGACGACCATTCTGCTTTATTGTGAATATATCATGTTGTAGTTGCAGGATCTTCGTCTCATTCTTCGCCTGAGAATATGTCGCTGCCAGGATATCCCACATGTCTTTTGCTGTGGGTTGATGTAGAATGTCATTGGCGATTTCAATAGCCAATGTGCCGGATAGCCAGACCTTGGCATATGCATCATCAGCCTCCCATGAGGCATGAACTCCAGTCTTCTCTGCAGGCTCGGGCTCGGTAAGAATGTGCTTCTTACCTGTAGATTTCATCATACTCATGAACTGCATTGCCCACAGTTCATAGTTCGTACCATCTATCTTGACAATGGGCGCTGGACCACGAAATGCGCCCATAGACGGGATGTCAGCCTTGCTGTCTGACATACTGGAGACGGAAGACTGGAGCGACTGACAGAAGATAATCTTTGTCTACAATGACATGGACGGGATTAGTTGCTTGTGTAGATGTCAAGCAACTATCCCCATGAATATGTGCGCGCTACGGTCTGGATACGGTCTGGATACGTGCGCACAGAGTTCACACGCAGGGGCGACAAGAAGACGCTACCCGCGTGTGCGACTGAGACGAAAAGACACACAGTGCGCTACTGCGATGCGCACGGATCTCGCGCACCAACGCGCACAGATGCACACAGATGCGCACAGATGCGCACAGGAGCGTGCAGGCGCTAGGGCTGGAGCGCGCAGGCGCTAGGGCTGGAGCGCGCAGGCGCCAAGGAATGCGCAAGGGCTGCCCAGGGGCTGCGCAATGGCTGCGCAGAGGCGGCGCACAGCGCGTGAGGGGCTGCAGAGCGCGCAGGGGATGCGCAGGTGATGCGCACAGGCGCGCACGGCAGAGGCGGTGGCGTTGGAGGCGCGCCGATCGAGAGAGAGGAGAAGAAGAGGGCCGGCGGGTGGGGTGGTTTAGGGTTAGGGTTTCGAGAACTCCGGTCTAGGACCGTCGCTCGATACCATGTTAGGAAAAGTGAATGAGATAATCTATTCCATAGCCCTAGGCTCTCTTATATAGGAGAGTAGCCTATGGGTAAATTACATAAAGAGAATAACAAGAAACTAAAATAACAAAAAGATACAGTGATGCAATATGCGTCAACATATAGCTTCATGCTTGGATCCATGGGTGTGGTGACAGGTCGACATCCAGGCATACCTGCGCCACTTAGTAAATCAGTAACATATTTTCTCTGAATCATCACTAGCCCTTATTGATTTTTGGCAAACTCCAGCCTCAGAAAGTATCTAAGAGCTCCAATCTTTGGTAACAAATTCACAACCCATAAAATCAATATACATATTTCCTTTGAATCATCATTAGCCTTTGTTGATTTCTGGCAAACTCCAGTATCAAAAAGTATCTAAGAGCTCCAAGATCTTTGGTAACAAATTCAGAACCCATAAATTCTTTCTCCTTCTTTATATCTTATATGTCATCTCTTGTAATAAGTATATCTTCAACATACTCTATAATAACAATCATATCTCTAGAGGTTCTCTGCATGAAAAGGGTGATTTGTATTCGACCGTTTGAACCCCTGCTTCTCAAACAAATCTGAGAGTTTCTGGAACCAAGCTTTTGGGATCTGCTTAAGGTCATAGATTTCCTTATGAAGTTACACATCTGTGAACACTCCCCCTTAGCAGTAAACGTCGACGGTTGCTGCATGTAGACTTCCTCCTGAAGATCACCATAAAAAATGCATTCTTGATATTAAGTTGAAAAAAAGACCAATCTTGAACCACAACAGCTGATAAAAGAATCCGTAGGGTAGAATGACGAGCAACTGGATAGAATGTGTTAAGATAATCCACCCCACATGTTTGAGTAAACCCACGTGCTACTTGTCGAGCCTTGTACCGATTAATACTGCCATTTGCATTCTGCTTCACTGTAAGTACCCATTTGTAACTTACTATAGACACCCTAGTGGGGGCCGGGACCAAACTCCAAGTACCTCTGGACTGAAGAGTCGCCATCTCCTCCTCCATAGCTAGACGCCTCCTGCTATTTGTCAATACCTCTGGGTAAGTTCGTGATATGGCCACGATGGACAAAGCAACAACAAACCTCCTTAAATCATCAGTCAGACACTCGAAGGTGACATGAGAAACACTCAGATATGCGACACATGAACACTTCTACTTCATAATAGCAATAGGTAAATCAAGATCATCATATCATTGCTGCCACCAACCTGATCATCAACCTTATGAGATAACCCATGCTGAGAAACAATATCAGTCCCATCATTAGATGTAATGTTATCGGAACAAACTCGGAGCGTGCTGGATGACGAACCATGAGCATGAGCATGAGCAGGCCATCGACTGTAGTGTTGTGGTAATGGTGGAGCTAGAATAATGGGAGGTTGTGGGGCTGATGGTGATGATAGAGGAGATAGTAGTGGAGATGGTGAGGAAGGTGGTTGGCGCATGGGTGGAGATGGAATATAGACCTCATCCGAATATGAAGGTATCAACCTGTCACATGTAGGAGGAAAATCTATGACATGCTAAAAAATGTGACATCTACACTGACATAATATCTCTTGTTTAGAGGATCATAAACAATGATAATTCTTCTGAGTTACGGAGTACCTAACAAAGACACATTTGACAGCCCTAGGGGAGAGCTTGTCAATCCCTTGAGGCAACCGATGGACAAACACAACAGATCCAAAAACATGAGGCTAAGTGAGAACAATTCCTTGTCAGGGAAAAAAGGGAAAACTGAATTTTCTCCCCCAACACCAATGAGGGCATACGGTTAATGAGATAACAAGTCGTGAGAATCGCATCACCCCAGAATTAATGAGGTACATAACTCTAGATTAGGAGGGTATGGTTGACATCAAGAAGGTAATGATGCTTCCTTTCAGCAACACCGTTCTGTTGAGAAGTATATGCACATTATGTTTGATGAAGAAATGGGTAACTCACATATGGGGGTCGTCGACCTCGCTGGCAGTGAGACTGGTAAGGAAGATATATGGGGTAAAGCAGACATGGTAGCGGGAAGAACTCGTTTCGAATCTCCTCTATGGGCTAGAATACGTGAGGTCTTGCCGAAGATAGTACCCAACCTACGATTGGAAGTGGGAAACGACCATCTTTTCAGATTTTGGCATGACGATTGGACTGGGGAGGGAACTTTGCAGGATAAATTTCCAAGGCTCTACGCTCTGACAACATCGAAGGAGAGTACTTTGGCATAGGTGGCGGAATCGGGATCGTGGACGCTGACTTTCTTGGAGAATCTCTCTGATCAACGTATGGAGGAGTACCTTAAGTTGCAGGCTGATGTCCCTCCCCCTCGAGAGTTCTCGATGGTTAGAAATCATTTTGTTTGGGGTGGCACGAAGTTCTCGGTGAAGAAAGCATATATGCCAAGACATGAGGGTGGTTTGGGCGTCGAAGATCCCATGTAGAACCAAAGTTTTCCTGTGGTGCTTGAGAAGAGGCCGCGTGCGCAAGAAAGCAAGGAGGGGAAGGCTGTTAGGCGTGGCAGATACACAATGCGACATGTGCGAGGGGATGGGGGAAGACACTGATCACCTATTCTTCAAGTGCACGGCTTCTGAACAGGTATGGAGGACGGTTGGGATACCTTGGGTAGCAAGCGATGATGCTGCGACGTTCTGGAGATCCATTCGGACGATTGGAAACAACTCAACTGACGACTGAACAAAACCTTTTGCCATCCTATGGGCAATCTGGTTAGGCCGAAATGATCTGATCTTTAACAACAAGAGGTTTTCCTGTCAAAATGTAACATCTCACTGTAATGCCCTCTACAACTCAGGCTTCTTCGGTAATGTACTCTAAACCTTTCTTAGTGAAATATGTTTTGCGGTGACTCCCTTTGAGGGGGTTTACCTTAATTATAATAAAAAATGTTTGATGAAGAATACCATGAGATGCTAAGAATTGAGAGAGCACATGAGTACAGAATTCCAGCGCATTATTAATCCTTCCAATTTCAACAGAGGTGGAAAGAACATTCTGCACTTCTTCAATGAAATTTATTATTGCATTTTCGACATCTGATTTATACTTCAACAACAAAACTCAAGACAAACGACTAAAATCATCCACAACAATTGAATAAAATCTATCCCTGATGATCGGGAACATGACGTGGATCCCAAATGTTTACATGGAAAAACTCAAAAGGGGAGCTACTGCTTCGACTCTGACGATTAAGGAAGAGAAACCGATAATGCTTCCCTAACTGACATGCTTCACAGTTGAATGACGAGCAGGGTGAAATCTGAGGAAGGACTTGATATAGTTTTTGAAGTGGAATATGACCGAAGCACATATGTCAAAGGGAGAGACCGATCTAGTGGAATGGGAGGATAGTCCAACATATAGTGTTTGGACCAATCGATAGAACCCGTCTTGCTTACTTTCACATCCAATCACTTTGCCTGTAAGAATGTCCTGAAACACGAGATGATGGGTCAATATTGCTCTACAATTTAAATCCTTAGTAATTTGACTAATAGACAATGGATTCATTGAGAAATCAGGAGCATGCAACACTTTTTGCAATCACATAGAGGGCATCATTATGATCTCCCCCTGTCTTGTGATTGGGGAATGAGTCCCGTCTGCAATGACCACAATCCTTCCTGAAGAAACCTGCCTATAGGTTGTGAGCGGATCTCTATCTTCACGCGTGTGGCACCAGAATCTATGATCCATTATGAGATATTTGAACCATGATAAGAATTAGAGGCATGAACACTATTCGAGGTACTAACTTCTGTAATAGCAGTAATGTCCAAGCTGTTCTTTGAAGCAGATGAAGAGGTATTGGCTGGGGGCATGATGTCTCTCAGTCGAGACACAAGCTCATAATCATTGATCTGATGTAAGTGGAGCTGCATAATGCTGAACCTGCTCTGCTATGCGTGCGGACGCTGGGAAACCATGCTTCGAGTAGCATGTATCCTCTGAATGACCAGATCGGTGATAATCGTTACAAGGTGGTCCATGACCACGACCACCTCTACCACATTGTCCCTGTCCACGAAACTGAAATGGACTGCCTCTTCCACGAAAGGCTGCCATGGTAGAGGAATTCAACACTTTGAAATATTGATCTGGCTCAATCTACGTAGGCCTCCTCTATGGGAGGAATGGTTGCATCGGTCGGTATCTGGGAGGAAGCGGCCTCATACTGTGAGGCAAGAGAGGCCAGGAAGACTCCAACCATCATAGCATTCCGGTATGTCTTCAACTGCTTTGGAGTATTCGTGAGAGACATGAAGTTTATGAAGCTTCTCAAACATCCCGCGCAAGGCACTATAGTAAGCATGTAGGTGTCGACCATTCTGCTTTATAATGAAGATGTCATGTTGAAGCTGTAGAATTTTTGTCTCATTCTTGGCCTGTGCATACATGGCAGCAAGAATATCCCACATGGCTTTGACAGTGGACTAGTGCAGGACATCATTTTCAATCTCTGGTATCAAGGTACTGGACAACCAAATCTGAGCATATGCATATACAACCCTGTCTTCTCCGTCGGCTCTTTCTATGTAAAAATATGCTTCTTACCCATTGACTTCATTAGGTTCATGAACTGCATGGCCTATAAGTCGTGATTTAACCCATCCATCTTGACTATGGGCACTGGACCTTTGAAGGTGACCATGGTGGGGATATCTATCTTGTTCTCTGACATGTTGGTCGAAGACGACAAGGATCGTAGACTTGATGAAATAATTGTCTACACTGACATAAGGGAAGTTGGTTGCATGTATAGACTCAAATCGCAACCAACCCCATCAAGAAAAAGGAACCCTGGTGTGATGGCTTTAGCCGCAGGAGATGCAGCGGCTCATCGCTGAAGGTGCGTCGACGCAAGGGCAGGCGACGGGCGACAGCTACGGCTGCAGGAGGCCCAGTCGCAAGAAGTGCGACAGATATGACTGCAGGGGAACATGTCGAGCGATGGGCGGCGGGGTCGGCGATGGGGCTGCGAGCGAAGGGGTCGTGGGTAGGACGAGTCCATGCGGGAAGACCGGAGGTGGGGCTAGGATTAGGGTTTTGGGTACAATAGCTCCGGTCTAGGATCACCACTCTGATATCATGTTGGGAAAAATAGGAGGATTGTTTGTTTCGTAAGCCCTAAGCTCTCTTATATAGAGGAGAGACCTAGGAGCAAATTACAAAAACAGACTGGAAGAAAAGAAATAGATAAATGAATACAGAAACATAGAAGAAAAGAAATAGATAAATGAATATAAAAACATAGACATATATCTATACAAAATCATGTATAGCATACTAGCTTTGATCCCTCTATTCCTATCTTCTAAGTGGAGGCTTAAGTGTAAGATTAACGAAGAATCTAAATCGAAAGAAAGAGAAGGAGCTCGAAAAATAAAAAGAAAATCAAAAGAAAGTTTTACAAAGCAGTCGTGAGACCTATTATTCTCTATGGATCTGAATGTTGGCCTGTGAGCCATAGACATGTGCAGAGAATGACGACCTTGAGGTTGCCTTTCAAGATTTGTGAAATAGAAATTATGCTAGCTACTTTCAAAAGGGAATCTCAATCACGTATGGAAATGTGATGTTTCATTGCGTGCGAAGAATATGCGCAATTGGATGCTTCATAGAAGATCATCGAGAAGGATCGGAAGCAGGAGGTCGAGTGGAGGCTGTAGTTAAGGTAGAGGCAGTTGATGGACGGAGACATGTGCCAGATTCTTCCGATGCGGTCATTGGTGACATATGTTTTGTATATCTCAGAGTTTGGGCTGGGAAACCATGGTCTCCATTGTCTTACTTGCTCTTTCATCTTTCTCTTTCAAAAAAAAGTCTCGCACAAGATGGAGGATTTCCTCACTATTACTTTGTCAAGATTTGTGAAATAGAAATTATGCTAGCTACTTTCAAAAGGGAATCTCAATCACGTATGGAAACGTGATGTTTCATTGCGTGCGAAGAATATGCGCAATTGGATGCTTCATAGAAGATCATCGAGAAGGATCGGAAGCAGGAGGTCGAGTGGAGGCTGTAGTTAAGGTAGAGGCAGTTGATGGACGGAGACATGTGCCAGATTCTTCCGATGCGGTCATTGGTGACATATGTTTTGTATATCTCAGAGTTTGGGCTGGGAAACCATGGTCTCCATTGTCTTACTTGCTCTTTCATCTTTCTCTTTCAAAAAAAAGTCTCGCACAAGATGGAGGATTTCCTCACTATTACTTTGTCTAGTGCCACATACCTCACCTCAACCTGGTAAAGCTGTTGGCATACCGCCTGAGAGGTGTACATAGTGCTACACCTCTATCATCTCTTCGACTCAGTCCACCTTCCTTCCAGGAAGGCAGTTGATGGACAACGTACTGGAGGCTTCACAAATCATTTTTCATTAGAGAAGTCGCAAGATCGAAGGGATGATGTGGACGGTAGCCTTCTACAAAACCTACGATTTTGTGGATTAGGATTTATCCGGTCTTCTTTACATCATCATGGTATTTCATATCTTTGGATATTCTAAATGAAGTAGTGCATTACCACAACCTTGTGTGTAATCCTGAATAATGTCCTTCCTCATGGAGGTCTTTCAGCCGTAGAGGGAGGTGGGGGCAGGGATGTCCGCTTTCATCATTTTCTTTGTTTAGTGGTTAATGCTTTGAACATTATGGTATATAGAGCCATGAGTGGTGGATATTATGTTGTATACAACATGGATGTAATCTCAATTCGTATATTGCAATATGTTACAATAATCTTTATGGAGTGAAGGGGGGACCTTAATTTGTAGAGATCTCTCAACATTGTTGGATTTGTTTGGTGGTGTTTCAGGAGGATAAATAGGGAAAATTTTGCATGGGTCCTATTTGGACTAAATGAAATGAAATTATGTCTTATAAATCTTTGTAATACCTCAAAGATTGTCTCATATTTAAGTACTTACAAAGCATGAGAATGCGTTATAAGTAGTTGGGAGTCTTGGGACTATTACTTCACAACGTAGGCTTAAGCATTTTTGGGATGTACTCGATGACTCCAGTTGGGCTTGAGCCCAATAAGTTGTAAAGGCAAGTTATCCTTGACAATGACTCATGTTAAGATCCATGGCATTACTAATGGTATCAGAGCAAGGTCCCTCTAATAGTGGAAACAATATCTAAGAGGTGGAGCCACCTTACCAAAGAGATACGAGGAAAGTGCTATCTAGAGTGTGCATCCACAACTATTACTTGGAATAAGTGATGGGATATATCACAATGTATAAGTTGGGAGGCGAGGGGTTTGTAATAGTCCAAACATATTCCCCGTATTTAACACTCACAAAGCGTGAGAGCGCGTTATAAGTTATGGAGACTACGACTTCACAACTTAAACTTAAGTATTTTGGGCAGTGGTCAACATGTTCAATTGAGCTTTTGAGTTCAACAAGTTGTGAGCGCAAGTTATCCTTGATAAGGTCTGAGGTCGAGGCATAGGATGTTACCGTTTTGGTGAAGGACTCCTAATGCTAGCTTGCCTTTGACAGACCTTGGACTGCCTTTGGTCTTTGGTAGGTTGTAGGAGGTTGGCTAAAACTGTTGGTGGAAACAATCAAGATGTGGCTGACTGGAAGTTTGTGTGTCTATCTAGGGAGGATGTCTGGTGTTGTTGAAGTTCGTTCTCTCAGCTATTCCAATTTTTTCCTTCTCTTCTCGGTTGCTCCCAGTTGGTAGAAGTGGTACACTTGAGGTTCTTCTGATCATCGTCGAGGGGTACGTCAGGAATTTCATTTGTATATAGGACGACAATTACCTTACAGAAGCACGATGGTAGACTTGGTATTCCTAGTATGAAGGAGATGAATATGACCCTTATGTCAAAGTGGATTTTGCATATTGGGGAGGGGTCGGGGGATTCATCGGGAATTTCAATTTTCTATCGGAAGACAGTTACCTTGCAGAAGCATGATGGTAGACTTGGTGTCCGTAGCCTGAAGAAGATGAATATGACCCTTATGTCAAAGTGGATTTTGCTTATTTGGGGGGATGGTTTGGACCTGCTTTGCTATTTAGTTAGGAGGATTATCGTAGTTTCTCTCAACTTTTGAATGTGCATGGAAATGGTTCTCTCCCTTGATGTTTCAGAGGGGTATATTTTTAGTGTTTCAAGTTATTTTTCCCTCATGGTGGCATGTTTTGGGGGGATGGATGGGGTTTTAACATTTGGCGTGGTGATTGGACAGAGGATGGGCCACTGTGTGGGCGGTTTCCTTGGCTTTGAATCAAGAGACACATGTTGTGAAACCTGGGATATGGTGGGAGTTTCATACTAGAGTCTAGGATGGATCTTTCTAATCAAAGATTTTAGAGTTGTTGTCTATGGTGTGTTCTCTGTCATTGCTAGGAAAAATAGAAAACCTGTTTATCCTGTGAACCCTAGGCTCTCTTATATAGGAGAGTAGCCTATGGGTAAATTACATAAGACAACCATAAGTACATGGAATTAGTAAATAGTGTGGCAACATGAAATAACTATTGTAGATAAACATATCTCTACACTCCCCCTCAAGATGGAGCATAGATATCGTTCATGCTCAGCTTGGATGAGCATTTCTGGAAAGGTCCTCTAAGTAAGGCCTTGGTGAAGAGATATATGCAGTCTGATTTCCCGAGCTGACATGAGATGTGGAAATGAAGCCCTTCTGAATCATATCTCGTATATAGTGACAATCAACCTCGATGTGCTTGGTTTGCTCATGAAATGCTGGATTATTTGCAATAAATATAGCCGCCTGATTGTCACATTCCTGTGCCATAGGAGTGGAAACTTCTATACATAGATCTGTAATGACAGCTCGAACCCACATTATTTCTGTACTGGCTTGGGCCATAGCTCTATATTCAGACTCAACACTAGATCTGGCTACAACAGTTTGCTTCTTGCTCCTCCAAGAGACAAGTGAATCTCCAACATATACAACGAATCAAGTAGTGGATTTCCTATCCTTCGGACACCCTGCATAGTCTGCATTGCATCTACACATGCTGAGATGGTATTCTCCTTGCCTTTTCTAAATAATAGACCTGCACCTGGAGATGATTTGAGATACCCGAGTATAATATGTATAGCATCCATATGCACCTGACGTGGTTGCTCCATGAATTCGCTCACCCGACTAACATCACAGGAAATATCGGGTCTGGTGATGGTAACATAAAGAAGCTTTCCTACCAACTCTCTGTATCTCTTCTTATCCACCTCATCAGTATCATCATCATATAGCTTCATGCTTGGGTACATGGGAGTGGTAGCAGACCGACACCCAAGCATTCCTGTGTCGCTCAGCAAATTAGTGACGTATTTCCTTTGGGTAATCACAAGCCCTTGTTGATTTCTGGCAAACTTCAGTCCCAGAAAGTATCTAAGGGCTCCAAGATCCTTCGTGGCAAATTGACGACCTAGAAGTTCTTTCACCCTTTTTATTCCTTGTATGTCATCTCCTGTGATAAGAATATCATCAACATACACCATAATAGCGACTATACATCTGGATGTCTTCTGTATGAAAATTGAATGATCTGCATTCGAGCGTTTGTAACCCTGCTTCTCAAGCAAGTCCGAAAGCTTTTGGAACCAAGCTCTAGGGCTCTGCTTAAGGCCATATATCGCCTTATGAAGTCTACACACTTGTGAACACTCCCCCTCAACAACAAATCCCGGTGGCTGTTGCATGTAGACTTCTTTCTGAAGATCACCATACAAAAATGCATTCTTGACATCTAACTGAAATAAAGGCCAGTCTCGGATAACAACAACAGAGTGAAGAATTCGTAAGGTGGAATGACGAGCAATTGGTGAGAATGTGTCGAGATAATCCACGCCGTATGTCTTTGTAAACCCTCACGTAACCAAATGTGCCTTGTATCTGTCAGTGATACCATCTGCATTCTGCTTACTGTAAACACCCATTTACAACTTACTATAGAGACTCTAGCGGGAGCTGAGACAAGGCTCCAGGTGCCTCTTGACGGAAGGACAACCATTTCTTCTTCCATGGCCAAACGCCATCTACTATCCTTCAAAGCATCCTTATAAATCCGTGGAATATCCACGACTGATAAGGCAATTGCAAAATCCTTAAAAACACCTGTCAAGCGATCAAATGATACCACAGATGCCATAGGATATGGTGCACAACTACGCTTTGGCTTCTGAAGTGCATTGGGAAGATCCAAGTCTACAGCCGCAACATCTGTCCCCTGTAAAGAATCTTGCACCGGTAGATCATTAGACCCATCATTAGATACTGTGTTATCAGAACATACCTCATACGTGCTTGATGATGAGAGGTGACCATGAGCAGAAGCAGGCCGACGAGTATAATGGTGAGGCAAAGGTGGAACGAGGACCATTGTAGGAGGTGGAGATGTTATAGGAAGTGGAGAGGGAGGTGATGAAGGAGGTGGTGGTGATGGTGATGTGGGAGGTAATGGCGGTGGTGGTGGCATGTATATATTATCATCTGTACTAGAAGACGTCAACCAATCACCTGTAGGCGAAAAGTACATCACAGACTCAAAAAAGGTGACATCATCAGTAACATAATATTTCATGCGCAATCGATCATAACACTTGTATCCTTTTTGTGTCCTGGAATACCCAACAAAGACACACTTAACAACTCTAGGAGAGAGCTTGTCCATACCAGGAGACACTTGGTGGACGAAAGCGACCGAGCCAAACACACGAGGAGTGAGTGAGAACAATTCCTTTTCAGGAAGGCAAGAGAAAAAGGATTTTTCTAACCCAATACTGACGAGGGCATGCGATTAATAAGATAACATGCCGTTAGAACAACATTACCCCATAAGGAATGAGGAGCATGACTCTGAATGAGAAGTGTCCTTGTAACATTAAGCAAATAGCGATGCTTCCTTTCTGCAATACCATTTTGTTGTGAAGTGTAAGCACATGATGTTTGATGAATAATCCCCTTGGTTTGAAAAATAACGAGAGAGATAATGAGTACAAAATTCCAAGGCATTATCAGTTAGAACAAATTTTACTGAGACAGAAAGGCATTTTATTTTTCAATCAAGAAATATTTGATAATATCCCCAGCTTCAGATTTATTCTTTAACAAACAGACCCAAGACAGACGAAAAAGATCATCAACAACGACTAGATAAAACCTGTATTGAGATTTATCCTATGTAGATTGATTGGTTGAATACAAGTGGAGAGCATTGCTGATGTGGCTGATCTCCCTCCTGTGTTCTGATTGGTTGAGAGCTCTTATGCTGGATTGCTGAGGTGTCTGATCCGCCTTCTGCATTCTAATCGGCTGAGAGGTGTTGTGTTGGATTGCTGAGATGCTTAATCCACATCCTGCATCCTGATTGGCTGAGAGCTGATGGTAGGGATTGCTGAATGCTTGGTATTCTTTTGTTGTAGTATAAAAGGAGCCCTGTGGCACCACATATTGTATCCCAACATCATTCAAGCAATAGTAGAGAGAGTCTGGTGTGAGCAAGTGGAGTAGGCACATTGCTGAACCACTATAAATCCTTGTCTTGTGCGATTGTGCGTGCTTTCTTCTTCGATTGTGGTTCTGGCCGTGCGGTGCTCGATGGGATCCATCCCCAACAACTGGTATCAGAGTAAGGTTCGGAGATCAACCTCTACACAGATGGTAGAAGAATCGAAGGTCAAGATCGAGAAATTCAATGGATCGAACTTCACGTTCTGGAAGATGAGATTGAAGAAGTTTTATATCAAAAGGATCTCTATCTTCTGATCGAAGGGAAGAAGCCCGAAATCATTAAAGATGATGAGTGGAAGGTCATAGATCGAAAGTCTCTAGGAACGGTACGACTCAGTCTTGCTCCATCAGTGACTTCAAATATCGCAAAGGAGACGACGACGACGAATCTTTTCAAAGCTCTTGAAAAGTTGTACGAGGAGTCGTATGCATCAAATAAGGTGTATTTCATGAAGAAGCTTTTCAATTTAAAGATGAGTGAAGACTCCGTGGTGGTTTCACACTTGAATGATCTGAACAATATCATCGACCAGTTGAAGTCTGTGAAGATCGTGTTTGATGATGAGGTAAAAGCTCTTTTACTTCTTTCTAGTTTACCTGATAGTTGGAATGCTTCAGTTGTAGCGGTTAGCAACTCCTCTAGTTCTGCAAAGTTGAAGTTGGAGGATCTTGCTAGTCTTCTTTTTGGAGAAGAGGCACGACGGAAGACGTCTGGGGAAGAATACTCGTCAGGTTCTTCCTTGAATACAGAAGAAAGAAGCAGGAAGAGCTACATGAACCGAAGCATTCCAGAGGAAAGTCAGTAAGAGGAAGATCCAAATCCAGAGATCCGAAATCCGTGGTCTGCTGGAATTGCAATCAAAAGGGGCATTACAAGACAGAATGCAAGGCCCCAAGTAGAAAGGAGAAAATTACAAAGGTAAGAACACCGTAAATCTTATTGATGATGATGATAGCGATGCCTTAATATGTGTTGCAGATGCTAGAAGTGAGTCATGGATTATGGAATCGAGTGCTTCATTTCATACCACTCCACAAAGGGATATCCTCCAAACTTATGTGAAAGGTGATTTTGGAAAGGTATATCTGGGAGATGAATGCTGCAGCATAATTGGAAAGTGAGACATTGACATATTTTAACCTTATTGTGGCTTCTTGAGATTGAAAATGTTAGACATGTACCCAGTCTAATAAGGAATCTCATATCTGTTGGACAACTATCAGAAAGTGGTGTGGTGGCATTATTTGATTCAGATTTGTGGAAGATGTCAAAGGGATCACTGATCCTTGCTCGAGGTAAGAAGGAACCCTTTATATTGCATCATGCTCATATGATAGGGTAACTGTTGCATCATCTGAGTGTGATGCTAACACTTGGCATAGATGACTTGGTCACATGAGTGAAAAGGGAATGGAGATCATGCAGAAGAAGGGAAAGTTGATAAAATTGCAAATTGTTGATCTAGACTTCTGTGAAGATTGTATCTTGGGAAAACAGAATAAAGTCAGTTTCACAAAGACTGCAAGAGTACGAAAGACTAAAAGATTGGAGCTGGTTCGTACAGACATATGGGGTCCATCTCAAGTACCATCCCTTGGCGGATCTCATTATTTTATTACTTTCATTGGTGATGCAACTAGAAAAGTGTGGGTTTATATTATCAAACATAAATCAAATGTTTTTGAGACATTCAAAATGTGTAAGGCCTTAGTTGAGACTGAGACATGTTTAAAGTTAAAATGTCTCAAGTCAGACAATAGGGGAGAATACTGCAGTAAGGAGTTTGAAATGAAGGACCTAAGTCCTGCAAAGAAAATCCTTGGAATGCAGATTAGCAGAGACATGAAGAACAAGAAGCTGAGACTATCTCAATCAGATTACATTGAGAATGTACTAGAGAGATTTAATATGAAAAATGCAAAATTTACTCTAACATCTTTAGGGAGCCACTTCAAACTTTCAAAGGAAAAAGAACCTGCTACGAAGGAGCATGAGTACATGTCAAAGGTAACCTGCCAGTCTGCTGTTGGTCGTTTGATGTACGCAATGGCTTGCACAAGACCAGACATCTCCCATGCAGTGGGAGTTGTGAGCAGATTCATGGCGAATCCTAGCAAGGAACATTGGGAAGCTGTGAAGTGGATTTTACGTTATTTTAGAGGTACCTCTAACGTGACATTGTGTTATGGGAACACTGACATTTCCATTCGAGGTTTTGTGGACTCCCATTTCGTAGGAGATATCGATGATAGGAAAAGCACAACATGGTATGTCTTTACACTGGGGAGTGGAGCCATTAGCTGGATCTCTAGGTTCCAGAAGATAACGATCATCTCGACCATGGAAGCAGAATGTGGCGGCAACCGAAGCTTGCAAGGAAATGATATGTTTGAAAGGTCCGATGAAAAAACTGAATAAAGAATGTGAAGATTGTCAACTATTTAGCGACAGTCAAAGTGCAATCTATCTTGCAAAGAATTCCGTCTTTCCCTCGAGGACTAAGCACATTGATGTGAAATACCACTTCATTCGTACGCAGCTAGAAGATGGTCAATTTAAGTTGAAGAAGATCCACAACTTAGAAAATCGTTCTGATATGTTCACAAAGTCTGTAACAATGGAGAAGCTGAAGACATGTTCAGCTTCTATTGGTCTTCAAACATAGAAGACAAGGGAAAGCTCACGACTATTGAAGATGTGGTGTGTACCACAAGTTAGTCTTCAAGTGGGAGATTGTTGAGATTTATCCTGTAAAGACTGATTGGTTGAATATAAGTGGAGAGCATTGCTTGCTGATGTGGCTGATCTCCTTCCTGTGTTCTGATTGGCTGAGAGCTCTTGTGCTGGATTGCTGATGTGTTTGATCCTTCTCCTGCATTCTAATTGGCTGAGAGGTGTTGTGTTGGATTGCTGAGATGCTTAATCTACATCCTGCATCCTGGTTGGCTGAGAGCTGATGGTGGGGATTGCTGAATGCTTGGTATTCTTTTGTTGTAGTATAAAAGGAGCCCTGTGGCACCACATATTGTATCCCAACATCATTCAAGCAATAGTAGAGAGAGTCTGGTGTGAGCAAGTGGAGTACGCACATTGCCGAACCACTATAAATCCTTGTCTTGTGCGATTGTGCGTGCTTTCTTCTTCGATTGTGTTTCTAGTCATGTGGTGCTCGATCAGATCCATCCCCAACAACATGTGCCCCTGATGATTAGGTACACGACTGGGACCCCAAATATTTATATGAAACAACTCGAAAATGGAGCTATTACTCCGACTCCGACGACTGGGAAAGGTAGAACGGTGATGCTTTCCCAACTGACATGCTTCACATTGGAAGGACTCATGAGATGAGATCTGAGACAGAACATGACATAGGTTCTGAAGTGGGAGATGACCAAAGCACATGTGCCACATAAATGGTGAGATAGGTCGAGCATATAAAGAGGAGATTCCAGCATAGGGAGTTCGGACTAAGCCATACAGAGCGCCTTGCTCACGACCACACTCGATCACCTTGCCCGTAAGGATGTCCTGAAAAATAAGAGAAGATGGGTCAAAAATTGCACGACAATGTAAATCCTTTGTAATCTGACTAATGGACAACAAATTCATCGAGAAGTCAGGTGCATGTAACACATTTTGTAGATGCATAGAGGGTGCCAAACTAATCTCCCCTTGTCCAGTAATTGGGGAATGAGTCCCATCTGCAATGATCACTGTTCGTCCTGGAGGAACCTGTCTATAGGCTGTAACTTGACTCTTGTCTCCACACAAATGATGTGTGGCGCTAGAGTCCATAATCCATTCTATAGCATCAGATAAATACTACCTGAGGTATTGGAGGAGGCTGAAGCAGCTACATCTGACTGACTCCCAGGGACCGATGGAGATGTCACAAAACCAGAAGGAGGTATAATGCCCCGCAATCGTGCTACTAGGTCCTCAAAATGCTGATCCAGAGAAGAGGCAGCCAGAGGCTCAATCTGCTCAGCTACTCAGGCAGAGGTAGGGAATCCATGCTTGGAGTAGCATGTATCCTCTGTGTACCCAGGACGATGGCAAAAGGTACATGGCTGACGAACTCGACCTCCTCTGTCACGAGGTCCTCATCCACGAAACTGAGAATCTCCACGACCTCGGGAGGCAGCCATCGCAGAAGATATCGGAGCTGCAGTTGATGATGGAATGGTGATCTGGCTAAGCCTGCGAAAAGCTTCCTCCATAGGAGGAATAGTGGCATCGGCCAAAATCTGGGAACGGGCTGCCTCAGATTCAGGGTCTAGCGCTGCTAGGAACACACCAACCATGGTGGCATTCCTGTAGGTCTTCTGCTGCTCCGGAGTAGATGTGAGAGGCATGAAGCTATAGAGCTTCTCGAACATTCCACGCAAGGATGTATATACCGAGCGGAGAGGCCGTCCATTCTGCTTGATTGTGAAGATGTCACGCTGAAGTTGTAGAATCTTCGTCTCATTCTCGGCGAATAGGTAGCGGAAAGAATATCCCACATTGCTTTTGTAGTGGGATGATGGAGAATATCATTAACAATCTCAATTGCTAGTGTACCTGTCACCTGATAGCCAAACCTTGGCGTATGCATCGTCTGCCTCCCATGAGGCGTTAACCCCGGTCTTCTCAGCAGGCTTTTCCTCGGTAAGAATGTGTTTCTTACCGGTCGACTTCATCATACTCATGAATTGCATAGCCCACAGTTCATAGTTTGACCCATCCATCTTCACAATAGGCGCATGACCTCTGAAGGCGCTTGTGGAGGGAATATCAGCCTTGCTTTCTGACATGATGATAATAGAAGACTAGGGTTGTAGACTGATAGACTTTTGTCTACACTGACATTCACGGGTTCGGTTGCACGTGTAGACTAAGGCAACCAAACCCATCAAGAAGAAGCTCCGGCTAGAAACGAGACAACGACGGAGCCTAGAGCAATCTATGCATCACGCACCGGAGCCTAGGGCGGCACCAGCCTTGGTGCAGTAGTCGAGGTGCAGGAAGGGGGGGGGGACGCCTAGGCGGCGTGGTAGCCGAGGTATAGCCTGGGTACAACCCAGTGCGAGAGGGGCCCTAGGCAGTGCGAGGAAGTGCTGAGCGGTGCTGCGTGGCGCAGAGAGAAGGCACGGCGCGGTGGCGCGACGCGGGGAGAAGGCACGGCGTGAGGAGGAGGCGCGCGGTGGGGATAGGGTTAGGGTTTCGGTATAGGAGTTCCGGTCTAGGACCGCCGCTCTGATACCATGTTGGGAAAAATAGAACACCTGTTTATTCTGTGAACCCTAGGCTCTCTTATATAGGAGAGTAGCCTATGGGTAAATTACGTAAGACAACCATAAGTACATGGAATTAGTAAATAGTGCGGAAACAAGAAATAACTATTGTAGACAAACATATCTCTACAGTCATGCTGTGACTCCCCTTCCTTTGTAGGGATCACTGGACCTTAGTTTGATGCTATGTATGCAATGCTAGGGATTTTCCAGGGCGTCGGTGGCTCTTATTGTGTTGCTCGGTTGAGGTGGAAGATGTGGGCCACCTCTTCAGATGCGCAAAATCTGAGGCATGGGGAAATATTGCCACATACAAGATTGGTTCTGTAAAATTGGAGCCCGCTTTTATGTGGACTTCATGACTGTTTAGAAATGGGTTGTTTTTTCGATAGGAAAGAACTTACGTAGATAATGTCATTGAGCATGCTAAGAGATTGTCAAAGTATTGGTATTGGTCCGATACGGAGCGATTTTATTGCGGGATATGCTGCACAGAAAGCTGCCTCAGCTAAAATTGCTAAGCATGAGAAGGCTTGTATTGTTAATCAACTTGTATTCATCCCTTTTAGTTTTGATACCTTTGGGTTCTTAGCAACTGAAGCGGTAAAACTTCTCAAGAGGATCCAATTTTATTGTTCTCAAATCTATGGATGTTGTATTTCGAAGAATTGGATTTACCATCCAAAAAGGGATTGGTGGCACAGCTTGTTGCTCGTTTCCCATCAATCTCTATGTAATATTAACCATTGAAATGAATTTCTATTGGTATAGCTAATTTATATTAGCTACTTTCGCATGTAGTTATGTACTTTTATTCTTGTGAATATTTTGAAGGTTTTTGTCGTACAATTCTTCGATGTACGTGTTTTTTCCACTTTGAAGAATTGGATGTATACTAACCTTCAGTACCCATCTTCTTGCTTTTAAATGGGACGTCTTTTCAGTGCTGAACATATAATCAAAACCCAACCGGAAAAACTTGACCGGAGAGAATTTAGGAGTTTGAATTGGTCGGTCCTCTTGGAGTCTACAAAAGAATCTCTTCTTGCCAGTTAATTTTTTGACAAGTAACGAGTACCATTGCGAGTCTCAGTGAATTACGTGTATTGTATCTGGCTGTCCCCCTTTTAGCACTCTTTCCTTTCTGGCGACTCAGTTGCATGGTATTTTGGCTTTCGCCTTAAAGAAACAATTAAAAGGGAAAATTTCCATCCCTTTTTACAGGTTTTCTTGGTGGTCATACTGATGATTCTCTTCATTCGCCTTTCATCTTCTCAGTTGTCTACCTTCTATAAATTGGGAAGCCCAGTATTACTTCATTGCGTCAATTATAGGCTCTTAAGACATTACTTCACATGTAGTGATATTTCAACAAGTGTTTGTATGACTATTAATCTTAATTTATAGGCATCTTTGGAGAGTTTTCTCAACAAAATGAAGCACACAAACATATTGATAGAAAATAGATAGATCTCTGGTGTACCTTATCCTTGGAATATTCTTTGGCAGCCCAATCGTGTCCCCAACCTTAGGCCATCTGAACTCATGTAGGTTTTTAACTTCTAAGCGGAGGGCATGGGGTTATCGTCAAGGTACAGTGGGTTGGGAGCCTTAATCCCGTACATAAAGTTGGATCTTGATGCTCTTTGCCCAATCTCAGCCATTCAAATCCATCAATAAACAATATCATATAATACCAACAGCTTATATATTGTGATTTGTGTTGCCAAGTGTCACAACGTAACGTCCATTCATCCATAATGCGTTTTTTGAGCAAATGAATGCATCGTCAAGTTTGGCATCAGGTCATGGCACTGGCCGTTGTTGGTTCGAGATGGCCTCCCCATGTGCCCTTGTTGGTGTTCTTGTTTGCTGGTGCTCTGGTTTGTCCAGTTGTTGGTGCCCTGAAGCGTGGTTGTGGCTTTTGGGTCCCGTTGATTCTTACCCGTGAAAGGGCAAGGTCAGAGTAGATGGGTTTTTTTTCTCAAGGAAATGGTAATTGTGCAGTTTGAATGCTGATCCTTTAGATGATTAGGACGAGTCATACCTTTAGTTATTGGTATATCTGACTGTCGTCGGATGATGTTTGTTTTTGGGGAGGTAACTACCAGATGCTCTCAGATTAACAAAGATGAGTATCTAGTTTTGACTTCTAGTTTACAACGTGGGGTATTAACTAATGTCTTTTTTAAAAACGCTTTGGTTGCCTGATCGTGATTTACATTTTTACTTTGCTATGGTAAGCATATGTGGTGTGCCGCATCATTGCCTACTAGTAAGATTGATGTTTTATAACAATTTGCGGATCTTTTTATATTATTTTACCAGCAGATAATAAGGATGACGTCGCCATTATCTTTGCTTGCTAATTGGATTTAAATTGGCTAGTCAAACTATGACTCCGACTCAGTTTAGCATTCCTCGGGTAGTGGTAATGACTGTTATGGGCATGGAGTTGTCTCAACTTAAGAATTAGGAATCATATTTGAGGCCTAATGTGGTAGTTTTAAAAGCTTAATGAGACTGTTTTTGATATTATGTTGCAAATACTGGTTTTCAATTTAATGTACGTAGCAGAAGATATTGATGAGTATCTTAAGATGTTTGCCATGCAACGCCATTTCCATATGTAAAGGACGTATCCCGTGCAGCAGAATCAATTACGTGCTGTAAATTGTTTCTATGGAGGGCAAGGACTAGTTCCTCACATGAGCTGGAATCTCTCGCCACCATAATTTAGGCCGGTGCATCACCCCACTTACCCATTCGACTAATCCTTGCAATCTCCACTTACCCATTGGACTAATCCTTGCGAGATTGCGGTGTCGTCGATTTTGAATTTCGGAAGGCGTTGGCATCACTAATTTGATTTGAAACTGGATGTTGAAAATTATTGATTTATATAACAATGTCTATTCCGAACTTTTTCTGTAACTATTCCAGCGTATATCCGACAACGTATGTGAAAATGCCCAATACGTAAATGTAATAATAATTAATTGGGATCTTGAAACTTCTAACGGTGCAAGTTTTGCCAACAAGAACTACGTCCGTACATATCTACACGTCCCTTGAAAACGTTTACAATTATGCTCGTGCTTCTGTCCTTTCTTAACGGGTAGAAATGCTAGTCAAGATCTAACTTTGATAAAATTATTTTTATTTAAAAATATATCATTTGTGCATGTATCTTCTTCCAAAAGTCACAGTTTTGTCCTTTCATTAAGGTAAAGTAAGTAGGTGCATAATTGAATTGATATTATAAAAGGTTCAGTGGTGTTGCGTTGGGGGCAGCCAACATGGTTGCCTCCACCCTATTTTCCTTGTTGCTTCTATCTTAGTTTTCAGTATTTTTTTCTTTTTTCAAAAGTAAAATCATGTATTTATATCACTATATCTATCTAATATTTCATTTCAATTTCGTCAAAACAGAATTATGCCTTCATCTTGAATAGGTTGTTAAAATTACATATTCTGGATGGTAGGTATACCAATATCTGTTTTTACCGAAATTAGAATGACATTAGAGAAATATAGTGATGAAAATATATGGTAGTATTTTTTGAAAACAATTAAAAAATTGAAAATGGGAAGGGCATATCCTCCTTTTTTTCCTATTATAAAAGGCTGCAACTGTGAGTTTTGTAAGACTATAGAAGCATAATTAATAATTTTAAAAAGATAAGGATATAATTGATATGGTAAATGTTAAGAAGTGCATAACTGGTAAAAAGTTCAATTTCTAAGTATTTATATATATTCCCTCGCATCCGCAGCCTCTCCTGCTTGGCGGTGGAGGAAGCCAGTAGCATGGATGATACAATTGACATTTACTAGTGATGGGAGGACAAGCATGCTGATACAATCGGTGATGAGGTTGTCAGGTAATAGAGGGTTGGGAGAGGATGGGATTGAGAGGCGGTTGAGTGGGTTGGGGAGAAAGTTGGGAGAGGTTAAGGATGGCTTGAGGTGGTTGGGATGGAGGTGTCGAGGATTGGGTTGGAAGGGGCTTGAAGAGGTCAGAGATGGAGAAGGTTGATGATTAAAAGTATTGTTATAAACCTTTAGGTAGTGTTCGGCTACCGGGTTACCCTTCCCTTGGGGGAGTTTACTTCCCTTAACCCACATCCCCCTCTCTCCCTGTGGGTCCTACTTTATTTCTTTTTTAAAAAATTAAATAAATCAATTTTACATCATCAATTCTATCAAAAAATAATATATTATATCATCATATCATACAAAAATTATAAACTACTCCACTTCTACTCACTTTTCCAAACTTCAATACAATCACATCACAATAACTACTCACTTTTTCAAACTTCAATACAATCACATCACAATAACTACTCACTTTTTCAAACTTCAATACAATCATATCACCTCAAACCCACTTCTAACCCACCCTCAGTTTAACCCTCTATCCAAACATCAAAATCTAAAAATGGGTTACCCTCTACCAGTTTAACCCGTCTTAACCTACCAACCAAACGCATCATTAGAGAATATTGGTTTCTCTAAGGGCCCGTTCGGTAGGAGAATAAGAAGGAATAAGGATGGAGAATAAGGGGAATAAGGGTCTATTCTCTGTTCGGTTGGAGTATAGGAATAAGGAGAATAAGCTGGAATAAGGGTTATTCTCTGTTCGGTTGGGTATTGGGGCTTAAGGAATAATGTTTGAAAGTTAGGTAAAGCTGTTGGTTGTTATTTGATTTGATGAGATATAATAACGTCTCACTATAGGTGGCATATACTTGTCAATAACCGGTCGATATGTGGTGAAATTTTTTTTAAAAGGTTTAATACAATGAAGTAAATTGCTTATTACATTATTACATGCTTATCATAGAATGGTTCATCTTCAACGGTATTTGTAGAGGATTATCCGAGTGTCGTATGACTGAAGTATCGTTGAATCTCATACTGACTCTGCAATTGCTGTCAAGTCCGACTCGTTGACCTTGTATCCACTTGAAATCTGCACCAATTACATGATTTATTAGTCAATGATATTGTGATCCATAATTATTAGGTAGATTTAATTGATGAAAGGTGTTTACCCTGTTATGTGAAATGTACTGCGAACCATCGTCGACGTCGTGATGGCGTTGGAAGCGGTTGAAATAAGGAAGAAGGAAATAGACATGATAATATGAAAACTACAACAATAGACAATAACAAAGACATTATAGATTTGATTTCCCTCAGAATTGAATTTCCACATCGAAAATAACAATGACAGTGACATTGGTTAAACCACGCCACTACTGTGGCTGCTCAACCATGATCGACATCGCATCATTAAATCTTAGTTTATAGCGGTGGAATCATCATAGGGACGTTGCATAAATTTAATATGTACGTGGGTAAGAAATCATGATTGCAATCCATCGAAGGCGTTCGATGTACAGTACTGCACGATGCAATATGGGGATAACCTGAATGTATTACGAAATAGTCGGTGGAGGCGGAACAATGGTAAGAAAAGATACACGTAATCGAAACAAAATCAACGCTGCGCATTCTCCCACATGACTGCTGCCAAAGCATCACGTAACAACTCTCCAGCTCGGATCTCCTGTTCTGAAACCCTCACGTCGCTACTTGCGGCAGTGTTGTCAAATTCTTCGTCATTCGGACTGGGCTCTACAGACGACCCACTTTGTGCTGATTCAAGAGTAAATGCACTGGATATCTGATCCTCGCCATGGACATCACGGATGAAGTTGTTGATGATGCAACACGCCATGAAAACCAAAACTTGCTTCTCAAAGCTGTAGAACGGTTGCTCAGTTATTGCCTTGAAGCGGGCCTTCATGATCCCAAATGTTCGTTCGACGTAAGACCGAAGCTGTGAGTGCTTGTGATTGTACAGCTCCTCAGGTCGGCGATATCCGTGTACCCTTCGTGCCCTAAACTGGGGTAGGTGTGCAATAATGCCACGGTATGGGGGTGAGGAAGGTCTCCGTCTTTGCATATCCACAGTCGAGTAGGAACTTCCTGGAGGTACATGAATGCCTCCATCGTCTATTGCCCACGTAAGCACCTTCATATCAACGGCTGACCCCTCCCATCCGGCGACGACGTATATAAATCTGTAACTGAAGTCCACACACGCCATGACATTCTGTGCTAGGGTTCGGTGGCTGCTCCGAAACTTTGGAGCGATATTCGCAGGGACATTTGTCAGGATAAGCGTGCCATCAATTGCACCGATGATATCATGTAAAATCGTTAATTAAAATACATATTCTTATTTAAATTGAGAAGGTGTTATGTTGCATGAAAAATCCAGCATGCAAGAGTACCTTGAAATAAGGATAGAAGTTCCTATTGTTCATAATAACATCTGGTGTCGGACAATCATCAGTTGGGAATCGGATGAACTGATCTCTATGAGAGACGATGCATATGAGGATGTCGTTGAGGTGATTGGAAATTGTATCACCAGAGTATTGGAAATGTTCAGAAAGCACACAATTCTTTGCATTGTGGTCGAGATAATACAAGAAAATGCAGAGGGATTCCTCAGCCTTGAGGTGCCTCGAA
Source organism: Ottelia alismoides (assembly GCA_037367405.1). Lineage (NCBI taxonomy): Eukaryota > Viridiplantae > Streptophyta > Magnoliopsida > Alismatales > Hydrocharitaceae > Ottelia > Ottelia alismoides. Next base: position 280,738 of record JAZKJV010001986.1, read on the forward strand.
TCCTTTAGGCCAGCTCGATCCTTTAATAGGGTGCATAAACGTAGTATGGTATCGGGGTACATTTGGAAAATTGCATATGATCGGGCAACGTATCCATTTAGCATCTCTTGAATCGAGACATGACATGTACGCACTGACGTGTGCTGTGGCGCTCTGGGGATGTAACCAGCTCCATCGTTCTGGTTCTCCTCGTCATCCTCTAGGACTGCACGCAGGTATGTCATATTCAACATGATGAAATTATATCTCATCGCGGTGATTGCCGCCATTCCCTCCATTGGTCATGTAGAAAATCTACAATTTCATATTGAATTTCAATCATACGAGGCCAACAACATTCACATGGGATTTATGTACAACACATGTACGGAAGTTACGAAGTTATCCTATTGCAAGCGAGAACTGTTCGTCAAGCTAGTTAGTTATTACATGCCATCTAAAGTTAAGAAAAGGAATTAATGTTCAACAGACCAAGTAGACTACTAAAAAAAGAAGAAAAACTACCATTCCAACTAGTCGGGGACAAACGAGGTGATCATCAACTAATCCTTGCCTAACTGGAGGCTTACCCATGCAGCCAACTTCGCAGGCACAGATTTGGCCCGATTGAAGATGATACGTTCATACGGGTCCCGAAGGCTATGGACAAGATGAATTTGTGCCTCGGCAGGTAGGCCCGGAACTAGGGCCTCAAGCTCATCAAGAAGCTCCTCCACCCCCTAGTGCGGATCTTTCGGAGTCTACGCTTGGATCTGCTCCCTTTGCAGCTCTAACATTTGCGTCGTCAAACACACGACGTCCTCTCCCACCAGCTGTGAGGGTAAGGGGGCACCGTCACTGCGTGAACGCTTTGTGCTTGATGCCTGAGCGCCTGAATCCCGGCGTCTTCTCCTCCGACTTTGTTGGGTACTTGGGCCACCACCTTCTCCTGGTTCCGGCACCCCAGGGACATCGGTGTCCCCTTCGAGGTCGTCCTCAAAGGCTTGTTGTGTGCCGGTATCACCCTCAAAAAATGCAGCAAACGAAACAGGGGGTGCTGTCTGTGAAGAGAAGGCAAATGTACCCTTCGCAGTGTAGTCTCCGACCATTGCATTCATAAGACAAAAGTGGGGGAAAGACTTCCTATGGTATGGCTTGTACGCCTTGTCAATCTGAGTGCAATATAAATTGATGAGAGGCTACAAAATTTTATGATCACTCCTCCTAATACACCTAAACTTAATAGATTTGTAGAGAGATACAATTGTATCACGGGTGACATGATTTGATCAATGATGAATATTAGCATAATTACCTCTTAGTTTCAAAGGTATATATATAGTAGAGACTAAAATATGTTTCCTCAATACGATTCCATTCAAGTAAGCTGGAATCTAGCACCAGAGAGTGCTACTTCATTAGAAAAATAAAGGATGCTATTGGATACCTACTTTATGACCTTGAGATTCTTAAATAATTACATCTCTGAGAATATGATACTTAGATGATAACTTTCTTGAGAATCAAGATGAAAATGATGTGAAGGGGCTCATTTAATCTTGAGATGATAATAAGGCTCCTGAAATCAGAAACTAAAAGGGTAATTACATATGAAATACACATACATCTTCAAATGAGTTTGAAGATGAATTTCCATGTGCTAGAGAAATCTGGCAATGATCTTACTTCATGTGATGAAGATTTGGAAGATCATGACATGGAAAGATGGATGTTAGCAATAAAGTCTAAAGTAGACTTCATATACAAGTGTTGTATGTGGACCTTCGAGGATCCACACATGGGTAAGACCCACTAAGGAGTAAATGGATCTTCAAGAGAAAGAGGGAACCTGATGAGAAGGTAGAGACCTTCAAAGCTCGTTTCGTATTCACGAGATACACATGGAAGAGAAGACTTCGCTTGCGATGAGACTTTCTCTTCAGTGACCATGCTTAAACCCGTCATACTATTGCTGACTATAGCTACACAACTTGACTTTGACATCTACAAAATGGATGTCATGATTGCATTCCTCTATGAATACCCCTTCGAAGATGTTCATATGAAGTAGCCCCAGGGCATCATGGTTGAGGAAAGCAAGATGTGCAAGCTTAATAAACTACATCTATGGACTCAAATAAGCTTCTTGTAGTTGGAACATTAGATTTAATGAAATTATAAATGTTACGATTTCAGATAGAATCTTGATGAACCATGTGAAGCTTGGTAGGAGTGTCATTGTTTTCATCATGCTAAATGTAGAAGATATCCTAATTATTTGGAATGATAAGAATAATAGTAAGTCTTTTATAGACTGGCTATTCCATACCTTGAGTATGATCTTGGTTCTAAAGTTGTTCAGAAGCCAAGAGAAGAGGGTATTGGAACTGTCAAATTTGTGGTACACCTTGGACATATTCCATTCTTGGAAAACCCCAAGGAAGGCTTCCTTCCCTTAAGATGTGGTACTAACCAAACTAAAGGAGTAACAACTCAAGGAGTTGAGGAAGTGAATGCTAAAAACTTCTTACCCTTGTGCATCAGTTATGAGAAGCCGAGTGTATGCTAGATGTGTACAAAAGCCAGATGTTTGCCATGCAGTGGGAGTACGTGTGTGTGTGTGTGTTTGTGTGTGCGTGTGTGTGTGTGTTTGTATGCATGTATGTATGTATGTGTGTATGTATGTATGTATGTATATGTGTATGTGTGTAAGTGTGTATGTATGTATGTATGTATGTACGTACGTATGTATGTATGAATGTATGTATGTAGGTACGTATGTACGTATGTACGTATGTACGTATGTACGTATGTACGTATGTACGTATGTACGTATGTATGTGTGTATGTGTGTGTGTATGTGTGTATGTGTGTATGTGTGTATGTGTGTATGTATGTATGTATGTATATATATGTATATGTGTATGTGTGTAAGTGTGTATGTATGTATGTATGTATGTATGTATGTACGTACGTACGTACGTATGTATGTATGTATGTATGTATGTATGTATTTATGTATGTACGTACGTACGTACGTACGTATGTATGTATGTATTTATGTATGTATGTATGTATGTACGTATGTACGTACGTATGTATGTATGTATGTATGTATGTATGTACGTACGTACGTAGGTATGTACGTACGTATGTAGGTATGTATGTATGTACGTAGGTACGTACGTACGTATGTACGTACGTACGTACGTATGTAGGTATGTATGTACGTACGTACGTAGGTACGTAGGTAGGTACGTATGTACGTAGGTACGTACGTACGTACGTAGGTAGGTACGTACGTACGTACGTACGTAGGTACGTACGTACGTACGTAGGTAGGTAGGTACGTACGTACGTACGTAGGTACGTACGTACGTACGTACGTAGGTACGTACGTATGTATGTATGTGTACGTATGTATGTACGTACGTATGTATGTACGTATGTATGTATGTGTACGTATGTATGTAGGTATGTATGTATGTATGTATGTATGTATGTATGTATGTCTGTATGTATGTATGTATGTATGTGTACGTACGTATGTATGTATATATGTATGTATGTATGTATGTGTATGTATGTATGTATGTATGCATGTGTATGTATGTATGTATGTATGTATGTGTACGTATGTATGTATGTGTACGTATGTATGTATGTATGTATGTATGTATGTATGTTTGTATGTTTGTATGTAGGTATGTATGTATATGTACGTACGTATGTATGTATGTATGTATGTATGTATGTATATGTACGTACGTACGTATGTATGCCTCCTCATCAGGCGCGACAACGGTACATGTCAGTGGGTTCCATCCCCAACCGCTCTTCGTCATCAGGTATACGAATGCGGTGTAATCCTTCTTGATGGTTTTCCATCGATTGTGGAGCTTCGCCTTATCCTAGTTTTTCCCAGTGTGCATGTTAAACTTCTCAATTATACTGTGCCAGGCTGGTGATGTGAAAGATCCTCCATCCCAGTCGCCAACATCAAAGTGATGTTTGAACAACTGAAGAAGACATTCATCCATAGCGGGTGTCCACTTCACGCGCTGGACTGAGGATTCATCTTCCCTAATGTGAACCCCGGACGATCTCGCATTGGCAGTGAACATCCTGTAGTATTACGCATTTTAAGTCAGAAGATGTCAACTGCAATGATGTCAAATGTAACGCAAGAAACCATTTCCCAACTATGACCTCTGTGGAGTGGGTCTTAGGTTGGTAGCATGACGTCCAAACTATTTCAGAGAGGATCAGAAAATGCAAACAGTGTACTCAGAAAATCGCATAGTACAACAGCAGCAACAAAGCATCAACAAGTAAGGGCTGTTAACAACTTATGCATAAAAAAACTATGTGAAACCAATATCAACTCATGCATCACAGAGCATCAGACAACAGCCATGAGGTAAAGGAAACCAATTATGACATCCTCGAGCACCAAGTAGGTGCTCTCAACCGACAAAATAAGATCATCGAGCACCAAATAGGTTGCTCTCAGCCCATTCCCAAAAAAATTTGCCTCAACGATGTACTAGAATCAAGAATCGGTAAGAACCATCAGCCATGAGTTCAATGAAACCAATATCCACCCATCATCATAGAGCAACACATGGCAACCATGAGGTAAAGGAAACAAGTTATGACATCCTAGAGCACCAAGTAGGTGATCTCAACCAACAAAATAACATCTTCGAGCATCAAATAGGTTGCTCTCAGTCCATTCGCAAAAAAAATTGCCTCAGTAATGTACTAGAGTCAAGAATCAGTAGGAACCATCAGCCATGAGTAAGTGAAAACACTATCAACCCATCATCATAGAGCAACACACGACATCCATGAGGTAAAGGAAACAAGTTATGACATCCTAGAGCACCAAGTAGGTGCTCTCAACCAACAAAATAACATCCTCGAGCACCAAATAGGTTGCTCTCAGCCCATTCGCAAAAAAATTTGCCTCAATGATGTACTAGAGTCAAGAATCAGTAGGAACCATCGGCCATGAGTTAAGTGAAAACACTATCAACCCATCATCATAGAGCAACACACGACATCCATGAGGTAAAGGAAACAAGTTATGACATCCTAGAGCACCAAGTAGGTGCTCTTAACCAACAAAATAACATTCTTGAGCATCAAATAGGTTGCTCTCAGCCCATTCGTAAAAAATTGCCTCAATGATGTACTAGAGTCAAGAATCAGTAGGAACCATCAGCCATGAGTTAAGTGAAAACACTATCAACCCATCATCATAGAGCAACACACGACAACCATGAGGTAAAGGAAACAAGTTATGACACCATCGAGTACCAACTAGGTTCTGTCAACCAACAAAATAACATCCTCGAGCACCAAATAGGTTGCTCTCAGCCCATTCGTAAAAAAATTTGCCTCAATGAGGTGCTACAATCAAGAATCAGTAAGAACCATCAGACATGAGTTAAATGAAACCAATATCAACCCATCATCATAGAGTACCACACGACAACCATGATGTAAAGGAAAAAAGATAGGACACCATCAAGCACCAACTAGGTGCTCTCAACCAATAAAATAACATCCTCGAGCACCAAATAGGTTGCTCTCAGCCCATTCACAAAAAAATTTGCCTCAATGATGTACTAGAGTCAAGAATCAGTAGGAACCATCGGCATTGAGTTAAGTGAAAACAATATCAACCCATCATCATAGAGCAACACACAACAGGCATGAGTTAGAGGAAACAAGATAGGACACCATCGGGCACCAACAAAGGTGCTCTCTACCATCAAAATAACATCCTCGAGCACCAAAAAGGTTGCTCTCAGTCCATTCACAAAAAAAATTGCCTCAATGATGTACTAGAGTCAAGAATCAGTAAAAACCATTGCCTTTAGTTAAGTGAAAACAATATCAACCCATCATCATAGACCAACACAGCAGCCATAAGGTAAAGGTAAACAAGATAGGACTCCATCGATCACCAACAAATGTGCTCTCTACCATCAAAATAACATCCTCGAGCATCAAATAGGTTGCTCTCAGCCCATTCACAAAAAAATTTGCCTCAATGATGTACTAGAGTCAAGAATTAGTTAGAACCATCAGCCTTCAGTTAAGTGAAAACAATATCAACCCATCATCATAGAGCAACACACAACAGCCGTGAGGTAAAGAAAACAAGATAGGACTCCATCGAGCACCAACGAAGGTGCTCTCTACCATCAAAATAACATCCTCGAGCACCAAATAGGGTGCTCTCAGCCCATTCACAAAAAAATTTGCCTCAATGATGTACTAGAGTGAAGAATCAGTAAGAACCATCAGACATCAGTTAAGTGAAAACAATATCAACCCATCATCATAAAGCAACACACAACAGCCATGAGGTAAAGCAAACAAGATAGGACACCATCGAGCACCAACAAAGGTGCTCTTTACCATCAAAATAACATCCTCAAGCACCAAATAGGTTGCTCTCAGCCCATTCACAAAAAAATTTGCGTCAATGATATATAGAGTCAAGAATCAGTAAGAACCATCAGCCTTCAGTTAAGTGAAAACAATATCAACCCATCATCATAGACCAACACAACAGCCATGAGGTAAAGCAAACAAGATAGGACTCCATCGAGCACCAACAAAGGTGCTCTCTACCATCAAAATAACATCCTCGAGCACCAAATAGGTTGCTCTCAGCCCATTCACAAAAATATTTGCCTCAATGATGTACTAGAGTCAAGAATCAGTAAGAACCATCAGCCTTCAGAAAAGTGAAAACAATATCAACCCATCATCATAGACCTACACACAACAGCCATGAGGTAAAGCAAACAAGATATGACTCCATCGAGCACCAGCAAAGGTGCTCTCTACCATCAAAATAACATCCTCGAGCACCAAATAGGTTGCTCTCATCCCATTCACAAAAACATTTGCCTCAATGATGTACTAGAGTCAAGAATCAGTAAGAACCATCAGCCTTGAGTTAAGTGAAAACAATATCAACCCATCATCATAAAGCAACGCACACCAACCATAAGGTAAAGCAAACAAGATATGACACCATCGAGCACCAACTAGGTGCTCTCAACCAACAAAATAACATCCTCGAACACCAAATGCAGTCATGGGTATTCCAAACCCATAACCATTCATTCATCGTAGATCAACATATAGCAGCCATGGGTTAAAGGAAACCAATCATAAAGAAGCACAAACTAGACTTCTCTTCAACATATAACAGCCATGGGTTAAAGGAAACCAATCATAACCAGTCAAGCATCACATCACATCATACAACATCCATGAGGTGACCGATACCTCTCAGCCAACCGTTTGGTTGCTCAGCCAAGAAAGTGATATCCAAGAGCACCAAATAGGTTGCTCATCCCAAAAGCAAAGAAATTCACATCAATAATTTTGGAGACCCATGCATCATTGACAACCATCTACCAGATAGGAGATTATAAACCACCGGCATGTCTTGAAGCACATAGCAAATCAAGCATCATAGAGCAACATAAGGCAACATGTAACAAGCCGGCAAGTTCATTGCAGAATCAAGACGAAATAGGGGTTTAGAATGTACCTCGTGATCCACCAAAGGCTAGAAGGAATGTGAATGCACAATCCCAGTGCAAAATGCACATCAGTAGCAACAGAGGAGCCCTTGGACTTCAACCTCCGATCAAATTTATAATGATTCGAAACCCTAAACTCCATGGAATCCATGGTTCCTGCAGAGAGATCAAGGCCACAGTGGTCGATTTTATGGTCAAAAGCAACAGCACGCGGATGACCCATCACACCCCAACAGTGAAAGCTTACATACCTTGGGCGTAGATCACGGATGAGGCACGTAGGTAGATCAACCATAAAGCCACTTACCATCAGCCGCTCAGAGGAGGGCGGGACCCAGAGGACCAGCAACAATGGTGGGGAAGCGTCGAGGAGATGGCAGGAGCGAGGGGCGCGGGGAAGACGGGAATAAGGGGGCGAATAGCCATCAGGGGCGCAAGGATGCGGAATAGCCGTACAGGCCCCAGCCCTCTCGCGGGCGACTCATCCCCTTATTCCACCCCCCTTATTCCCGTACCGAACAGGGCCTAACTGTTATATCTCATGGTTTGACACATGAGGGATATTGACATGCGCGGAACCATACAAATTGGACTTTTTTTGTGAGTTCATTTTGTAAATATGGACTTAGTTGGCAAAGTATGTTGGACTAAACATGAAAGTTTCTAAATATTAAAGTTGCTGAAAGGGCATTCCATTGGCGTTAAAAAAAGTTCTCAACATCCTATTCCATGGTAGCTGGTCGTTTCAGAAGATGCACATTAAATAGATGTTTTGAAGAGCTTTTTATGCTTATTATTTATAAGGGTCAGGTTCGGCATAACTCTTTCTATACTAATTTCCCCTATATTTCATTAGTTATTAATTATGGATAAATTATGGCTCAATCCATATTCTGAGGATTCTTCGACACTTAATTTCCGATGAAAATGGACCGTTTGCTAGTCAGTTTCTGTTCCAGAACTTTTACTCATCACCATGATGTAGGCATATTCATGCTCTAATAATTTGTTTCATATAAGTGGTGAAGCTTGACTCTGATCAACAAAGTCAACGTCATGCCAATTAAGTCGTAGACGTTGTCGTCTAAAATGTCTTGCATTTCCACCCTTCCCTTTCACCCAATCATACAAATACGCCACTTGTCTTCTCCCGACCAATTTCATAAAGTCGACCCTAGACCTCCGCCTTAATCTCCATGGCGGTCGGTGACGTCTCATGATTCGCCACCCTCGCTGCAGTTGCCTCCAGCTCGTCTGCGTGGTATGTCGAGTGAACTCCATATACCACATACATCACCATGACCACAGCGCTCCACACCCCGAATCTCACAAATGCTCTTCTCCTCAATGCCGTCATAAGGAACATATTGAGGAAGATCGACCATGCCGCTGGCCACGGCATCAACGGCGGACCATCCTAAAGGACGATGTTATGTAGGAACTGCATGGTGAAAAATGGCTGTGGCAAGGAGTGACAGGGCTGCAAAGACGGAGGGGAGGACCCACTTGTGATAGTATTGGTGGTTGAGGTGCCATGAGAGCGAGGAGGCAAGGAGGCAGCAAGGCGAGGAAGAGGAGCGTCAGGAGGCGGCTGTGACAGGTAGGACCGGCATAATGACGGTAGGTAAGGGCGCTGGCTACCATGTAGAAGAAGAGGAGAACGCCAAGTACCATTTCGAGGTCCGTGAAGAGTGCAACTGAAGCTGTTGCATATTCCTGCAATAATTGTTGACAATAAACAATTAGGAACTTGTACAGGAAACGTATGATACATGTATAATTACGAGATGTATCATGTACATTATATAGGATTCTAAGATATAATCCAAGACTTAAGCTGGCATTAATTTAATGGTAATTGTTGTTTCTATAAAGAAGTGCACATCCTCAGTCGAAAAATCATGGATCTCCATCTACGTCCATATCGTTCACTAGCTTACTTTTCTATAAAAGGCAAACGAATATTTTGTAGTCTATTTTAAAGTAAGTTTGTGGTTGGAAGGCAGCGGCCCTCACCCTGCCCGGCCGCTACAGCTCCTAAATTCTATCATTGCGGGTGTGGCCCTTTATTGGGCGGCTGGGTCCCTCATCCCGCTTGGAACTGTTGGCAGGGTGGACAACATGTGTGCCGATTTCCTTTGGTGCTACGGGCAGCATGATAGCTGCTGGTCCACTGTTTGCCTCCCAAAGGCGGAAGGGGACCTGGGGATGAGATCCTTGGTTACCCTGCAGAAGGCTATGATCGTGGTTTGGTCTTGGAGATTACTCACCTCTGAGTCCTCTCTATGGGCTCTTTATATGCGTCGGAATTACCTGCAGAGCTCTTCGTTTTGGGGCGTTCACCGCTCCGGAAGTGATTCTCTTCTTTGGAAGGCTGTCTTGGGTGGTAGGGACACAATTCATGGGGCGATCTCCTCCTGCAACAATCGTCACCTTTGGACTCGCTCTCCCAAGGGATTCTCCTTTCGTGAGGCGGTTGACTTAGTTAACCCTTACGCAAGTCTGGGCCAGATTGGTTTGGAACAAGCGTCCCGTCCCTAAACACTCTTGTGTGCTATATCGTGCTACCCTTAATCGGCTCCCAACTCTGGATAGGCTCGTTCGGCATGGTCTCTGCCAGCCGCGGCCCTGCTACCTTTGTGGGGGGTCGGATGAGACCCGTGATCATATCTTCTTTGGTTGTAACTTCTCTGCTGGGACCTGGGACTTGGTCCTTGCTGGACTGGGCCTTCCGCGTCCGCCTTGCGCCTCTCTGACTGAGACGCTAGGCTGGCTCTTGGTCGCGGTTGGCAGGGATTTGAAAAATTTGTTCTGTGCTGCTCTGGCCGCTATCGTATGGGAACTCTGGAGAGAACGTAACCAGTGTTGGACGGGAGGAAACAGTTCCACACTGCAGAGAATGGCATGCTCGATCATTAACGTCGTCCGTTATGTAATTTAGGAGCTGATTTTGCACCATAGCTCAGTTTCTGATTGGTTTCGTTTTTGTATGAAATTTTGCTTTCTTGTGTAAACCCAACTCTCATTGCCATGTATACTCCTTTTTTGATCAATACAACAGATAATCTTACCCAGCAAAAAAAAGTTGGTAGAAGGTAAAGCAGTCATCGAATTCTTGTCTTGCCAAATTTAGGATAAGTATTTCGAGTTGTACTTCATACTGGTCCTTACTTTGGTACTTGGGGTAAAGTTTCTTTTCTAGATATGCAGAGTGAGATGTCATGCACCTTTCTCAAGACATAGGTCCGTTTTCTTCTAACTCGTAGCTTTCAAACATAAAGCAAAAGGGAGCTTCCGTCATCTAGAGAGTTTTTTTCCCATACTGGGCATGAGAGCCCTCAAAATGCCCGGTCAGGGCATGTCAGCCGCGAAATTCCCAGGTTGGGCATTGATCGGCGAACGGTTCGCCGATCGGCAAACCGTTTGTCGATCAGCAAGCCGTTCGTCGATCAAGAACCCTGCCCCCCGCCGCGCACCCAGCCCCCAGTCGGTCATGTATAAATATTTTATAATAATTATTATTTTTGAGGAGGCACATCATTATATTTCAAATTGATAATGTATAAATATTTTATAATAATAATGGATAATATAATTACTATTGAATGTTGTATAAATATTTTATAATAATAATGGATAATATAATTATTATTGATTGTTTCATTGTATATAATGAATACATAAAGTATATAAAATATAATGGTATATGTGCAAAATAAGAGAGCAAACTAAACATGCTTGTCACTCTCCAATTTGGTCCTAAAATAACTTACATAAACATCACATTCAACATCTCAGTTGACATTACAAGTGAGGATCCATTGTTTCAAACACGAAGTAGGAAGATTACATCTAGCATTGCATTAGACAAACATGTCCTAAACACTAGTAATCATGTCCTCTAACGCTGTCACTGTCCTCGAAATACGCTCAGACGCGCGTACTTAAGTGCAATTGTATAATGTAGATCTGCCAAGTCAGTATGCAGCTCCTCCTCCTCGTCATAGAAGTTAGTGAGCGGGGAGGTCTCGCTCTGAGAACTCACATCCATCGGTGGAGGCATGGATTGTGGAGAGTAGTCAGTAAGCGGAGAGTCGATAGGATAAAGCGACTGAGGTAGCGAAGTATCCTGCAGTGGATACTCTGAAGTAGTCTGCAGTGGATACTCCGTAGGAGCATCTAAAAGAGTGCGAGGAGCACGAGCCATCTCTGAGTTGTGTGGACTACGCTGTCGTGGGACGACAAAAGGTCCTCCTTGTGGCTGGCCACCTGAAGCAGTCGGAGTCTGATGTGATGCAGGTGGAGTCGCCCTGAGCGGGGTACGTACCGCCATGACTCTATTGGTCGGAGGACGTACCGACTTACGTGCCGTCAATCTAGTTTTCGCCATCTCCTACATTGAAAAAATATCAAAAAAATTAATAAAATAGAAATATCGTAAGGCATTAGAGAATTTCTCCCAATATTGAAATAAAATATAACAATATGAGATTGTACTTACAGATTTGCAATACGTCAACTTGAGGTTGTACTAACAGATCTGCATATTTCTCATTTTATGCCATTTATTTGTAATAATGAAGGAAGCATGAGATTACAGTGAAATTAACAAAAATGATCAATATGTCATTAATCTACTAATTAAAAAGATATTGTTTGTACAAATTACTGCGGATTCAGAATTCTACGTGCCCTACGTAATATCGACGATAGATTAGCCCTACGACCCCTACTAGCAACACCAGTACCACCCCCACTCTCATCATTCGTTTCTCGCGGTGGCTGAGGTGTTTGGTCCCGAACTGATGAAGCTCTATCGATCTGTGAAGGTCGTTGACGATGCTCTGATGGTGGCTGATTTGGTTGCGGTGTACGATGTTGCGACAGATTATGGAAGGAAGGTACACAGCTGGAATCTGCATAGTAGGCAAATCCAGGCGTTTGATGTGGAATGAAATCGCTGGTTAGGAATTGCGTGAATGTTTGCATCTGGTGGAGAATGCTCTGGTTTAGACCCCAGAAATCACCAGCTTGTGAAGGTTGCGTAAATTGGACCTGTGATGGTCCCGATTCATCATTGTTTCTACCGACAGCATATGGTTCATGTACACGAAAAGCAAAACTTTGAGCAGCAGCCTCAGACGGTCGGGGTGGTTCAGGGACATGGAATGGTATAGGTGAAGGCTCAGTGGAGTACGAGTACCTCGGGGTGTACTGACTCATTTGATCCACCAATCCAAAATTCTGTAGGGCGGAGTCAAGTAATCCAATTATATTCCGCAACTCCGAGCTTCGTTCGTAATCTTCCAGGATCTCACGAGCTTCATACACACTCTGCACCTGAATGTTTGACCCGTATTTAGTTGATGTTTAACGAGAATTAAAGATGGACAATATACGCACTTACCCCTGGTCTGAACCTGGGAGTGTAAGGCTCGTATGTAAAGCGTGGTGGCGGTATTGAAGTATGTATCCATCGCCGTGTAATGTTCCAATACCACGTCATGTATGCTTCCTGACGCTGCTCGTTCGATTCAGTCGATTGTCTTTCCGTCACCACGATTTCACGCCGTTGATTCCATCGAACGATCTGTTCTCGGAGTCGATCGGCCCAATCAATAGGATCATTCTCTCGTTGACGAGAGCGATGATTTGAAAAAACTACCAGGGGCATTTGATCTGGGATGCGAGGTCACAGATCAAATTGTCTCATTACACGATGAGGCACGTGCATGACCGCTATGTTAAAACAAATTAGGACTGTCGGGGATCTCCAAACTTCCTGTCCTTCTCGATAGATTGCGGGAAGGTGATTTACGATCTCCATTTGATATGGAGACCAACGCATCTGATAACCAGTCTAAAGTTAGTTATTTTTCAATAAGGATACGGGATATCTAGGATAGTCATGGACCGTACCTGATGCTCGTCCCGTGTGTCCAACTCATTGCGATAAAACGTCAGGTTCGTTGTCTGAACGTTTTGAGTAAACGACCTACGTCTTGACGTCCATCTGTTCATTCGGATGTTAATATCTTATTAAGATATAAAATATGTGAATGGTGACTGTGCGTGTCATACCGTGAAGCATATGGCCCTCGATTCAGAGCTTCAACATCCATTCGATACGGTCGGGGCACCCCGATGTGTATGTGTTCCCAAGACCAAGTCTGAAGCTATGTCAGAAACCCGTAACATCTCTTGGATCTCCCCAACGAGCATTCGTCAAGTTGCTGATATAACTGGGCAAGTACTGCTGCCCCCCAAGCCATCTGACCACATTCCTGGAAATTTTCGAGTAGACGGAGATACCGTAACGGTACCTTATCACCTATAGAGTCCGGGAAGAAAGACTCCCCAATCTGGTATAAAATAAATGCCCGCACGATTTTTTGCAACCTATTCGGATCTTGCTCCTGGAGGTTTGCATCCGAGAGAATGGTGTCATGAATCCAGGTAAGCTTCAAGCGTCCGCTCGACAGATTATCTCCGACTCCATGGATGGGGTTGGCACCAAGCCATTCCGCGTAGTAAGCACTCCAGTTATATCGTGTAGGGTGTTCAAACCCTATCACGGGAGCCCCATCGACACGAAGACCTGTAAGGATTGAGACATCTTTCAATGTGACCGTCGCTTCACCGTGTCGGAGATGGAAAGTATGTGTCTCCAGTCTCCATCGTTTCAAAAGTCCCATTAGGAGTGACTGGTCGAGATTCACCCTCCTCATGTTGCTTACGCAGAGCAAGCCAGCCATCCCCAGCAACTGATTGAACTCCACACTCCGGGGTTTGACCAATAGCTTGTTGAGGACGCGTCCATGCTCCATGAATCTGAAATTCTTTATAACCACACAATGCAATGTTACCACTAGTTTTGATATCGAAATGTAAATTGTGTACAATGATACCGTTGCATCCTCGTTGAGCGGTGATGCGAATATGTGGAGGTTCTGCTGAATCAGAACTGACGCATCAAGCGGTCCGGGAGTGGAATCCATTTCCTATCTCAAAAAAGATTTAGCATCAAAGATAAAAAGTTTCATAAGTGTTTCGATTAAAAACATATATAACTGACTGTGGAAGATAACATAGACATTCAAAATTAATTTAGTGCATGTTACACATCATCGTTACATTCACCGTCCGGGACATGTCGCACGTGTGTGACCACTCTGTTTACATATACCACACCTTATGTTCACATGCCCCATTTCATCCATACTGTTGTGGATTCTACGAGATCGTGGGCGGTCGGGCCCTAGTTGCACATTTGGTGGCATCAAGATGGCACGAGGTACATTTGTTGGCCAGTACCGACGATCAGGTATCGGTGAGAATTCGGCTGCGTACGTTTGGTAAATGCAGTGGGAGTGTAGTAATACGAACAGTTCCTCACATGCTCGATACCAACGTTAACGTGTCCACAAACCGCGATGACATGCGAGCATGTGAGATGAAAGCACTGCATAAATCCACATGTGCATTCAGATTCAATCACGTTCAGTCTAACTCTATAGTTGCCTTCACGACATTTAACTTCGAATACTGTCTGAGAAAATTGCTCAACATCATGTGCGCGAGCTAACTGAACATTATCGTCAATAATCTTGTTGTATCTCGGCATTAGCTTTGCGGTAGTACATGCACCCTGCCTGCGGCGAGCGACGAAGTAGGTATTTAAACGATAAAAGATCGCAAGAATCATTGTCAATATCGGAAGGCCGCGCATGCCCTTCAACACACTGTTGAAACATTCTGAAAGATTGGTCGTAGTGTTCCCGTAGCGACGTCCTTGGTCGTATGACAATGCCCAGAAATTCCGATCACCGTCTTCTGGCAGATAATCCAGTCGTATGTCTCGGGAGCATTAACTTGGATCCGTCTCATAATCCGATCATGGGCATGCGTATTGGTTACCGCCCCTGCACTGTAAAATTTCCTTGCACCCATCTATCATGACCCGCCCTTTGCATGTTCGCTTGCATGTGCCTCAGGCAGAATCGATGACAATGGCCACGACCAGCTGAAAAATATTTGGGCAGCAGATTCTTCAAACTACTGAAACGATCGCTCAAAAACAGATACCGTCTCGCTGAATTAGAAAGGATAATTTATGTAGGAAAAACTCTCAGGCATCCAACGTTTCCTTTTCGACTATTGCAAGGGCAACATGGAATATGTATCCGTTCCCATCAACAGAAGTGGCTACGAGCAAGTGACCTTTAAATTTTCCATGCAGGTGTGTAGCATCTATGCTCATAACTGGTCGACAGTATGTGAAGCCTGTCAGCGACGGACCGAATGTCCAAAACAATCAAAAGAATGCAATTTTCCCTGGGACTACTTGACGAGACTCGGGATCAATGTATGGCTCTGTTTGGAATTCATACCAGGTACCCGGATTGGTTTATTTCATCGTCCACATAAACCTACGGATATCCGCGTAAGACAACTCCATATCTCCAAAAATTGTCGTCAATGCATGCTTCCTTGCTAACCAAGCTTTTTTGTAAGAAATTGTGACGTGGTACGTATCTGAAACAAGACTTCTAATCACACTGGGGTCAGTGTAAGGTTGGATCTAAGAGTCTTTAGAATAAACCGACTAATGAATCTTGTATTGCACTGTCGGTTGTCAGTTAGTAGCACCGGATTATGACATGAATGCTCTTCACGATACGTTCGAACCTTCCAAACTTCGTTCCTTTTGCTGCAGCTAGCATGTAACCTCCATTTGCAGTTAGGCAATGCACATCCTACAGTGTAGATGTCTTTTTTTGACTTGAGCACTTTGTACTGTACATATTTTGCCATACTCCAGGTGCTTACTGCATCAATTAAATCATTTTTTGAATTAAAATATCTGTTATTCCAATACTCGAGTCCACTCCTATCCGGGAATATGGTGTTCCGCGGCTCGGTCATGAATTGTGCTTCTCTGCTTAACTGTTTACAATGCAGTCGTCATCTGTAAAAATATCAGGGAGCTCCGACATAGATTCCAAGGTCATGCCGTAATCAACCGTAGGATCAAAGATCGGTTCGTTGTTGATGGAACCGATGAGTGATTCCTGACCGTGGACGTCATCCAAGTGGACACTCACGTCGTTGTTGTCGTCCTCCTCCTCGTCGATAGTGTCTTCATCTGCTTCCTCAGCATTCACCTCGGGAATGACAGCAGAATCCTCCTCTTCCTCATCATAATTCATATTCAGGTCTGGGATACTGCACGTAGCATCCTCTCGTCCCCTTCGAGAAGACTCGACAATGTTGGTAACGTGGAACTCATGACTTCCAGTGGGATCAGCATCCACCATCAGTTGCATCATTCCAAGAGACCGAGCAATGTTTAACATTAACTCGGTTGTCGAAGTATCAGTGAGCACTACTGGATAGAAGGTGTTCACGTTCATAGTCCATCTACACGTGATACGGACGTTGTACTCCCCTTCCCTATATCCAGTAACACTACGAATCATCCGTACTAGTTCCTCGAAACTGACAGACTCCGGAAAACCTATCATCTTACCAGTCCCCCCCCCCCTCGTAGGTTACATTCCCGTTCTCAGTGACAATTGCACCATTCCCAGACACAAATAATGGAGCCATGTTGGCCATTATCTATAAAACAATCAAGACAATGTAACCTATTCAATGATAAGCAATTAATAAATTAATATTTACTAGTTTTTTAAGTAATAATATAGTAATAAATAAATACTATAACTAATAATTAACTACCTAATTACTTACTAATTTCCGATAGCTAATAACTAACTAGCAGTTATTATTGACTAATTAATAATTACATAATTCGTAACTAAGAAGCAATATCTAATAATTAAATGTTATAAATTGATAATTAATATTTAACAATCACTAATTAACTAATGACTGATAATTACTTACTAATAAGTAGTTAATATTTGATAATTATTGTATAATGAATAATTAGATTTTGATAATAATTTCCTAATTAATAATAAACAATAAATAATTAATAACTGATACTTACAAATTAATAATTGATAGTTAAAAATTAATAATTAATACTTAAAAATTAATAATTGATAATTAACAATTACTAATTAACCAGTGACTGATAATTACTTAATAATAAGTAATTAGTATTTCATAACTACTGTATAATTAATAATTAAATTTTGATAATAATTTCCTAATTAATAATAAATAATAATTAATTAACAATTGATACTTACAAATTAAATATTGACTAATTAATAATTACATAATTCGTAACTAAGAAGTAATATCTAATAGTTAAATGTTATTAATTGGTAATTAATATTTAACAATCACTAATTAACTAGTGACTGATAATTACTTACTAATAAGTAATTAATATTTGATAATTATTGTATAATTAATAACTATATTTTGATAATAATTTCCTAATTAATAATAAATAATAAATAATTAATAATTAAGACTTACAAATTAATAATTGATAGTTAAAAATTAATAATTAATACTTAAAAATTAATAATTGATAAGTAACAATTACTAATTAACTAGTGACTGATAATTACTTAATAATAAGTAATTAGTATTTCATAACTACTGTACAAATAATAATTAAATTTTGATAATAATTTCCTAATTAATAATAAATAATAATTCATTAATAATTGATACTTACAAATTAAAGATTGACTAATTAATAATTACATAATTCGTAAGTAATAAGAACTAACTAATAATTAGTAGTTACTAATTAATAAATAATTATTAACAATTACTAATTAACTAGTGACTCATAATTACTTACTAATAATTACTTACTATTTGATAATTATTTCGATAATAATTTTCTAATAAATAATAAATAATAACTAATAATGATTGATATTTACTTACTAATTATCGATAGGTAATAACTAACTAGCAATTAATAATAATTAACTTGTATTACTTAATATTTAATAATGTGTGATAATTACTTACTAACTACCAATAAGTAATAATTAACTAGTGTTACTTAATATTTAATAATTAATTAATTAGTAATTATATACTAATTTCTTAGTATTAAATTAGCTAATAATTATATCATAGTTATTAAGTACTAAATTAGCTAATAATTTCTTAAGACTAAAAAAACTAACTAATTTAAATTTATTTATTACTAATTATTAATTACTAAGTGCTTTATAATAATTGCTAAGTATTTACTAAGTGATAATTATTATATAATTTTTTTGTAACCATTACTAAATAATCGACTATTACTAATTTAAAAATTATAAATAACTACTCACTGATAACTTGCTAATTACTAATTAATAGTATATATTAATAAATAAGCCGGAAGAACTATGGTTGTATGATTGATCTGAATTCATAAACATTTGATCTTCTAAGTTGGAGATCATAGCGGTACTATTATTCTACCAAATGAAAGGAGACTTTTTGATTAAATATAAAATGTGGGGAAATGAAACTACTTTAATCAAAGCTAACATGTGACCATACATTTTTTTCCTCAAAAACTATTAAACTAATTTTATTGAAATTACATAACTAAAATTTTATAAAATAAATAAAACATAGCTTAGATGAAATGTGGGAGGGAGGAGGAGGCTTGATGGGAGAAGAATGAAGGAGGCTTGATGGGAGAAAATGAAGGAGGAATGGGGAATGGCGTGGGGGAATGCGGGGGGCGGAGCTCGCTATTTATAGGGAACCCGGTCAGCAATCGGTTCACCGACTGGGTCCCACCCCGGGAATCCGGGGCACGCCCGGGAATCCCGGCGCGCGTGCGCCTCGGGAGGGGGCAGATGGCAGGGAACGCGCGCCTTGGGGGAGGAGGCGTTGAACGGTGTCGCCTTGTGCGTTGATTGGCAAACGGTTTGCCGATCGACGAACCGTTCGCCGATCAATGCCCAACCTGGGAATTTCGCGGTTGGCATGCCCTGATCGAGCATTTTGAGGGCTCTCATGCCCAGTATGGGAAAAAACTCTCATCGAGAGCAGATCCTGTACTCTATGTGCACAGTTATAGTGGGCCTCCGCGGGCGCGTCCCCCAATCATGTCAACAATATTTCTTCACGTTTAAATTTTTTTATAATAATCTTATATCAACACTATTATTTACCAATGTCACAGCCATTTTTAATAAATAATAAAAAAAATCATCAAAGAAATGCGACTTGAAGAACTAGGTTCACCCTTGTTGATTAGGTCCTACACATGCCACACAAAACATGTCACAGAATATGCCATACGCACCCTGCTTTCCCTTTTTCCAGAAGAGTATCAAACACATATATGACCTTGAATGAGGAGGATCCAGCACCAATAACTGCACTTTGCAGGCAACTCTCTCTAATCATTTGCAATGTTCGCGCAAAGACACCGTGGGTAAAGAAAGAACCACTATCCAGGGTTTCTTTGCGTGCATAGCAAAGGACCTGAACTCGTAAGAGTTCGAGGGATGTTGTCCCACCCTTGAATCTTACATCAGAATATAACGATGTTTAACTTCGTTGTCACTTTTTTCAAGAAAAATTACCAAAATCGACAAGTCATTATGAAAGTTTGATCTTGGATGTAGGTTTGATAAGGAAGAAATGATAATGTCAAGCATACCCAAGAAGATGGTGGCACTCATCAATGTTCCAATGGAAGGGTGAACCTTAGCTAGCCAAAGAGGAGCCGGCCTTGCTCTCCCGATCATGCATAGGTACCTCGCTTGCCCCAACATCGCCACTAGTAATGACACGATGATGCCCAAGCTCGCGTCTACTCCCACAACGTTTCTTGCCCAATGCCACCCCACCTTCTCGAACGCCACAGAGAACAATGCCTTCTCTAGTATCTAGTAAAAACATAAGTTCATTATTAGAGCTAATTCACTATATTTTCTTGCGAAACTATAGAAAAAGAATAACATGTAATTCACTTGGCCATAAGGGAACATGGAGGACAAGGCCACGACCATGAGGCAGTAGAGACCAGAGCCGGTGATCACTGGCCCCACAATTCCTACAGGCAAGCTTGTTGAGGAGCTCTCTTTCTCTTCTACTACTGTCGACACCGAGTCGTACCCTATGTAGCTGAAGTAGAAAATAGCAGCCCCATCGAGAACCCCCTCACCGAATGACATGAGGCATTGAGGATTTACAAAGTTCTCGATACGTCCATTCCAGAATCCGGCAACAACAACGAATAAAAAGAAGACTGTGGAAGACGGTCATGACCATGTTCAAAATGGAGCTCTCCTCGGTCCTACATCACATTATGTTTCAAACATTCAAATTCCATTCAATAAAATCATCAATTCAACAGTAAGAACTTAGTTAACGATAAAAACGAGAGTTCTTATGCATACCCAAGACATAAGAAAAGGGTTAGGAGGGCAATTAGAAGGACAGCAATAAGATCCAATCGATTGCTGCCATCTGGCAAAAATCCAATTTCAATCCGCCACGTATTGGGATCGCTTCTCCCGAGAAAACTGTTTAGATATTCCGTGAAGCTCCTCGCAACCGCCGCGTTCGATAGCACATACTCCATTATTAAATTTGTTCCTCCAAAGTATCCCACGAGCTCTCCGAAAAATCCGTGAATTTACATTAAGTGGGATCAGTAATATGGATTTTTAGGTACTAATTAATTAGTAACGGGTATAAAAACCGAATGTTATCCGTAGGTAGCTAAATGCTCCACCGGCTGCAGGGATCTCTACGGCGAATTCGGCATAGCAAAGGGAGGAGAGAAGTGCCGTGAGGCCGGCAACAGTATAGGAGAGGAAGGTCGCCAGGCCGGCGACTGTATAGGAGAGGACATGCGACGAACCGGTGGTTATGAAGACTCCAGCACCTAGCATGCCTTCGATGACGAGGGTAACGAGGTCGAACCAACGGAGCTTGCGCTTCATGGCGGCGCGGGTTCGGAGGCGGACATGGTGGAGCTCTTGGTTAGGGGTCCATGTGGCAGAGGGCCCTCCTCTTGAGCCTGTGGGTTGTCTGGGAGATGGCTTGGAGTATGGAGTGGACGGACATGGCAAGTGGAGTGGGAGTGGCGTCTAATTGCATGCAGGTGTGGATGGAAGGGGATGGTTTATATATAGGACATTGGGAGGGAAACATTGCTTGCCCTTTTTGGTTATCATCTTATAATGTTCATTTTTAATTTTTGGAATTTTTACGTCATGATCCCTGAAATCTTGTCCAAGTACATTATAACCTTATAATTGCTGTAGTGACTAGTGGGACTAACTCTTATGATCATAAAGTTATAGTGTAATTGAACAAGATTTTAAGGGTCATGGTGTAAATTCCCTTTTTTTGGGTAGGCAGCTCTTCATAGAAGGAAGTGCTGTCCAGACACACATTGGACATCATTGCCATCCTCTTCCACTGAGAATCGTCGATTTTACAACCTAAATCCGTCAACTTAACATCCATTATATAACATAAAGGATCATCAAGCCTATTCCTCACATCTCGTCTCTGATCTTCTTGGTGTTTATGCCTGACTTGATTTTTAAATAAAAGACAAACACATGTATCTTTCCTTCATATTAATGAAAATGATACTTCAAAAACTGCTGTTAAAGGAGAAAGTTGAGATTTTTATGGAGAAACTCCACCAAACTAGTTAGTCATTTCCATCAACCGGTCGATGGGAGCAAGAGGTATGGGATATTTCTAGTGTTTCTTCTGTCAATTATCCGGATCTACACCACATGTCAACTGGTTAGGGTTTTGAGGATCATCCATTACGAAAAGACTTTCCTCTAAGTGGATACATGGAAGTATGCTAGATCATTTATAGGATGCGGGAAGGGCTTACTCTGCATCCGGATTTGAAAAAAAATCGATTGTGATTGGGAACCCATTCTTTCCATGACCCATCTTTAGTGAGATTTTTTTATCTAAAATTGAAGTCAAACTGAACTTAGCTAGGGATGTCAATGGCAATCAGTTGAGTTCATAGTGTAGAATGGTTTTTTGACCAAATAGGTCAAGAACTGCCGCCGGTCATTGCGGAGCCGGCGGTTACGACGAGCGGGTCTCTCGGAGGCCGCAACCGCAGTGGGCGTGGTTGAAGGGGGCGGACGTGGCGAGGGTTTACGCCCTATAAATGACCTCCCATGGGGAGGGGAACAGATATCCAAGATCAGAACCTCGCCAACGGGAGCCCCCCTCCCATCTCCACAATCCCTCTCTCTCGCTCTCCCTCTCACGTTCTCTCGCAGCCAAACGGAAGGGCGTACCTGGGGAAGATGCTAGACTGGTATCAGAGCTTCGGATCCTGACGCCGCCGTTGCTATTCGTCCTCGCTCTTTGGCCGCATCAGCCTCCAACGGATCTCTCCCTGGTCGACATCTTCAACGTCGGCGGCGCTCCAAAAGGGCACTACTCGAGGCTTCCCATTCTCCCGAAACCCTAACACGACAGGTTCCTTTTATATTTTTTTACTTTCGTGCCCTTCCCTTTTTTTGAATGTTAGGATCGTTGTGTTTTTTTTTCGAGTCCTGCACTTTTATAAAAGGAACCTTTACACGATTCTTTGCCTGTGTTTTTTTTGGTTGGGTTTTGGTTGCATCGTTTAGGCATGCCATTTATGCTTGATTAGTTTATTTTACTGGAATTTATTCTTTTGGTTGGGATCAGACCAGCCATTCACGAAAGTTTTTTTTTTGCCTTGGGTGCTCAAAGTTAATTCACGTTGGGTGCTTTGGGTGCTTTGGGTACTCAAAGTTAATGCTTGATATTTTTTTGCCTTGATATTTTTTTGCCTTGACGTTGGGACCTTAACTTTGAGTTCATTGTTATCATTTCTAATTCACATTACTGGAGGCAAGGACAAATTGGAATAAATTAAGTTTTTTTACATCCGTATAGTATATTTTTTTTAAATAAAAGATTACTTTAACTTTATATCGAATCAGTTTTTAACTCTTATTGTAAATATATATATATATATATATTTAACGTAATTTGTATAGTTTTTCTTTACGTTTTTTTTACCTCAAAAAAAACAAGAAGAAGAAGAAGAAACTTGTATACTGCATTACAGTACCATTCAGATTTCGTTTTTTTATGAATCCTTCTTAATGTTGTCAAAAATATAGTTGCTTATTCTTGTTAGAAATTGGCTGTTAAGTTATGAAGCTAAATCAAGCATCATAATATTTAAGATATAGTTGGGCTGGTTTTATATGGGATCTAAGAAGATTAGCTCGGTGCTTGAGCTTCATTGCTCGAGACCAAATATGCTATTAATATGTAATTATTTTCGTTTCTCCAACTGGAAAGCCAAAGCTGGACTAATAGTGAGCTTTGATCATCTTTGGCCCATAATGATTAGATTACTTTTAATAAATGCCCCCTCCATATAGCAGCACAATAAACGATGGCCCATCTTCTCTTTAGACCCTCGACATATGACAGTCTCTGTAGTCCTTTTATCTTTTCTCGTGCCAATCATCCTAAAATATTCCTTGGATCCTGAAACAAAATATTAGAAACGAACAACTTTCAAAAATTTAATGATTTGAATCTAATTTTTAGATCAACTTTTGAGAAAACACGCTGATCAAAGCTTTGTTCGATATAAATAATACTAAGGCCAACAAATGCACACAATTGCCCTCTCATGTCCTTCCTAATCCAATCACTTGTGGGGTTATTACGCGACTTTGATTACTCAAAGAATTCGGTGCACTCTTTGAGTAACATTATTCTTTTTGAGCAAAATGTCCTTTAAGCTAAAAGATGCATTGAGAGATAGAAGGAGTGAGCATGGTTGGGTTGATGAGTAGGAGAATTGAACCCTAAAGCAGTGGAGATCTATATTACCCCTACTCTTACTACGTTTCTTTAGCCTTAAATATATATCACTACTGGAAAAGTTAGTATTTGTGCCGACAAACTATTGATGGTTGACTTTAACTGCCAGTAAAGATGTCTTTTCGACCATTATATACGTAGCCACCTCAAAAGCCGACCCATATTTTTGAAATATAAGACTAGGACATAATCGATGGTTATCAAACTACCGAGAATGTCGATCCCGACTTAACTGATTTATCGACATTTACTCTAACCATCGAAAATGAAGAACCCAAATTTCCAATGCCAACATTTCACTCCCTGCTTCCTTTAACCTAAAACCCACCCGATCTCCCTCCCATCCTCCTACCCTTCCGCACCTTCCTCCTCCCGTCCGGCTCCCTCTTCCCCGGTGACCTCCCTCCTCCCCACCGGTGACTTCTCCCCCTCGCCACCTCTGCCCCACCTCCCCCTCATCTCCCTCCTCATCTCCACCACCACCTCCACCACCACCACCACCACCACCACCACCTCCTCCTCCTCCTCCTCCTCCTCTTCCTCTTCCTCCACCTCCCTTGCCCCACCTCCACCACCTACTCCTCCTTCCCATCTCCACTGCTTCCTCCTCCTCCCTTATGCCCTACTTCTACCACCTACTCCTCACAACCCCTTCCCATCTCCGCCTCCACCTCCTCCCCCGCCTCCCCTCTGCCCTACCTCAGGCACCTCCTCCCCATAAACCCTTCCCATCTCCATCGTCTCCCAAAGGATTACCACAAGAATTCAAGGATGTTGCCTCCTTTAAGGACAACCATGACCGCCTCCTTCACATCCGCCTTTCCAAATCCTACCAAGGAAGGTATAACTTCAATCATTTACCCTTTTGATGTATTTTTTCATATTATGCTGTGTTAGATTGTATATTTATAATAATAATGAGTTGATGTTTGCAATGTCTATGTTAATGATTGTTTGTAATTAGATGTAGCTTGTATATCACACAATTAGATGTCTATATTCTCATTTCATGCGAAGGTCAATTTTTTGAATTAATAATATCTAAAATGTAAAACTTAGGTCAATTAAAATGGAAAAATAATATATAAAATGTGAGCATCGTGCTTCTAAACTAGTATGTCCCTTTACTTGATTTGTTGCTCAAACACTTAAGTAGGATGTATGCGTGTATGCATATATATGTATGTTTATACGTGTGCATATATATGTTTATGTATGTTAAGCTATGCAAAGTGTATGTGTATTTATGTGTTTACGTACGTGTATAGTGTATATATCTAGTGTATGTATGTGTATATATGAGTACACATATGTTTATGTATGTCCATGTGTATATATGCTTATGCATGCATATCTATGTGTTTAGTGTACTCATGTATTTGTATCTACGTATCTAATGTATGTATATGTGTATGTGTTTATGTATGTGTATAAGTGTATGTATCTATTGTATGTATGTATCTATGTGATTAATGTATGTATCGCTATGAGCATGAATACATATGTATGCCTATATGTGTATGTTTACATGTTAGTATCTATGGGTATATGTGTATCTAATGTATATGTATGGGTAGGTGCATGTATTAGTGTGTATGTATGTGTATATATGTATGTATGTTTGCATTTATGAGGAGCTACATATCTAATGTCTACGTATGGGTAGGTCTATGTATTAGTATGTTTGTATACATATGTATGTATATATGGTTATCTATGTTTGTGTTGTATGTATGTATTTACATGTATATTTATGAATGTAAGTGTATATATGTCGATGGGTTCTTTTTGGGATGTGTATGACATCACACATGTGACCATATGTTTCCATATGTGTCGCATTAAAATATAATTTGTGATAACTAAGCTATCACATTAAAACGTACTTAATGTGGCATGGGTTACATTAATTCCTAGTTAGATAGTTTAAACTAAGTTAAAAATCGACTATACATAAAATCACACAAAATAATTCACACACCATGCGTCCCATCCACACCTGGTTAGTGTGTGGTTCTGCACAACGGGTGGCTTGTGCAATACATTGGATGAATTCATCACTTTCAGTAGTGTTACTTTTAATTTTTTTTCACACTACTATTGGATTCACTTCAGATGAGATACCCCGGTCCTAATATAAGACGATCTTTGTTACATGCAAAAAAATTTATATTTGAGCACACATTTCAGTTGCGTAACTCCTCTCCTCCTTGGTATACCAAATCAATCTTTGTTGGCTTTAGTTATTTTAATTTTTGTGTCAATTTTAAGAGTCGATCATGATTGATTTATGAGGTATGCTAAGGGGATGTGGGTTTATGCTACCAGAATTTGCTTAGATATAAACTACTATGTGACGAATATCATCTTATATTAGAGGGTTGAATCTTTATGGATGAGTTCAAGTGATAACATTAATAAATACAATTCTCCTCTCATTTCCTAGTACTGGTAAAATAGTCCCGCGATGTATCATGATTGGGATTAAGATTTAGGTCATTGTTGTATTATGCAGTTATAGAGAACATTATCTTAGTATCTCGATGCTTATGAATATCATAATCCCATAACTACACATTTTATTAAAATGTCAACTCTCATTTCAAGATCTCAATATGGACAAGTCATGGATGGTGAAGTGATGGACGGATTATCCTATTTACAAGATAGGTGCTCTAAATTGGTTAGACTGGGCATTCCATGATGATCATGCATGATTTAGGAAAGATGTAAACTATGAGAAAGTTCCTTGTCCATGCAAGAAGTGCTTAAATGGATGCTTTCAAGATAGGAAAGATGCATTTGAGTATGTTATTGTTAGTGGATGGTGGGATTTCTATACCAATTGGACAGTTCATACTGAGCATATTGCTGAGACCTCATCATCAATGGATAAATAAATTCAGTTTGAAAGTAGTCAATATCTCAATCAACCAGACATCGGACATGATGTCCTTGATCGTGATCCTGATCTTGTTGAACTAATTGAAGATAATGATCAACTCTCATGTTTTCAAAGGACATAGAAGAATCGATAGTGTTTAGAAATAAGATGCATAGACTGAAGTTCCTCTTGAAGTTATTCAAGATAAAGGCAAGACATAGAGTGATTATAGTTTGTATGGACGATATCTTCAATCTGATAAGATAGACACTCGAGGGGAAGGATAGATTCCCCAATAGTTAGTGAGATGTAAAGAAAGAGTCTCCGAAACTAGGATTTAATTCCGAGAAGATTGATGCTTCTCCAAATGACTGCATTCTTTATAGGGAGGTCTATAAGAATTTGAACACATGTCCTTATTGTGGTCTCATGATCGACTTTTTCCAGACTCAATTAGGACCAACTGACAAACCCCTGATTTAGCTCTTTAATAGTGTTAAATTCACACATCTAATGTCATTGCAGTCGGACTAAATTGGATCGATCAAAGACCATTTAATTAAATTAATAATCAAATCAAATGGTCGATTTTTATTTTACTTGGGAAAGCCCAAGGTCGAACTCATGGACACACGCCTCTCTCATATTATTTAGACTCTTATTATTTAGATTAAGTGCTAGATTAAAGAATCGTAGGTCAAAGAATGCATGAAGACACGATATATGAATAAACATGAAACATGCATTTTTATTTCGACTTTTAAACATGCGGCAAATGCAAGGACATGTAACGTTAAAATGAAGTGAGATATGCCCTAATTATAAAATATTTGATCTATTGGGTGTAGTGTCGAGTTCATATTAGAATCATGAAGCAAATTTCATTAATGTAATGATATAAGGCATAAATAGTCATTCGACAAAAAACACTATGTTAATGACTTTAATCATCAGAAATCAAAGTGTATAATCAGAAACCTAAACATTCCATTAAGAAGACATTGAAATTAGCTTTGAAATGCATCTGAAAGAAACTAAAACTGAGATACGATACTCAAGATATTCACAAATGAAGACATGGGCATAAATGCAAGAAAACATGGAAGATAACTAACAAACAGGTAACTGGGAGGGACTAAAATGTATATATAATAATGTATTGGACCTTCCATGTAAAAAACCCACACATACAGGGGTATTTTTTGCAATTATTAAAACCGTGAGGGTAAGAGTGCAAAATACCCCAAGCGCACGTGGGATGCATGTGAGATTTGGACCTGTCTGTAATTTGGAGAAGTTGGCGGGCCTCCCTGCAATTTTCCCAGACTGCACGTCACGTGAGGTCAGGCTCGGGTGGCAATGGAGGTTCGATGAAGGCCCAATGTATGGTTCAACCTCAAAGCAGGCTCGATGGAGGCTATGTCTCAAAGAAGGCTTGGTAGTGGTTCGATATACCCAGACCTACATGCTTGGAGGTTGATGCTCGGGTCTGCCCTGCGCTTAACACGTGGACGTCCAAGGACCGTCAGATCTTGAGGATCCAACGATAGTTGTACCCTGTGCTGGTGAATACATGGCCACGTTAGCATCGTTGGATGGGCACCGGGGAGGAGCATCCAACGGCACTTGTAGGCTCTGTATCTTCCTCCTCCACTGCGAGGCTGGTGGTTGGTTCTGACCTCTGGTGAAGCCTCCCATGCACTGCCTTGCTTTCTCAGGCCCGGTGAAGCTCCCCAAAAGTCCATGAAAGGTTGGAGAGGTAGATGGAGCCCATGGGGATGCACCGAGCTATCTGGAGGTGGCCAACCAAGTCTAGATGCAGGAGGCGGAGCTGCACACGTTCTTCTCCGATGATGCTCCAACTATTGAAGTGTGAAGCACCTGTATGGTTAATCTCATAGTCGAAGCGTACAGTGCACAATGTGGGTGCGAGGTGGAACGAGATGGAAGGTCGTGATGGGGCACATCAAGCGGCGACCGGTTGTCTTCTCCGGCAAGTTCAGAGGAGGGGGGTCGAAGTGGTCTGGGGTGATGGAGGAAGATGAGGGTGATCGGAGTATCACACGTGGGTGGTGGAAGCGAGATGAAGATGACAGACTAATCGGTGAACGGAGATAAGGCGAGGAAAGACCTAATTAATTCATAGAATCTTGAAGAATATACAAGGGAATCGAGAGCTTACATGGGATTGGGCAGAGCGGTGGTCTGGGCTTGGGCCTCTTGGAGAGGCTCAGGGTCTTCGCATATCGAGGGCGATCGATCCTCGGAGCTCAAGCGGGATGGAGCCGCCGCATCGTCGCCATGGACGACGACGGGTCTCACCGGGGGCGATGGTCATCTTCGCTCGATCCTAGCACCTCCCGCTGTCATAGGGAGGTGGAGGACGGCTGGGCCTGACCCCTCATAAAGGTGGACGCCGGTAAGAGGCGGAAGAGAGGAAGTATTTGAAGAGGAAGCTCGACGGTTGAGATGGTGGGGGCCGTGGCTTTTGTGGGTGATATGGGACATAGGAGAGGGATCGTGGGTGGTGTGTGTGCCCGCGAGGAAGAGGGTCGATCGGGATAAGTCATGGGGAGGTTTGCGAGTGGTGGAGATGACTGAGAAGGTGGTAGAAAAGGAAAGTGTGGAGAGGCTAAGAGAGGTGGAGAACGTGGGCTGGTGGTGGAAGATGAAGCCCGACCATTGGATCAAGTGATCCAACGGTTATAAGGAGGACGCGAACTTGGGACACGGATTAGATCAAAAGAGGCATAATCGAAAGGCTCAGAAAGTGCCACATGGCACGATGGGATGAAGGTGCTAATAGATGGTGGAGATGGGAGCGCCCAGAGAAGATCGAACGTCTGATGGACATGACGCGTGGTAGGCTGACCGACAGGATGGAATGAACAGAGGAGATGCGATCTGAGGCAATATGGAAGGGTCGAGGGCAGCGACAGAGTGTGCGGCTGAGATGGAGGTGTAGTGGAGAAGATCTGGTAGTGGAGATGCAACCACGTGGCACTCTAAGGTTAAGGCGGAGACGAACGACGTGGATGAGATCCCCAGTGGTATGATCGAGGGGTCGAGGAAGGTGCTATGTGTCGAGTGTATATGAGGGCGGAAGCAGACGGGTGAGATGAAATCAAGAGGAGATCGAAGGGCTAGAATTACAGCGGAAGTGAATGACGCAAATTGAGGCGTCAGGAGATGATCGTGTGGTGTGGGTGATTGACGTTGCCTTGTCTACCCTTGTAAATTCAATCAAATTAACGATCATATTAATTGTTTAAGTACGTTGCAGTCGGGTTAATGGGACATCGTCAAAAATACCACTCCGATTAATATTCAATTAAATACGAGCAGCAGTTTTTTATTTTACTTGGGCAAGCCAAAGGTCGAACACAGGGAGGCATGTTTCTCCTTAGGTGAATTTCAAGTGAATTCAGACATTAGATTTTCAGAAGAATATTTATTTATTTATTTTTGTTTTTAAAAATTTTTATGCAATCAAAGAAAGAAATAATGCAATTTCAAGCCAATTTTACAAGTGAAATTAGAAATATGACAAATGAAATCCAAAAATTACAAAAATTAGCCAGAATATGGAGTGCTATGAAATTATGCTATTGTATTTTTTTGGAATTTTTCGACTCTAAATGCATTTACTATAAATTAAATATGAGTGCAAGGTAATTTTTTTAAAATTAATTTTAATAAATACCAAAACACATTATTTCCAGATACAAAATTATCCTAGATGGATCTAAGTATGATGAATCCAGGAAAATTAATAAACGTAAAATTCTATGTGGATTGGACCTATTAAAAATCAATTAAGAAAATCACTTTTTGATTTATTCAGGCCTCGTGATGCGTGCAAATACGATGATTTTTGGGCACAATGTAGAATAAATTATCCAAAGTCTAATGTGATTTTATGATGATTTTTGGAGCAATAAGGAATTTAATATGAATTAATAATACATAGTGGAAAAAATAGAAAATTTCACCAATTTAATAATTTTATATTCCAGAGAACTCACAAAAATAAAACACCTATCACATAATATGAAGGACAAGTTGAGCTACAACATGCAATTTTTAGAATTTAACAATGAGGCTAAATGGACACCTAATTATGCTTGCAAAGACAGGGACCCAATTGCAAATACAGAAAATAAAAGATGAACAGAAAACGTGTTGATAAGGACTTAAATGCAATTACCTAAAATGTTGAGGAGGTGGATACAAAATTCCCACGAAGTCATGCGCTCCTCGCGTGACACACATGGTAGGGACCACTTTGTAATTTCCATACCCTTCGAGGGCCTATGTACAAAATACCTAGCCCTCACGTGGAAAGCATGTGCGGGGCTAGGCTTGGATGGCGATCGAGGCTCCAACGGAGGCTAGGGAGGCTTTGAAGGCTCGGATCAGCCTCGGTTGCTCCGAGCCTAGGGTCGGGGAAAAGGCTCGGAGTCTCCACATGCCGCGAGATGGACTGTCAAATCAAGTTGATCTGACGGCTGCTGATGCATGACACGTAGCGCGTTTGAGGACCGTGAGATCGAGATGGATCTAACGGTGGAGGATGATGCCGACGTGGATGACTATTGGCCGTTGGATTGAGATGGATCCATTGGAGACTGAAGCTCGGGGCAGCTGCTACGTGGCGCGACAGGATCTGTTAGATCTGGATGATCCAACGGTGGCAGGCTCGGAGCGACGTGGTGAGTCAAGGACCGTCAGATCGAGGCGATCCAATGGTAGCTGTACTTCTCATCCTCCGGTCTGTCGCCTCCTGCGGCGGACTTGGCGGGGCTCCAGCGTTGAGCTCCTTGCTCCGCCACTCCTCCCCTGCTCGATGAAGGTCGCTGAAGACTCCTGGAGGGCTAGGATTAATCGTGGAGATGTGTCAGTGCGTCTGGAGGTCTTGAATGGAACGGGGGTGGTTTGGAGGCCGGTGGCGATGAAGCTCGAACGGAACTCCGATGAAGTTCTGGCCAATGAAGTGGAAGGCCCTGCGGGGTTAGTCTGTGCAAAAGAGAAAGTGTAGCGTGATCGTGGGAGGTGTGCGAGTGTGGTGAGGCCTGAGGCGTGTAGTAGTGACGACCATAGGTGGTATTCTGCCGTGACCGGTAGAGCTGTGATCGACGTGAAGGGTGAGGTGAAGTCGGAGCAAATGGGATGGTGCGCAAAGATGGGAGCTCCAAGGCAGAACTCGGTGGATGGTCAGGCGAGGATGGAAATGACCGGAGCGACGGAATAAAATCAGAGAAAAATGCAAGGAAAGAATAAGGAGATCGGAGAAGATGATGGAGGATCTACCTAGGGTCAAAAGCTCAGACGGAGATTCCTGGTCTTCTCTCAATGCTCGGTAGTGTCCCAAGCTCAAGCAGCTCATCGGAGGAGCTGCTACATGGTGAGGGTGTGCCACGGATCTCGTCGGAGGTAATTGGCCATCATCACTCGATGTCTTTCCCAATCGTTGTCACCGATGAGGAGAGTGGAGCTCAGGGTTGCCTCCTGCTATGACAGATGGGCGTAACGGTGGCCGGAGGCGGGGGTTTTATAGAGAGAAGGTGGAGGTGGCAGTCATGGAGGGTGAGGTTTCGTGGGGGTTGTGGAGTGACGTGGGCGAGACTCATGGAAGACATGGAGGTCAGCGAAGATGAAGGGAGTGGGGGCTTCATCGTGGATCAATGGGTCGAGATAGTGGTTGTGGTGGTGGAGAAAATAGGAAGGGGGCGACCAGTAGGCAAAGTGGGCGACTGATGAAACTCGATTTCATCATCATAATTTCACATTATTAACCCCCTTGCTTAAAGTTTTGTCAATAGAACCCAGTTAAAGTGTTGTAATTATCAGAGTCTCGAATAAATTAAAAATCACAAAAAATGACAAAACAAAAATTCGTGGTATTTTTAGACTTAAAAATACCCTCAAAAATATTTCGGGTCTTCGTTTGATTTCTTTTCCAGTTTTGGTCAACATGAAACTTGTAGATCTCGTCAAGACCTACAACTTTCATGTTTTGAATTTTCTTAAATTCGACCAAATAAGCCTTCAAATATCAAAAATATCATCGGAATAATCTGATTGGGCCACGTGGTCCAGTCTGGGGGCGCCACGTGGCCCTGCTTTCCTTGTCTTTTTCCGCCTTCACCTCCAACCGTTGGATCATCTTCCAGATCCAACGGCCAGGACTTTTCCACGCACTCTGATTTTCCCAACCATCGGATCATTCCCGCTCTCAATCCGCACCACTCGTCCCCGCCTTCTTCTGCTTACGCCACGTGTCATCTTCCCCGCCATTAGATCAACGTTTGAAGGAGAGATCCCCACCTCTCATTCCACTGACGCTTTTCATCCGCTCGATCGTGCCTTCCTTACATCCAAACCGTCCTTTAGCGCCTCGACCTCGTCAGGACACGTGGCTACTTTGCAGCCTTCTGATCACTCCGCCCCAGATGTTATCAGCACCGTCGCTCAGCGCCCAATTCTCCACCGTTGGATCTCCAGATCCAACGGTGGAGCGTCATCGTCAACCTCGCGACACCCGTCTCTCACACGATCACCACCTCGCGCAACCCGCTCCCCCTTTCAATTTTCTCCCCGACTCCAGTGCCCCTCGCACCTCGCCAACCACCTCTCGGTCTTTCCCACTCTTCCCTCTACCTCGCGCACACCTCCATTAACCACCGTCGTCCCCCCAGTCGTCCCAGTTCTCCCTCGAAACCCACGTTCTCACCACGTTCGTATGCCACCTTCAAACGTTAAATATGCCGCCCCCCTCCTCCGATCACGGTGTCCACCTTTACGCGAGGGTTCGCCCAGCCCTCCTCCGTCTCCCTGTGACAGGGGGAGGCGGAGGATCGAGCGAAGACGACGACATCCTCCGGTGCGACCCTCCGCCATGAACGACAGAGCTGCGACACCTCCATGGCCAGCTCGAGCTGCGTCGAGTGGCTGACGACGTCCAGCGAAGACCCGGGGCTCGATTCGAGCCCCAGCCCAAGCCACCCGCTCCGCTCCGGCCAGGTAAGTACCCTTCCTCTTCCTCTACGATTTCCTTTTGATTTCCTTAATTTTCTAGGCCGCCTGGGTCGTCCGCGACCTCCATTAAACCTCCTCCGAGTTTCACCATCACTCCCCCTTTCTCGCGAATTCCTCCGCTCACCTTCTCCCTCCTCCAAACCTTGTATCAACTCCGACCCACCTCCTCCGCCCACGCGGCGGAGGAGCTCCGAGCTCTCCCGCCTTCTCCGACCCCTCCGAGCTCTCATTTCACTCACACACCTCCTATATATGCTTCGGCTATGCTTTACTAAGCTGCAGGTCTTCGAAGTGTTTAATGGACGGAGCTCTGCCGGAGCTGTCTCCATCGACCTCGCAGTCGTCCTCCTCGCTCCGATGATCAACACCAGAGGCTTCTACATCTTCCCCGAGCTCCAGGCTTCCTCGACGGTCATTCATGGAGCTTCGGGGAGGTTGCCATCAGTAGAGAACGAGCGGCGGAGGAGGAGCTCCTTCGCCGGAGCTCCAAAGTCGCCGCCAGCTACGGACGGAGGAGAAGTAACAGCGGTCGTTGGATGATCCTTTCTCGGCGATCATCCAACGGCCTAGAGGTGGCCACTCCATCGACTACATCAACCGTTGGATCCACACGATCCAACAGTTCTTACGACGCCACGTCGACACTACAGGATCGCACAGCAGCCGCCCGATTGTCTCAATCCAATGGCTACCCGTTTGCCACGCGTCGACACCAGAGCCTCAACGAGTCTGGCATCCGAGCCTCCAGGCTTGGATGCTCCCGAACCTCCACAAGCCTGCATCAAGCCTCGGACTTCTCGAGCCTAGCCGAGGCTGACTCCAAGCCTCTGCCGAGCTGGACTCCATGTCTGGATCGCACGTGCCTGGCACGTGCGTACTTGGGCAAATTGCAGAGAAGCCCCACGAACTTCTTCAATTTGCAGAAAGGTCCCCACACGTTTGGAAAAAATTACAGGGAAGGACTCGATCTTTATTTTTATTACTTTTTAGTCCCTCCCAGGGACCTTTTTGTGGTTATCTTTCATGTTCTCTTTCAGTTATGCCCTTGCTTTCTTTGTTATATATCGCGAGCCTCGTAGCTCCGATTAAGTTGATTCCGGTTTCATTTTAAAGCTGGTTTGATGATTTTTCTAATGGCATGCTTAATTTATTGTTTTGGACACAATGAATTTTGATGTATTATTTTGATAGTTATGTGTCACTTAATCTATGCCTTGTTCGAGTTGAGTACATCTCCTTAATTAAATCTGGAATTGACTTGTTTACTATGTTGCTCATTATTTTCTACCTAGGGTATATCTCCATTGCATCAAATTGCATTTACTTGCACGATAAAAATGATTAAAAAAATATGCATGTTTATTTTAATGCATTATCTTGTTGTGTCTCACTTCATGCATAATTTGACCTATCTCAATCTCCAACTTAACACTTCATTAAATAAATAGAAATCTGATAAATAGAGAAAGGCTCGTGTCCCTGAGTTCGACCTTGGTATCTTACCAAGAAAAATATAAATTAAGGACCATCGCATTCTTATTTGACATGTATCAATGAGGTGGTCTCTTTGATGAGCTCGAATTGGCCCGACTGCTACGACATTTATCAAGTGTTAAAAACACACTATTAAAGGGCCGATTTTGTGGTTCATCAAATGACGCCGTTGCCGGGGACACGGCTCATTTCTCATATTTTTTTGGAATTTTTGTTTATTTAATTTCGTGTTTCTTTTATAGGTCACTTTTTGTTCATTTATTTCGCATTATAAAATTTTCTTTTTCGATTGATCTCTAATCAATTTTTCTGTGGCAGGGCCCTTGGTGTTCAAGGAGGCGAGAAGCCGATGCTTCCCGCTGCGAGGAGCCACAGAAACACATTAGGAGTATGTCGAGAAGAAAGGAAAAAAATGTTTTGCATTTTTATTTCCATGTAATAATTCGTCGTTTACAGCGGTCTTCGATTGAAGACTCGCGATTGTAATCGAACGAATGTGGTTGTGTGGGGATCGTCCCCACTTGAGTGTCGACCTAGGACTAGGCACGCGGCTTTCCGAGCTCATCTTTCATATTTTACGTGCTTGATCGTAGGTAGGACACACTAAATTCTATACGCAAATAATTTCGCATCACTTAGCTAAAATTAACGAAAATCAATCACCGCTAATAGATGCATGATTAGGTGCGGCTTTTTCGACTTGTATACATGTTGGATTAGGTTTTCAAAACAGCCCCAGTTTTTCACGTGTTTTTGTCAAATCACTGCATGATTTCTCGCTTAGCCTAGATCACAGTTTCTTCGAATACATGTTTTTCTCGGCTTTCATTTCCTAACTTGATCACCTAGGATTAATGGAAAATGGAATGAACGGTAGACGATGACTTATTGATTTTGTGCTAACCATAATTCACTGATAACCTAAAAAAAAATTGGGACTGTTAATTGCAAGTCAACCAAAAATGGAGTAAAATTCGGTTTTGGGAGAGCAATACCCTCGCTTACGCAATGATTTTCACTTCAATTCTTTTCTTTGCGTAAAAATCAAACGTTTTATCACCAATAAAATAGACAAGATAATAAACCAACTTGGGTTGGTTTCATGTGTGAGTTGGTGAAACTAAGGGTTTGCTTGCTTGATTGAGCCTTGTATGATGCGACATGCACCCCAAAACCGAAGACACTCCATTTCATCTCCGAAGATTCACCCGTTCACTTGTATATCCATCCTTCTTCTTCGTTCACCTTGGGTCTCTTCCAACATCAATTTCTATCTATATACTTAGGCTAATCTCAGCCTAAGTATAGGGGGGACCCAAGTCCCTGTGATTTCTCTACTCATCTTTTCTTGCCTTTATACTTAGGTTATTTCTAACCTAAGTATAGGGGGAGCCCCCTCTTAGTTCCCGTATATTCCTATATAATTAAATGGACCTATGGACTCGTAACATCTAGTGCTATGAGGACATAGCAAAGTTTAAGGATAGGGGGGTATACCGTATATACAATTTACTTACTTTAGCTAATATCTGAAAAATTTGAAAAATTTAAAACTTTTTGGCTAAAGTAAAATTCTTTGGACTAAGAGAACTCAAATGATTTCACGGCTTTTCTACACTATGTTACACTATTTTGATAAAAATATTTTCGAAAATGATTTGAAAAATGAGTTTTTCTTGTTTTGAAAAATCTTTTTTGAAAAATGTTTTGAAAATCTTTTATTTAGGACATGGTTTTGAAAATCTTTTATCAAGGAAAGTTGAGTCTAACCTGTGTTTTAACATTAAAAACTAAAATCCATAAAAATTGCAAAATTCAAAAAAAAGTTTTTGAATGAAGGAGTTGGATTAAACCTCTACTCTTACACCTTCAACCAGGATCTGAAATGTTCAAAGAAGCTTGACTTATGAGGTCTTTGAGATTTGCGGTTAACCAGCCTTAGTCATCAGGGTCATAGACTTAATCATCCACATTCCCCTAGGTTTCTATATTTGCATGCTATATGAAGGATATTGTGAATCCTTAAGCGCATCACGGAAGCATGTTGATCGCATCGTATGCAATCGGAGCAACTAGTCGTACTAGATGCTAGATGCAGCGGAAATTAAAATTTTTTTAACTTAACGATGAAACCACATGATCACGAGAACACTTCTCGGATCGTTTCATCAAACCACAAAGTACAAGGAATACCTCTTGAAGCGTGGTTGTGATCGCGAGATCCCAAAGTAGAGATCCTCCTATCTTAAGTCCGACCCACGGAGAATGCGCTTGCGGGCACGATGATGAGTCGCGTCCTTCCCGCAATCCTTTGACGAAGATCCAAGCGTCGAAGGCGAAGCAAGATGCTCTCCTCTTCAATATGCAAAGTGGACGGCCACTTGGATATTAAGAGAGAGACCACACGAGATTTAGAGAGAGAGAGAGAGTAGTAGTCTTCTACAACTCTAGATGATGTACCTTGGAAAGGCTACCCTAGCCCTCCTTTTATACTAGTTTAGGATCCGATGGATCTCAATCCATGGGACACATGGATCCAAGGGCTATGCTTGGTCCATGATAAATCAATGGCTAGGATTGTTGTTCAACAACATCAATTTAAAATTAATTAATCAAGAGATAATATGATAAATGAAGTGGAGTTAACCAACCACCTAAAAAAGGGGGGGCGTCACCCATGAACAATTCATGGGTGACGCCACCCATGAAGGTGGTTTTATTTTCTCCATTTTATTTATCTTATTATTCCTTAATTAATCACAATTAATATTCACCAAATTAATTCCAAATTAATTTGTGAATATTTCAATCTTGCCATTGAATATTGTGTGAATCATATTCACAACCCAAACTAGTTAGTAAATTGCATTTCCAATTAATTAACAAATGTGAATCCAATCCACATTATTAATTAACAAATGCTATTTACATAAATTCTCTCTCTTATATATGTATATTATAAATCATATTTATAACACACATATATCATGGATAGTGTTATCCACATTCTCTTAATCCTTGATAATTAAATCTCATTTAATTATCTTAGATAATCATTTTCACAATATGAATCATATTCATATTTAAGCTTGATAATTAAATCACATTTAATCATCAAGTCCTTGCTTGGATATTTCATCAAAAGAATTATTCTTGAACCCTTTCATGAATAATGTGCTTTCTCCGCAGATACTTGGAGATAAGGACAGGGCGATTGTATTATTCCACGTATAGTGACTTGGATGTTGAGATCTCGTCTCAAATCCAGATCGTACGAACCTCCCACAGATGCTTGATTAAATCAAGACCGCAAATCTAATCTTCATTGAATCTGAATCTCATTCAGACCAATGTCCAACACTTGGACTAAGATCAGATTGCTTCTCTACTGAAAGGAGTCACTAAAATCCAGACCTGTTTCATCACTCCCTCGGAATGGAAGCGTCATGGATATACAATCGTTTATGATCACATCACCCTCAGGTATTCCCAATACCTGTACATCCTGCATACTGGAAGACCCATGGTCAACCCGAAGATCAAGATCTATTTTACACTGTCTTCTTCAGGGTTTGATCACTAAGTTTCTCATTTGATCATTGGGATTTGGTATTGATCATATACTTTCCAAAAGCATATATCATACCTAGGTCTTGATCATATACTTTCCAAAAGTATATATGAAACCTACAAATTCAGTCAAGCTTCCAAAGCGAGACGACCGTGCACGGAATTTGATTCTTCCCAATATCTCATGAGTGAGCTCATGTCTTCCGGTTCAGTAGTGAACCTGTATGATCCCTTTGAGAGATCGTATTACTCATATGCCCTTATATGCACACCAGCGCGCCGGTGTATAGACCTTGGTTAGGTCATCAACCTATTGGACTGCCAAATATACACACTCAGACATATAGTAACACATCTGTCTCCGGTCAGAGGATGCGTGCCTATGCTATGACAGCATTCAACATAGGACTTAAGTTATCTCGATCTCGTTAACTCAACCCGTTGACCTAACTAATCTGACACCTCCGAATCTCTATTCCTATGCAGAGGACCTACATCAAGAGGTCGGTCAGATATCAGCCTATGTGAGAAAGGATTGCCATCTCCTACTCAGGCTGGAGATCACATTTTAACAATCATTTGACGGTGCTTGATGAGTCCTCAATCTAACCCTTTAGATATTCATCCAAGCACCAGCCTCTATGATTCAATAATTGAATCAACAGCTGTATGATCATTAAGATAGCCATGGTACATAACCCTAATTGTACAGAGGGACCTATTATGCAAATTAATTATTCTTCATTTCAGATCAGGGAATGATATTCACAATAACATTTATTGCATAATGGCTCGCCGTGGGCTCACATGTCCAACACTATATTCCATGCTTAGTCTCGGACAAAGAGAATATGATCAACACATCACATGCACGACTGCGGTTTTGATTGAGATGAGTTGACTTTTCACCTGAGGGATTAGGATGAGGGATTCGAGTCTGGATTTGATCTAATGATGCTCGAGGATGGGATAAAATCTTTGAAGGCTTCAGGAAACCTGAGTGTCAGCAATTTAGCCAGTATGAGAACTTGGTTCTTATACTAATCTCTTGTTATTGACCTAAGTGCCTGGGTGTGATATAAATAAAAAATTGTTGATCAGTGTGCGCCAACTCTTGGTAAAAGCAGTGGAGCTAGCCAAAAATTATACAAGTCAAAGAATTTCAAAGAAAAGCTCTCATTCCACAAAGTCAAAATATCAAAGAGCTTCCACCAAAGGCGAACGCTCCCAAACTTTTCAAAGTGTCCACTTGGACCACCGCTATTAGGACCAGGAGTCGGGCTTGCACCAAAAAAGGGCTCTGCATCGTAAATGCTACAAGTCTGGGTGTCGAAGGTACGATAGCTACTCAAAAGAGACACACCCCGGTGTAATCCCAAGAAAACAAGTGCAGACGGCTCCAACTTCTCTTGACGGACGCACTGATCAACACAAAAAAATGTGTTGCGTAAAAGGCACTAGAGAGAATCCTTGTTCCAATGAGAGGGAGAGAAGAATTGACACAATCCCATGCCCTCCATTTCTGGCCTGCCATCTACATTTTCTAAGTCTGACAACTAAAGAGACGGTGGACGGAATGCAAGATCTGATTTATTCCCTAGTGCC
Source organism: Ottelia alismoides (assembly GCA_037367405.1). NCBI lineage: Eukaryota > Viridiplantae > Streptophyta > Magnoliopsida > Alismatales > Hydrocharitaceae > Ottelia > Ottelia alismoides. The sequence goes on from JAZKJV010001986.1 coordinate 321,703, forward strand.
GAGGATTGGGTCCTTAGGAGATTTTCTCAGACCAAGACTTTGGGTGACGAATTGACTCTACTCTCAGAATCGCAGTCAACACTAAAATGTCATATCCTTTATAATATATGTACATCAGAGAGAGTCTAGAGAATTAGAGGAATTGGGTACATCTTGATTAAGGCTGGGTTGAACTCGAGAATTTTGGACCTCTAAAATTGAGCCGACTTGAGTAGTTTGGATCCTGTATTCACATGCACAAGGGGGTTAATCCAACTTAGTCATTCTTTTTTGATGCTCGAGGACGAGCATGGTTTAAGTATAGGGGGGGGGTGATGAAACTCGATTTCATCATCATAATTTCACATTATTAACCCCCTTGCTTAAAGTTTTGTCAATAAAACCCAGTTAAAGTGTTGTAATTATCAGAGTGTCGAATAAATTAAAAATCACAAAAAAATGACAAAACAAAAATTCGTGGTATTTTTAGACTTAAAAATACCCTCAAAAATATTTTGGGTCTTCGTTTGATTTCTTTTCCAGTTTTGGTCAACATGAAACTTGTAGATCTCGTCAAGACTACAACTTTCATGTTTTGAGTTTTCTCAAATTCGACCAAATAAGCCTTCAAATATCAAAAATATCATCGGAATAATCTGATTGGGCCACGTGGTCCAGTCTGGGGGCGCCACGTGGCCCTGCTTTCCTTGTCTTTTTCCGCCTTCACCTCCAACCGTTGGATCATCTTCCAGATCCAACGGCCAGGCCTTTTCCACGTACTCTGATTTTCCCAACCATCGGATCATTCCCGCTCTCAATCCGCACCACTCGTCCCCGCCTTCTTCTGCTTACGCCACGTGTCATCTTCCCCGCCATTAGATCAACGTTTGAAAGAGTGATCCCCACCTCTCATTCCACTGACGCTTTTCATCCGCTCGATCGTGCCTTCCTTACATCCAAACCGTCCTTTAGCGCCTCGACCTCGTCAGGACACGTGGCTACTTTGCAGCCTTCTGATCACTCCGCCCCAGATGTTATCAGCACCATCGCTCAGCGCCCAATTCTCCACCGTTGGATCTCCAGATCCAACGGTGGAGCGTCATCGTCAACCTCGTGACACCCCTCTCTCACACGATCACCACCTCGCGCAACCCGCTCCCCCTTTCAATTTTCTCCACGACTCCAGCACCCCTCGCACCTCGCCAACCACCTCTTGGTCTTCCCCACTCTTCCCTTTACCTCGTGCACACCTCCATTAACCACCGTCGTCCCCCCAGTCGTCCCAGTTCTCCCTCGAAACCCACGTTCTCACCACGTTCGTATGCCACCTTCAAACGTTAAATACGCCGCCCCCCTCCTCCGATCACGGTGTCCACCTTTACGCGAGGGTTCGCCCAGCCCTCCTCCGTCTCCCTGTGACAGGGGGAGGCGGAGGATCGAGCGAAGACGACGACATCCTCCAGTGCGACCCTCCGCCATGAACGACGGAGCTGCGGCGCCTCCATGGCCCGCTCGAGCTGCGTTGAGTGGCTGACGACGTCCAGCGAAGACCCGGGGCTCGATTCGAGCCCCAGCCCAAGCCACCCGCTCCGCTCCGGCCAGGTAAGTACCCTTCCTCTTCCTCTGCGATTTTCTTTTGATTTCCTTAATTTTCTTGGCCGCCTGGGTCGTCCGCGACCTCCATTAAACCTCCTCCGAGTTTCGCCATCACTCCCCCTTTCTCGCGAATTCCTCCGCTCACCTTCTCCCTCCTCCAAACCTTGTATCAACTCCGACCCACCTCCTCCGCCCTCGCGGCGGAGGAGCTCCGAGCTCTCCTGCCTTCTTCGACCCCTCCGAGCTCTCATTTCACTCACACACCTCCTATATACGCTTCGGCTATGCTTTACTAAGCTGCAGGTCTTCGAAGTGTTCAATGGACGGAGCTCTGCCGGAGCTGTCTCCATCGACCTCGTAGTCGTCCTCCTCGCTCCAATGATCAACGTCAGAGGCTTCTGCATCTTCCCCGAGCTCCGGGCTTCCTCGACGGTCATTCATGGAGCTTTGGGGAGGTTGCCATCAGTAGAGAACGAGCGGCGGAGGAGGAGCTCCTTCGCCGGAGCTCCAAAGTCGCCGCCAGCTACGGACGGAGGAGAAGTAACATCGGCCGTTGGATGATCCTTTCTCGGCGATCATCCAACGGCCCAGAGGAGGCCACGCCATCGACTACATCAACCGTTAGATCCACACGATCCAACAGTTCTTACAACGCCACGTCGACACTACAGGATCGCACAACAGCCGCCCGATTGTCTCAATCCAATGGCTACCCGTTTGCCACGCGTCGACACCAGAGCCTCAACGAGACTGGCATCCGAGCCTCCAGGCTTGGATGCTCCCGAACCTCCACAAGCCTGCATCAAGCCTCGGACTTCCCGAGCCTAGCCGAGGCTGACTCCAAGCCTCTGCCAAGCTGGACTCCATGCCTGGATTGCACGTGCCTGGCACGTGTGTACTTGGGCAAATTGCAGAGAAGCCCCACGAACTTCTTCAATTTGCAGAAAGGTCCCCACGCGTTTGGAAAAAATTACAAGGAAGGACTCGATCTTTATTTTTATTACTTTTTAGTCCCTCCCAGGGACCTTTTTGTGGTTATCTTTCATGTTTTCTTTCAGTTATGCCCTTGCTTTCTTTGTCATATATCTCAAGCCTCGTAGCTCCGATTAAGTTGATTCCAGTTTCATTTTAAAGCTGGTTTGATGATCTTTCTAATGGCATGCTTAATTTATTGTTTTGGACACAATGAATTTTGATGTATTATTTTGATAGTTATGTGTCACTTAATCTATGCCTTGTTCGAGTTGAGTACATCACCTTAATTAAATCTGGAATTGACTTGTTGACTATGTTGCTCATTATTTTCTACCTAGGGTATATCTCCATTGCATCACATTGCATTTACTTGCACGATAAAAACGATTAAAAAAATTGCTTGTTTATTTTAATGCATTATCTTGTTGTGTCTCACTTCATGCATAATTTGACCTATCTCAATCTCCAACTTAACACTTCATTAAATAAATAGAAATCTGATAAATAGAGAAAGGCTCGTGTCCCTGAGTTCGACCTTGGTATCTTACCAAGAAAAATATAAATTAAGGACCATCGCATTCTTATTTGACATGTATCAATGAGGTGGTCTCTTTGATGAGCCCGAATTGGCCCGACTGCTATGACATTTATCAAGTGTTAAAAACACACTATTAAAGGGCCGATTTTGCGGTTCATCAGCGACGTGCACAAGGAAGGCAACCCGAGGTGGAAGACGAGCTCTGGACCATTGGATCTCGTGATCCAATGACCCAGATTGAGGCGCTAAGGAGTAGCCTAGATCAGATCGGCAAGGTGTGATCGAAGGGGTAGGGGTGCGGCACGTGGTGGGCGTAGGTGCGTGAGTTAACAGACGGTGGAGATGGGATTTGGTGTAGGATCGAAGGGTGATGGATTGAGTGGAAGTGAACGGCTAGGATGAGGTCATCGGGGCTAAGCGGTTGTTAACGTGACACGTGGATGCAGGACAGTAAGGCGGAGATGTATGGTCTGGATGAGATCAGGAGGTTGAATCGAACGATAGAGGACACGACGGGAAGGAGCGTCTAAGATGTAGTCCTTTTGACCTCGATCGTGCGGCTAGGCGAGTTACACGTGGCACGATGAGAGAACAACGCTCACAAACGGTGGTGATGAGATCTGAGAACCTGATCGAAGGGCTAAGGGTAGTGCGGGAGTGTGTAGTGGGGATAAGGGTGCCTGGATAAGATCAGAGGGTTCAGAAGGCATCATGTGGCTCGCTAAGGGCGAGGCGCTAGTGGACAGAGGAGATATTATCTTGAGATGATCGGAGGGTGGAGACTGGCTGCATGAGTGAATGGCACAGATCTGGAGAGAAGGGAAGCAATCGAACGGCAGGGGGAAGAGGCCGCGTGGTGCGAAATGAAGCGGGCTGCGTGGCGTAATCAGAGGGCGCCTTGTGGCCTGATCTAGATGGCTGAAAGAAAATGTGAAATAAGGGAGAGAAGATGGCCAAATTCGGAAAAACTCAAAACATGAAAGTTGTAGATCTCGATGAGATGTACAAGTTTTTTGTTGATCAAAAATGGAAATGAGGTCAAATAAAGTACTAAAATACAAGGGTACAAATATACATACATATAGTGTACAACAGGGTTCCAAAACCTAAGTTTTGCATACGAGCTCCGATTTAAATGGAATTGGTCTCATTTTGAAGGTCTCTGAATATGTATTAATTTAAAAGTGAGTAGACCTAAATAGGAGGTTGTAAGAGAGAGATATGTGCATTCTAAGGTCTAAGGTATCTAACTAGGTTTGGGGTTTTATTGGGTAATTTTACAAGTTAGAAATTTTTGGTATTTTATTTATTAGTGTCAGTAATATATACAGTATAGAGTTGGTTTTATTGATTTTGGAGTGAGTATAAAATATATACATATATGGTATTTAGTTAATATACATGTGAATATTTACAAGTGAATTTGGCTCCTTATTTAATGCATATATAAATGCTAAAATGTAGATATTAATTATGCATGCATGAATGCTAATTATTAATGCAATATAAGTGGAAATATGCATCTAATATCTCAGGAACAAGCTCTATTTTCATCTTTTAGAGTGATGAATCACAGATTCATCAACCCTTATTCTTAAACCTTGCTCATCCCCAAGCAACTAAAATGAAATGCAAAAGTGAAATGATTTTGGGTTCCATACCAAGGTCATGAACAAAAGTTGAAAATGGAGCTTGACTCGACCTTTGGATTATTTGTGTGGCAGACCCCTATTGGGATCTGAACTTAAGACCTAACAGACTTCAAGTTCCACAAGTCTTCTATTCAAGACTCCTCAATAGTCAGGTCAGAACAAATCTTCAAACGCAAAATTCTGATGACTATGATTGTTACTTGTACTGTGTAAGTGTAAAATAGCTCTCCATATCAGAAATGGCTAAGAAGCAGCTTCCTCTAACAAGGTAACTCTAATTCCTCAGTCCAGTAACTCTTTTCTCGAGGAGTGAGGTATTCCCTTCTAATTTCATGTGAGACCAACTCAAGAGGAGGGGGTGGAGAAAAGAATGGACGGTAGCCAGTGTAACTACCTATCCCGGGATGCATGACCAGTGTAGCCAAGTCATCTAACTGCATACTTCTGGCTAATATACATACTCTGACAGGTATTTTATTTTCTATCTGGCCTGTATACTTTTTTGGAGTTCTTGCATTTTTTTGATATACAAGGTGTAGCATGTACATAAGGAGTTTTTCCTCTTGAGCCAGTAGACTATCCCTCTTTTGAAGCATTATTGCAACCCACAACATCCCCTCCTCAAATGTCAACACCACCAGACTAGGTTGAGATGCACTACCCTCCCTAGAGAAGGACGGATGTTTCCAACCGTGTGCTACTCCAAGCTAAAGGATTCTACCTCCTCATCACCTCATCAATAAAGAGCTACGTGCATGGTGTTTGTCCAAGTTAGATCGCTGTCTAAAATAATTATGCGTATGCACGAGATATTCTACTTAGACTAATCAAGATGACATGTGAACCTAGACTTGCGGACTCAAAGATTTAAGCCACATGACCTGAAAAATCTTAACTCCAATTCCTATAAGGTTCCTCTGAAATTAGTTGGATTAAGGTAAAATCAAGTCCCTCCTCAACATCTACTCATAACTTGGTTCAGAACCCACTAACTTTTCACCTTGCATATGCCAGATATACAAATGAGGTGTAGATGACATGCTATATAGATGCAAGACTCTTTTTTTCTTTCTTTTTAGATGCAGAGATGATGTGCAAGAGTAAATAAGAAGCCTTTGATTTTTATTTCTACATTTTTTCCCAAAATTTGGTATACCTCCTATGTTACACAATTTCCAAGAGTTTTATAAGTATTATACAAGTGTTATACATGTATTTTTACAAAAAATTCTCCATTTTTACCCATCCCATAATTATTGTATAGTATATACAAAAATACATGAAAGTACGAGCTATGGGTAAAGTATATATGTAATATATACATGCCCCCCCATACTTAGATTGTGCTATGTCCTCAGAGCACGAAAAGCGAGGAAGAAGACATAGCTCGTGCTAAGCTTAGGAGAGCCAAAAGAGCAAAAATGTATAGAAATCATCCTGCCCCCCTATACTTAGGCTCTGACAGCCTAAGTGTAGAAGAAGAAGAAAAACAGGATGGACGAGTATGTATGTATGTATATAGATATATATATATATATATATATAGAGAGAGAGAGAGAGAGAGAAGATGGGCATTGGTCCCCCTATACTTAGGCTCAGGCCAGCCTAAGTATATGATGGAAGTGGTATGAGGACCGATGTGATATGGAGGATGTACAATGAATGGACTCAGGTGACTCTCTCCCCCTATACTTAGGATATGGTCATCCTAAGTATAGTCGTCGATGAAAATATATGAAGTTGGGGTGAGTTATTAGAGTCGCGGGAGGGAGGGGAAGAATGTACAGGAATGGGTATATACAAGGATCACGGTCTAAATATTTCTAGATGCTGCTGATGGAGAGAGTTTACTGATGTAAGGTCTCCTGCGCAGCTCTATGTATATCTGCTGAATCTGTCTCGCGCAAGAATACAATCTCCTCAACATGGACTAACTGTTCATTGGGTTTGACGAAATGCTTCAACAGTTGTCCATTGACTAGGAATGTATGTGTGTCATCTGTGAGATCTGAGATCTCAACGCATCCACTATCATGCACAACACCGACAATGAATGGGCCCATCCACTTGGATTTCAGCTTGCCTTGGAAAACCTTTAGCCTTGCATACCTTCTGTCCAGGAACAAAGGTCTTTCGTCTAATATCTATTATGCCAACGCTTTACTTTGTCCTTGTACACCAAATTGTTATCGTATGTTCGATTTCTGACTTCCACAAGCTCATTCAGATCCATTTCTCTCTATTTCTGCCCGAGGTGTGTGTTTCAATTGACATTTTTTATTGCCCATTCCGACTTGTGCACTAAGTCTGCGGGCAAATGGCACGGCTTCCAAAATACCATACTGAATGGGGAGGTTCCTAACGGTGTCTTGTACGCTGTCCTATAAGCCCGTAGGACCTGATCCAAAATCTGAGACCAGTCCTTCCTGTCTGGGCGGACAAGCTTTTGCAATATGGTTTTCACTTCCCTATTCGACACCTTTGCCATGCCATTGGTCTGTGGGTGGTAAGGATTCGCGACACGGTGTTCGATGCCGCAGTCCTTCAAGAGCTTCTTCATGCCTTTGTTCACAAAGTGGCTACCCCCATCTGATATCAACACTTTAGGGATCCCAAATCTAGAGATGATGTGATCTCTAATGAATTTACAGACAGTTTTACTGTCTGCAGCTCGGGTTGGGATAGCCTCCACACACCTTGATAGATAATCTACCACTAGAAGGATATATTCGAACCCGTGGCTAACAGGGAATGGGCCCATGAAGTCGATGCCCCGTGCGTCAAAGACATTGCAAATGATGACAGGCTGCATCAACATATCATGCTTGGAACCAACGGTTCCTCCCATTCGTTGGCATACTGGGCATGAATTCGCAAAGGTGATCGCATCGTGAAACAGAGTCGGCCAGTATAAGCCACACTAAAGTACCTTCCATGCGATCCTCTTCCCGGAGTGGTGTCCTCCTGCCAACAAACTGTAGCATAAAGAAAGGACACTCTGATATTCCTCCTAAGGAATACACCATCTCCAAACACAATCTGGTCCTTCAAAGTAAAGGATCGGATCCTCCCAACGGTAATGTCTTGAATTCAACTTCAGTCAGTCTATGTGGCTCTTGGGCCAATTTTTAGAAACTTTCTTGGAAAAAAGATAGTTCACGATATTTGTGTACCATGGGAGTGAGTCGACATCAAAGATTGACTCGTCAGGGAAGGAGTCTCGAATCGGCGTATTATCAGAAGCATTAAGATCCTCGAGACGGGAGAGGTGATCAGCTACTACATTCTTCTTTCCAGGTTTATCACGAATGTCCAAATCAAACTCATGAATAAGCATAATCCACCTATGAAGGCGTGCCTTCGCATCCTTATTTTCCATCAAATATCATAGTGTTGTGTGGTCAGTCAACACAATCACCTTGGATCCAATTAACTGGGATATGAATTTATCCAAGGTGAACACTACCGCAAGCATCTCCTTTTCTGTAACTATATAGTTACGCTGAGCATTATCAAGCACTTTGCTTGCGTAGTGTATGGCGAATGAGACACCATCCCTCCTCTATCCTAACACAGTCCCAACAGCAAAATCTGAGGCATCCGTCATGATCTCAAAAGGCAGAGACCAATCTGAGGCTTGTAGGATCGGGGCATCCATTATCATTCTTTGTAGTTGCTTAAAGGCTTCAAGACATTTGTGATCAACAATAAACTCCATGTCTTTGCCTAAAAGCTCAGTTAGCGGTCGAGCAATCTTAGAGAAATCCATAATAAATCTTCGATAAAATCCAACATGCCCGAGGAAGGACCACAACTGCTTCATGTTAGTTGGTGTCTGGAGTAGCCTGATCACATTCACTTTGGCAGGATCAACCTTCATTCCTCTATTGGAGATGACATGCCTCAACACAATGCCCTCCGTCACCATAAAGTGACTTTTCTACCTGGAGAGCACCAGATTGACCTCACAACATCGCTTGAGGACTCGGTCCAGATTCTTAAGACAGGAATCGAAGGAATCACCGTGGACCGAGAAGTCATCCCTGAAGACTTCCAGGAATTCGCCGACCATTTCAACGAATACAACAATCATGCACCTTTGAAAAGTACCAGGAGCATTGCATAACCCAAAGAGAATGTGCCTGATAGTATAGGTACCAAAGGGGCATGTGAACGTGGTTTTCTCATGGTTCTTAGGAGCTATGGCTACTTAATTATAGCCCAAGAACCCATCTAAAAAGTAGAAGAATTCTTTCCCCGCTAATCTCTCTAGGATCTGATCAATGAATGGTGGGGGAAAGTGATCCTTCTTTGTCGTGGCATTCAAACGTATGTAATCCACACAGACGCGCCACGACGTGGGTACTCATGTCACGATCTCCTCTCCGTCTTCATTGGTGGTCATATGAATTCCCAACTTTTTCTAGAAAACATGGATTGGTGCCACCCATTTAGAATTGGAGATGGGATAAATAAAACCCACATCACACCATTTCTCTATCTCCTTCTTTACTACCTCTCTTAAGTTTGGATTCAACCGACGTTGGAATTCCCGAGAGGGTTTAGCCTCATTCTCCAAGTAGTATGGTGCGAACACAAAGCAGGATTTATCCCGTGGAGATCGGAGATGCTCCAGCCTATCGCCTTGCGGTTTTTCTCTAGAATCTCTAGTAAGCGAGATTCCTGCTCCTCGGTCAATCGCGAGATGATGATGACCTGATACTTCTTCTCTTGTCCCACAGGGAAGGGATACTTAAGCGTTGTGGGTAAAGGTTTGAGCTGAGGTAAGGTGTGCTCATCAAGGAAGTATGGCTCAAATGAATCTGGCTCTGTGCTGGTAGTGGCTAGATTTGTCCTTGAAATTGCTGCCACCAACTCGTTCAGCTCTGGAGTTGGATCGTCAAAGGTTTCCAAGTAATCGGCAGAAGCCATGTCCGACTAATCATCCTCATCTTCTGATTGTCCTAAAGAGGGAAGGACTGATAGGCCTAGATGGGCCTCTAAGTCATCAAAAATGTAGGGGGATGCACATTCTGCGTTGTACTCATTTCTATGGATCTCACAAACTGACTCATGCACAAGATCTTCTCTAGAGGAGAGGAACTCATCGGTGCTAGTTGGGTTCTGTCTCCATGGCCCAACGGTGTCTACATGAATACAATCTGCTTCGGACGAAGAGTACTCGATGCTGGATTCTGAATCAGGACTCTGCCATATGTTCTGCTTCATCTCAAGTTCCTCACCTCCGCCTAGAGTTTGGAACTGGATCTTCCCGATCTTGTAATCAAATAAGTCTCCTGCTATTCTAAGAAAAGGCCTTCCAAATATGATCTGGGAATCTCTTCAATTGCGAGGGGTCTCCATATCAAGGACTGTAATCCACCTTGTACTCCTGACCCTAGACTTTGATGACAACGTACCTCAATTCTCCTTGGGACCTCTTGGTTGATTTATCTGCAAATTGTAGTAAGGATCTGGATCTCCTAAGAGGTCCGAGTTTAAGCTGCTCATAGAGGGCTGTAGCCATTAAGTTAATTGAAGATCTGTTGTCAAGGATAGTGCGTGCAAACGCAGTGTCATCGACATAACTCACCACATAATGTGCACCCATGTCTCTTCGTTTCATCGAAAACACATTCTTTATTGTGCAAGTAGCGGTTACTGACAGAACGTGTTTCTCAACACGACTTTTGGTCTTCCTGCTGACCATAGTAGGTGTGCATCTCACCTTAATGTACTTCTGGAATGCAAGTGTCATCTCCACATACTTGTCAAAAGAGATTGTGACCTTGATGTATTTATTGCAAAACTCTACCATCTCAGTGTCATCTTTTTGTATTTTTCGAGTTTTCTTCTTTCCACCTTTAAGAGCTAGGGGGAAAGGGATTATTGTTGCTAACTTAGATTCCGAAATCGAAAGATTTTCATTGAAATTAGGAACCGAGTTCTGTACATGACTCTGACACTCAGATTGACTCTGACTCTGACTAAAAGGAAATTTATGCTGCAAAATCGGTGATGCATCTTCCACGACTGCTGGGACAACCTCCTCAGATGGAGGTGCAGGCTCTTCGTCAGTCTTTCCTGACTCACTTCTTGTGTGGTTCTCCTGCTTCTTCGAGGACTTGGAGGTCCTCTTCTTCTACCGGTGGTGGTGGTTCTGCTCCTCTGCCTCCAAGTTCTCCTCAGGTAGAGACTTGGCAGCATCTTCCTTTAGTGCTCGTGCCCGATCAGGTACGATCACGGTCCTTCCGCATCTGAGGGGCATGCGATTGACATTATCATACGAAAGGATCTCATGTTCAGATAAAGAGTTATCTGAATAGTAAACCTAATCTCATTGTCAGTTCTGGCCTTGATTCAAGCTATTTGGGTTAGCCTGAACCTGAGCGGGAATTAGGGTCTTTGGCGCCATCTGCTGGTCCTGGGTACGGGAGACACGATTCAAATATGTTCTCATATCCAGATAATCATTCTGAATCTATTGGACCCTATGAGTCAGGGTCTGGACCGCCAAGGTGAGGGACTCCAATTCACTTGTGGGTTGGGTTTATCGGTGCTGACTCGAGGATGAGTTCCTGTATTGGCCCTGTTGGCCATGCCGCTACTGCTGCTGCTGATGGGACGGTGCTGGAGGGCCCTGCTGACCCGCGTGGAAAGAACACTGCTGCTGGTGATGCTGAGGCTGGTACCCTTGTCCGGATCGGGACTGTACGAAGCGCGGTGCAGGGACGGAGCTGGTTTCTTGGTAAGTGATGAATCCATGATTCATTAACTTTTCTGTCGCATTTTGTCTTAAAATCCTTAACAAATACACGTAAATACCCATTAAATCTCATATTTTAACAAAACACCATTCATGTGTAATTATTCACTTTTAACCACTAAAATCATGTAAATACATAAAGAACCAGAAAAATAAAGAAAAAGGCAGATTGAATATATGTATATATATACAATATGACTCAAAATATAAATAGAGCTGTAAGATATATTTATAGCCCAACCCCCGAGACCAAGTCAGCATGGATTGGTCGACAAACCAATAAGTAGGGGGAGATAAGGAAAGAAAACCAAAGAAAAAGAAACACATGTATATACACCTTTCACTATTTATAAAATAAATACAAAACTTCAACACCAAACTCTTCTCCTAATTATTTCTAAAAATGTATATAAAAATATAAAAATAAGTTAAAAATATTACCCTTTATATATGCCAAGAAACCCAGCCTACAAATTGTCAAAATCTCAACTTCCGAACATCATAACTTCCTCATACGAACTCCAATTTCACTCTACTCACTTTTAAAGTTCATAAAATAATATTTTCTAATTAATAAAGGTGGTTTCATCAAATTCGGAGTCTGTTTGCAATAAGTCGGTTTTGGGACCAAAAGACAACGGGGATTCTGGGCTATTTATTTTATGTAACACACATTATTTATCATTTTCTTAATTTTATAATTTTTAAATTATTTCATGATCTTGTAGTTTCTACATAAATTATTTCATAATTTTTGGAGACTATTTATTATTTTAATAAAATCAAACACCCCAAAACATAGGTATAAATGACCTATATAGATACTAACTCTATTTATTAAAATATGAAAATTAATTCATAAAAATCTATAAAAATTCGTATGAACCTTATTTAATACCCTAATAATTAATAAAATATAAAATTAATTTTCACTTATTTATTTATTAAATTAAAAATCTAAAACCTATTTATAAATACATATTTATTAATATAATATTTATATTTTAAATAATACTTATTATTTATTAAAAGTAATTAGTTCATAAATTAGGAAATTAATTTATCTACACTTCTTGTATTTACACTTATTTAAAATAATGTAAGTTACTATTTTATATCTAATTTATAAGTAATTAAAGCTCTGGACAAACCAGGCGCTGACACGTGTCAGCACCTGGAGTCATCTCCTTCAAGAAGAGGTTGCGCCGGACTTGCTTAACCAGCCAACTTCCCCTATTTTCCCCAAGGCCATCTCGAACATTCCGACCCATCTAAACCATCCATCCTCTTCTCCTAACTACCCTCTACCTCGCCACCCTTGGATCAAACTTGGAGTCCACGCCAATTCTCCTATATAAAGGCCCCAAGACGCCATAGCCAACAAAATCTCCAACTGCCTGAAGCCCCAGCTCCAGTCTTTCCGATCCCCTACCTTCCTAGCCTGATTCCGACCAACCTACGGTGGTGACAGCACCTTGGAGGAGCCCGCGAGGAGGAGGAGCCGACGGAGGAGGTTCCAAGGAGGTTCGCCGCCTTGCATCGCAGCCCAGCGCACGTTTCGCTCCGGCCAAAGGTCGACCGTCGAGCACGTTTTCCAAGTAATGCATCTTGATGTCCTAGACCTTTTCCTCCACTTTTCTTCAATTTTCTTCTCGATTCTCGTGCGTTGATTAGCAACGCTAATCCCCGATTTAGGTAGACTTATCATTAGGCTTAGACACACATTCGAAATCCCAGTTCGATTCGCTTCCTTTCGCCTCGAATTTCATCTCAAAACGTCATCTTCTTCGCACATCTGATGGTTGACTGGAGATGTAAGCATTTTTTTCTAAACTTTGGAGCATGTGATCTTTCATTTGTTGGCCGATTCGACACGAATCGAGCATATACTTGTGTTCATTGCAGATCCAGGTAGGTCACGAGGTCTTTCTTCGCCACTATAAACCTTCGATCATCATGGAAAGACATCTTGAAGATTCATTGATAGAACAGAAACCACCTTCAGATAGCTGAGACAACATCTTCATCGCAACTTCACTGCCGCTCAAAGCGTCGCCGGCCACCTTTCTACCGCGGGCGAGCTCGAGGGGTGGAGGAGCCACCCCTCTGGCCCCGCCGGAGTGCGAAATCTTTCGCCGGACAGCCGCGATAAATCGGAGAGGAGACACCGTCTACCAGCTGCTCAACAACCCCAAGAACAGGGGGGTTACAGATTTCTGACACGTGTCAAAAGGAGGAATGTCCGATCACGCCCACACGTTATAATCTCAGCCGTTGAAATCGAAGAGGTGGACAAATTGCACACTTAGTCCAGCCGACTTCCAGATCTTTCACCCCGCCCCCCAGGTTTTGTATATTTGCATTTAGGTCCCTCCGTAGGGACCTAAATGTAAAGATTTGTTTAGTTTTTCTTCAGAACAGTCCTTGAGGACCTAGTTGCGAACATTTTAATTAGTTTTTCTTGCGCTTATGCCCCTGGGCTGTAGGGGTTATTTCTTCTCCGTGTGAGCTCGGATTTCGACGACTTCTTCAGGGTAGTTACACAACTACCCCAGCTACCAAGTATAAAAATTTCGTGGCTTTTTAACGTGTTTTCTACGTGTTTTTATTTTATCGAACCGAACTTCGTTTTGTTTTGTTTTCTTGTGTAGTTCGAGCTCGCGGCTCGAACCCCGTTCACCCTACTATGTAGTACCACCTAGCTATTATTCACCTATTATATAATAAGTAAATCTTTTGAAAAATATTCCTTTTTGAAAATTAAATAAAAATTTGAAAATAATAAAATCAAATAAAAATAAGAAAAATAAAAATCAATAAAAAAGGTGTTTTGACTTAGAGAAGAATTAAAAATAAGATTACGAAGCGAAAAATCTAGGGAATTTATTCTGCCTCCTTGAGTTCGACCCAGGAACACTTGCCTGGTTAAATATTAGTGAACGGTTTTCCGACAGAAAACCGTAATTGTTTGATAGGTTCAAGAATCGAAATTGTTTCGTGGCTTTTTGCTACATCGACCACTTTCATAAATAAAAATACCGCAAAACCGATTCTTAGCCTTATCAAAATGGCGCTGTTGTCGGGGAGGCGTTAGATTCTTTTTGAATTTTCATTTCTTCGTGATTTTATTTTTCTTTCTTCTCTTTGTTTCGTTGTTCGTACGGTTTTTCGTACGGCTTTTTCGTGTTTTGCTTTTTCGTCTTCTTACGGCTTTCTCGATTTTCTCGATCAGCTTTACTTGCTAACCATCTTTGCAGGGCCTGCATGATCAACCGGCTTCTTTGAAAGTCGAGCCAGTTGAAAGAGCAGAGGTCGGCTCCTTCTTCACGAGTCGGCTGCAGAGGAGCAGAGTAGTTAGTATATTTTCTGTAAAAGAGAGAGAAAGGGAGAGAGTTGTAATAGATAATAAACAACCCCCCATTTTTTTGGGGCCTGACTCGCCGGATACCGTGTATCTGAGAATTAGGACACCCACCGCGGTTTTCATTGCTATCGGCTTTCTGCAGTTTTCTAGATGCTTGTTTAGGTTTTTACTCTCTCTGCTTGCGCCACGTAGTTAGTCTTAGGACTCGCAAGCTAGGTGCATGCTTTTAGGGTTTTTATAAAAAGAAAAAAATCGATAGACGTTGATTGAAAAAAAAACACATAAAAAATACAAAACTAAAATCGGGCCTGCTAAATCTATCTGACTAAAAAAACCGTAAAAATTCAATTGATTTGGGAGAGTAATCCCCTCCATTCTCAGAGTGTGCGAGCAAGAGACGACACTTAATAAATAAAAACCCCGAAATCTTTCAAAATACTACTTAGTTCATACACCGAACCACTGCTTTTCAGTGGGTACGCTCGGGTAGCCGGCAACGGTCCGAGTTCACTTAGCAGAGTGGGGGATTTAGAGGACACTGCGTAAGGCTCCGTCCTCAAGTAACGCGGTCCGGAATCGGTTCGTGTACTTGCCACCATACTGGCTGAGAGCAAGTGGTTCTTTGTAAGGACTCGAGACAGTATCGCGGGAGATACATCGGGCACCTATCAGCTCGCACAGCGCACGATAAATCGCAAAAATTTGTTTGCTAATTACAACCCTAAAACCGAAAAGATAAAAGACCGAACTCTTACGGTCTTCATCAGGGTTGAGTTGGTGAAAACGGGGTTTGCTTTGTGTTTGCTTGCGGGGCGTGAGTTTCCGCGGCTTTCGCATTTCTCTCTCTCTTGAATCGTAAACGTACTCTCCCGACTTCTCTCTTGACATCGAAGATGACGTCTCGACGGCTTTTCGGCTCAGACTCTGTGAGCTTTCAACCGTCCACCGTCGAACGTACGTCTTCACAGGCTCGGGATGACTCTCTTCCCGAGCCGGTCCTACCAGATCTCGAGGTGAGTCAGACCCAGACTCCCTCACCTCCTGGCCAGAAAATTGAGACAGACTCTCATCTCAATAAATCATCTCCAGCTAAACTATCACTGAGTGTTTACGAGAGCTTCTCTTTTCCAGACGACTCGAAGCCGATGGCTCGCGGTAAAGCACCAGCAACAGATGAGAGGGCAGCAACCGAGGAGCAAGATGACGGAAGATCAGAAGCTGCAGATATTACTACTGGGATTCTCGATACACTTCAGCAGATGAATCTACAAATTTGAGAACAATTCCGAGTTCAGACGGAATTACAGGGGCAATTAGCCGCGCTGCGAGCAGGGGCTGGGAACTAGTTACTGCTTGCGGTTCCCGCGACTTTACGGGATGAGTATGACCCGGGTGCAAGAACGCTCCACCATTGGATTCGGCTACCGCCGAATCAAGGGCCATACGAACTCCGACCGTCCTTCATCTCTTTGCTTCCCAAGTACTATGGGAATGCCGCAGAGGAGCCGTTCACATTTTTACAACAGTTTGAGATGATCTGCGGAACGGCTTGTTATCCAGGAGTAACACAGGAAGCCGTACGCCTCAAGGCTTTTCCCTTTGCCTTAGCCGATAAGGCCCTTTATTGGCTGAGTCATTTGGGGAGAGAAATTTCTACGTGGGACGACCTGAAGTCCACCTTCCTGCGCAAGTATTTTCCTCTGGGAAGGACGAACATGATGAGGAGCCAGATCTCCAAATTTACGCAACTGCCACACGAATCATTCCATGAGGCATGGGATCGATTCAAGGACCTGACGGAGAGATGCCCGCATCATGAGATCCCGATGAAGGTGCTCGTACAGAATTACTTCAGAGGACTCCAGCCGGAAGTTCAGGGGCTAGTCAGTGCCGGATGGCCGAGAACTCAAGAGTTGTAGACTCTACTCGGGTATTTCAGAAAGCCCCACAACCACCACATCACCGAGAACATCACAAGGTGGCAAACATCTCGGACTCTGAATCCAACACCAACATGGGCTTCATTAGCGAGAAATTGACGTTGGTGGATGTGATTCACAAGCAGGTCCAAGACCTACAGCCGCTGCGAGAGTTGGAAAAACTCTCATCTCTACCTCAGCAGCTGAGTGATCTATCGAAGAAGGTCGCTGAACTTCAAATCCAGTACCAGCAGAGCCAGACTTCTTCGAATGCGCAACCAGCATGGAGGATTGCACCCGTTCCACCCACCCGTCAGATCCATTACATCCAGAGCGAGTCCAAAATTCTGCAGCTCGATTGGCATGAGGATCAGTTATATGCCAATCCCGGCCAGATCACCAGCACCGCAGAGATGGAGGTGGAGCCGCAATCCACTTTCGAGATCAACGAAATTTGGTATACTCCGATGCAGCAGCCGAGCATACCAAACCAGCAGCCGCAGCAACCATACGGTCATCCGCAGCATGGACGTCCGCAATTTCAGCACCGCCAGAGCTTCACGCCGCAGCAGTCTCATCCGAATTCTACCATCAGAGACCGCAGCCTTCATATCAGCACCCTGCCCAGTTTTCACCGAATTATTCTTTTCAGCAGCCGCAGCAGTCTTCCTCCACACCTCAGCGCTACTCCCAGCCTTCCACCTCTCAGCATTTCACGCCAAGGCAGGAGAGAGGAGCAAGCCAGGGCCACCACACTGAACCGAAGATGTCTTCACAGGCCTAGGCGCTCAACCAGATCATGGATATGCTCAGTACGCTCCAGATAGCGTATAAGACAGAGATGGAGCAGGTTAACCGTTGTCTGGACGAGTTAACCTTGCCGAAGACCACTCTCCCAGCCCAACCTCATATGAACCCGAATAATAAGAGGAGGCATCTGGATCAGGTAGATCATACAGGTAAGATCTCGTTTCCTGAATTTTTATCTAACTTCATTCGTCTCAGGAGCGGTATATCACCACAAACATCTGCTGGAGATCATGAGAGGGCAATAGAGGAGCACGAGCATGATCCTGAAGCCGAGGAGGAGAAACCGCAAGAGGATGAGGACACAGAATCAAGAGACGGGAGCAATGCCAATACTTCAGATATGGACATTGGCGACTCAGACGATGATATCACTCCAGATCAAGCAGAGAGCCCGGATAAAAACATTTCTTCCCCTGTTTTAGAGAGTTTTGTAAATAATTCTGAGACTCTCGATGTAAATGCTGATTCCAGTTTGAATAAACATCTTGATTTTCTGACTTCTGACTCTATTCCTTTTCCCGATGCCTTGTTTGGAAAAGGAAAGAAAAATACCAAAAATAATCTTGCATCTTCAGAGATCGAAAAACTGCTCAAAGATCATATCTTTCTGAAGATCCCGCTTCATGATGCTTTAGATCAGTTTCCTACGCTCAAGAATCAATTGAAAAACAGATGCACCACGCGTAGGAAAAAGAGATCCCAAACAGAAAAGCATGTTCTGACTAAGGCTACATCCTGTGCGATACAGAATAAGCTATCGAAGAAGAAGAAAGACTCAGGTGCACATTATGGTCGATGCGAGATTGCAAAAGCCGAGTTCGACCGCACTCTATTAGATAACGGTTCCTCGATCAATCTGATACCCGCTTCCTTACTCGATAAGCTCGAGTTAGGTCCTCTTTACAAATCCCGCGCGATTCTTCAGTTTGCTGATAGATCCGTAAAGAGACCGAAGGGTATACTTAGGAACATTATCGTAACTGTGCAGGGTCTGCAATTTCCAGTGGACTTTACGGTCCTAGACATGAATTGCCCTGCACAGTTACAACTTACCCCGATCATTCTCGGGAGGCCTTTTCTAGAGACCGCAAAGGCTCTCTTCGACTACGATACCGGGAAGGTATCTTTTCGCGCCGAGGGTGAAAAGGTACATATAGAGATGGCGAGAGACTTGAACACTTTCAGTGATGCATCTTCGGATTTTCCGAGTCTTTAGCCTCCTGCGATTACATGGATGAGGTCCGTCTTGACGACCTCAAAAGATATCAGGTAGAGACCCAAGAAAGTTTGACAGAGGACGGGTCAGAGACCTCAGGGGGTAATTCTTCTGACGGAACTTTATACTTTAGTCTGGATGATGAGAAGCAAAGGGATCAGACTTCTGACGAAATCAATGCAGATCTTTCAGAATCAGAAACTCTACACAATTCCTCCGTCTCAGATGAATCAGAATTCTATCTAGCTGATTTATTCTCTTCTGATCATTCTGAGGAGTCGGATGATGTCTTGAACATCTTCTGTAGTCTGACTCTAGAGCACATAGAGATGGTGGATAATCGGAATGCCGACAAATCCACAACCGATACAGATCCCCATACACATACAGAGGATGTTTCGGCAGATACAGATACTACCTTGCCAGAACTTAAAATTTTGCCACCAAACATGAAATATGCCTTCCTTGCGGGTCCACATCAACGGTTTCCGGTCATTATCAGCTCAACTTTGATCGATGATCAAGAATCTCGTCTGATGGAGATTCTAGAAAGAAACCGCAAGGCCATTGGGTGGACTGTATCCGATCTCCGCGGGATTAATCCTGCTTTGTGTTCACATCATATCTATCTCGATCATGACAGCAAACCCTCTAGAGAATTTCAGCGTAGGCTGAATCCGGTTTTACGAGAAGTTGTCAAGAAAGAGATCACGAAATGGTGCGACGCAGGGTTCATTTATCCCATCTCCAACTCCGAATGGGTTAGCCCATTACATGTTGTCCCGAAGAAGTCGGGAATTCAGATGATGAAAAATGAGAGTGGAGAGGAGATTCCAAAGAGAGTAACCACGTCGTGGCGAGTATGTGTTGACTACAGGAAGTTGAACACCGCGACGAAGAAGGATCACTTCCCTTTGCCTTTCATAGACCAGGTCATAGAACGGTTGGAAGGGAAGGGGTACTTTTGTTTCCTTGACGGTTACTCCGGATACAACCAGGTATCAATTGCTCCTGAAGATCAGGAGAAAACCATCTTTACATGTCCGTTCGGCACGTATGCCTTTAGACGGATGCCCTTTGGATTGTGCAACGCTCCTGCAACCTTCCAGAGGTGCATGCTTACTATTTTTGCGGACATGGTCGGTGATTTTCTAGAGGTTTTTATGGATGATTTTTCGGTCTATGGTGAGTCCTTTGACGATTGTTTAGCGCACCTAGATCAGGTTCTGAAAAAGTGTTGTGAGGTAGATCTCGTTCTGTCTTGGGAAAAGAGCCATTTTATGGTTACTCACGGGATCGTGTTGGGGCACGTCATCTCCCAGCGAGGCATGGAGGTTGACCCTGCCAAGGTGGATGTCATAAAGAAACTCGAGCCACCATCCAACATCAAACAGTTACGGTCATTTCTGGGGCACGTCGGCTTTTACCGACGGTTTATCCAAGATTTCTCCAAGATTGCCCGACCGTTAACTGAATTGTTAGGCAAAGACATCGAGTTCGTTTTAAATGACAAATGTCTTAATGCCTTCCTCACATTGAAAGAGAAAATAATCAGTGCTCCTGTCCTACAGCCGCCTGATTGGTCTCTACCCTTCGAGATCATGACGGATGCATCAGATTTTGCGGTCGGGGCTGTATTAGGGTAGAGGAGGAATGGACTTCCCGTAGCTATTCACTATGCCAACAAAACCTTAGATGATGCTCAGAGAAACTACACAGTGACAGAAAAGGAGATGTTGGCAGTAGTGTTTGCACTAGACAAGTTTCGATCATATCTGCTTGGCTCGAAAATCACCGTATACACCGATCATTCAGCTATCAGATTTTTAATGGAAAAGAAGGATGCCAAGGCACGCCTTCTTAGATGGATTCTTTTACTTCAGGAATTCGATTTGGATATCAAGGATAAACCTGGAGTAAAGAATGTGGTAGCTGATCACCTCTCCCGATTGTAGTCAGATCATCCTTCAGATGAGTACACGCCAGAGATCGCAGAGAGATTTCCTGACGAGAGCATCTTTGTGGTTACAGAACTTCCGTGGTATGCAGACATAGTGAACTTTCTGGTCACACAGAAAAGTCCTCAGGGTTGGCTGAAGAACAGAGTTGAGAAACTAGTTTCCGAGGCACGATACTACCATTGGGAGGATCCACTTCTTTTTCGTGAAGGACCGGATTGTGTTTACAGGCGTTGTATTCCTCAGGAGGAATATAACAGTGTCCTTACTTTGTGTCATTCTTTAGAATCAGGAGGACATCATTCAGGGAAGAGGACAGTGCAGAAGGTACTACAGAGCGGATTATGGTGGCCAACTCTTACCAGAGATGCTTGCACATTCGTGAAGAGTTGTCCAGATTGTCAGAGAGCTGTAGGGACAGTCAGTGCCAGAGATGCAATGCCGATGCGACCCGTTATCATCTGCGAGATCTTTGACGCATGGGGCATAGATTTTATGGGACCGTTCCCTTCTAGCAGCGGCTTTGAGTACATTCTTCTTGCTGTAGACTATGTTAGCAGATGGGTGGAGGCTATACCCGTACGAACCGCAGACGGTAAGACCGTTTGCAAGTTCCTAAGGGAACACATCATTTCGCGGTTCGGGATCCCTCGTATTCTTATCTCTGATGGGGGTAGCCATTTTATTAATAAGGAGGTGAAGAAGCTAGTGAAACAATACATCATCGATCACAGAGTAGCTTCCCCTTACCACCCGCAGACGAATGGCATGGCTGAAGTTTCAAATAGGGAGGTGAAATCAATTCTTCAGAAACTAGTACGACCGGATAGGAAGAACTGGTCACTTCTTCTAGATTAAGTTCTTTGGGCATATCGTACTGCGTATAAGACTCCCTTAGGCACTTCACCATTCAGGCTAGTTTATGGAAAGCCGTGCCACTTGCCCGTAGAGATCATGCATAAATCTGAATGGGCAATTCGAGAAATACTGATGAATGAACAGAAAGCAGGAGCCAAGAGAAAGATAGATCTGAATGAGCTGGTAGAAATTCAAAATCAAGCATACGAGAACACACTCATCTATAAGGACAAAGTGAAGAAATGGCATGACAGACATATTCGGCACAAGAGCTTTGTCCCTGGGCAGAAAGTCTGGCTGTTCAATGCAAGGTTGAGAATTTTTCCCGGCAAATTGAAAAGAAAGTGGGAAGGACCGTACATAGTCAGAACGGTGCACGACAATGGCAGTATTACGATATCAGATGTGTCACCTGGTGCACAGTCGTTCGTGGTTAACGGGCAGATGCTGAAGCACTTTGTAGAGACTACTGATCATCTGGCCCGTACTGAAGTGATCTATTTTGTACAGGAATCATGATCATTCCTTCATTTCTTCCTATACAAATTCTTTTGAGCCATTCTATTTCAGGAGATTCACATCACTTGTATATTCTTCGTAGACCACAATCGTCCCCGTTTTTGCTCCTCTTCTATGCTTAGGATACCAGATCCTAAGTATAGGGGGGACCGATTGCCCGCTGATTTACGTTTTATTTTTTGTGCTGATTCTTTTGTATAGCCATTCTTTCTCACGAATCACGGGTCCCCAATTTTTGGCTACACTCTTTTCTATACTTAGGATGCCTTATCCTAAGTATAGGGTGGACCGAGTGATTTCGATGATTTCGTATTCTTTTTCTTTTGAACTTTCGTTATTTATCCTTTTCATTCAGTCATCTCGTTTTTGCTCTCCCTTGATACTTACGATGACCTGATCGTAAGTATGGGGGGGGGGTTGACTGACTTGTGATCGACACCCTTTTTCACACACTTTTACTTAGCACAAGTTATGTCCTCCTTTTTATCTTTTGACGCTATGGGGACATAGCTCAAGCTAAGTATAGGGGGGTGCGTATATATTGTATATATACTTTCGGCCATAACTCGTACTTTTATGTATTTTCTATATCTATAAAATCCATAAAATGTGGGTACGGGTTAATTTAAAATCCACTCTTTTATTTATAAAATCCTTGTAAATAAGTAAAATATGATTAAAATTTGTATTTAAAACTTGTAAATAAAATATGTATTTAAAATTTGTATAATACTTATTTAAAACCCTATTTATTAAAATATGTATAAAAATCATTCAACCCTTGTAAAATACTTTGTAGATAAAATTTGTAAAAGACATTAGATAATTAAATCAAATAAAATATATCTTGTAAAATTTATGAATAAAATCTTGTTTATAAAAATCATAAAATCCATAAAAAATACAAAGTCCTAAAATTCAGAAAAATTACAAAATTCTTAAAATCCATAAAAATGAGTAAAATTCAAAAAATACACTTCACAAAAACATGGTTGCATTTGCATTCGCATTTTTCAGAATAAGTTTGATTTCTGGAACTAAGGACTGAGTCTAGTCTAAAGGATGGAGCTTGATTACGGCCTTTAACGTTCATTGTAAGGAGCCTGATTAGGAACTAAAATTTAGACTCTTCAGGTCTACCGACTTAAAATCTTTGGGTTCCGTAAGACCATATTCGGGAAATCAAGTCATCTGAGCTTAAGTAGACCATTTGGAGTCATCCGTACAGCTCTACACCAGTGAACCAATCTTGAACACATGCACTCTGCACTTAGCTCAACTTGCATGGAGTTCCGAAGGGCAGTACACCTTGGTAGTGCGTTTCTATCCTTATCTTTGCGGCATTGACGTCTAAAGACGGGAGAGATTGGGGTTGCGATAGTTGCTTCGGATGACGGAAGGATCTGCTGACACAATTTTTCTAAGACCTCAAAAAAGGGACGGACTAAAAAGATGCTATATCCGTCGAGGCACAAAAAGATGAATGCAGTGCAAGCAAATTACAAAGTCAAAGCAAAGCATAAGCTACCAAATAAGACCACAATGGTCCAAGCTTCCACCAAATAAGACCACAATGGTCCAAGCTTCACCAAAAATGCCTGCACATCTTAGTGGAGACTCAGCTACACCGGTTGGGCTTCACAAGGAGATGCGTATACACTGGTCGCACTCCACTTCTTTTCTCATTCTTCTAACTTCTCCCTATATTCGATTGTGGACATAGCAGAACTGAACTCAGAAGGGAATACCTCCCTCCCCGAGGAAAGAGTAGAGAGATAAGGAAGCCATAGGAGTGTATAGCCGGGATGGACGGTTTCTGCGGTTCTCTAAGCAGGAAGAGCTAAATCAATTCACACACTGTACAAGTTGACTTCAAGGATGATAGAGTTTGCGATATGAATAAGTGAGTCTGAACTAGCCGATGAAGTGACCCTGAGTAAGGATTATGGAACTTGAAGACTGCTGAGGATAAAATCCTAATCCTAGTTAAGGTTCCGACAAAATGCTTGTTTCAGGCCCGATCGAGCTCTGTCCTTTGTCTGTTCTCATGAATTGGTTTAGGAAAACAAATTCATTCTAACTTTCTTTCTTTTTCACTTACTTTTTCAAAATAAGTGTTTGCTAAGGGACTAGCAAAGTTTAAGTATAGGGGGTTGATGAATCCATGATTCATTAACTTTTCTGTCGCATTTTGTCTTAAAACCCTTAACAAATACATGTAAATACCCATTAATTCTCATATTTTAACAAAACACCATTCATGTGTAATTATTCACTTTTAACCGCTAAAATCATGTAAATAAATAAAGAACCAGAAAAATAAAGAAAAAGGCAGATTGAATATATGTATATATATATATACAATATGACTCAAAATATAAATATAGCTGTAAGATATATTTATAGCCCAACCCCCGAGACCAAGTCAGCATGGATTGGTCGACAAACCAATAAGTAGGGGGAGATAAGGAAAGAAAACCAAAGAAAAATAAACACATGTATATACACCTTTCACTATTTATAAAATAAATACAAAACTTCAAAGAATTTTAATTATTTCATATGAACATATTTTTCACCAAACTCTTCTCCTAATTATTTCTAAAAATGTATATAAAAATATAAAAATAAGTTAAAAATATTACCCTATATATATGCCAAGAAACCCAGCCTACAAATTGTCAAAATCTCAACTTCCGAACATCATAACTTCCTCATACGAACTCCAATTTCACTCTACTCTCCTTTAAAGTTCATAAAATAATATTTTCTAATTAATAAAGGTGGTTTCATCGAATTCGGAGTCTGTTTGCAAAAAGTCGGTTTTGGGACCAAAAGACAATGGGGTTTCTGGGCTATTTATTTTATGTAACACACATTATTTATCATTTTCTTAATTTTATAATTTTTAAATTATTTCACGATCTTGTAGTTTCTACATAAATTATTTCATAATTTTTGGAGACTATTTATTATTTTAATAAAATCAAACACCCCAAAACATAGGTATAAATGACCTATATAGATACTAACTCTATTTATTAAAATATGAAAATTAATTCATAAAAATCTTTAAAAATTCGTATTAAACTTATTTAATACCCTAATAATTAAGAAAAAAATAAAATTAATTTTCACTTATTTATTTATTAAATTAAAAATCTAAAACCTATTTATAAATACATATTTATTAATATAATATTTATATTTTAAATAATACTTATTATTTATTAAAAGTAATTAGTTCATAAATTAGGAAATTAATTTATCTACACTTCTTGTATTTACACTTATTTAAAATAATGTAAGTTACTATTTTATATCTAATTTATAAGTAATTAAAGCTCTGGACAAACCAGGTGCTGACACGTGTCAGCACCTGGAGTCATCTCCTTCAAGAAGAGGTTACGCCGGACTTGCTTAACCAACCAACTTCCACTATTTTCCCCAAGGCCATCTCGAACATTCCGACCCATCTAAACCATCCATCCTCTTCTCCTAACTACCCTCTACCTCGCCACCCTTGGATCAAACTTGGAGTCCACGCCAATTCTCCTATATAAAGGCCCCAAGACGCCATAGCCAACAAACTCTCCAACTGCCTGAAGCCCCAGCTCCAGTCTTTCCGATCCCCTACCTTCCTAGCCTGATTCCGGCCAAACTACGGTGGTGACATCACCTTGGAGGAGCCCGCGAGGAGGAGGAGTCGACGGAGGAGGTTCCAAGGAGGTTCGCCGCCTTGCATCGCAGCCCAGCGCGCGTTTCGCTCCGGCCAAAGGTCGACCGTCGAACACGTTTTCCAGGTAATACACCTTGATGTCCTAGACCTTTTCCTCTACTTTTCTTCAATTTTCTTCTCGATTCTCGTGCGTTGATTAGCAACGCTAATCCCCGATTTAGGTAGACTTATCATTAGGCTTAGATGCACATTCGAAATCCCAGTTCGATTCGCTTCCTTTCGCCTCGAATTTCATCTCAAAACGTCATCTTCTTCGCACATCTGATTGTTTGGCTGGAGATGTAAGCATTTTTTTCTAAACTTTGGAGCTTGTGATCTTTCATTTGTTGGCCGATTCGACACGAATCGAGCATATACTTGTGTTCATTGCAGATCCAGGTAGCTCGCGAGGTCTTTCTTCGCCACTATAAACCTTCGATCATCATGGAAAGACATCTTGAAGATTCACTGATAGAAAAGAAACCACCTTCTGATAGCTGAGACAGCATCTTCATCGCAACTTCACTACCGCTCGGAGCGTCGCCGGCCACCATTCTACCACGGGCGAGCTCGAGGGGTGGAGGAGCCACCCCTCTGGCCCCGCGGAGCGCGAAATCTTTCGCCGGACAGCCGCGATAAATCGGAGAAGAGACACCGTCCGCCAGCTGCTCAACAACCCCAAGAACAGGGGGGTTACAGATTTCTGACACGTGTCAAAAGGAGGAATGTCCGATCGCGCCCACACGTTATAATCTCAACCGTTGAAATCGAAGGGGTGGAAAAATTGCACACTTAGTCCAGCCGACTTCCAGATCTTTCACCCCGCCCCCCAGGTTTTGTATATTTGCATTTAGGTCCCTCCGTAGGGACCTAAATGTAAAGATTTGTTTAGTTTTCTTCAGAACAGTCCTTGAGGACCTAGTTGCGAACATTTTAATTAGTTTTTCTTGCGCTTATGCCCCTAGGCTGTAGGGGTTATTTCTTCTCCGTGTGACCTCGGATTTCGACGATTTCTTGAGGGTAGTTACACAACTAACCCAGCTACCTAGTGTAAAAATTTCGTGGCTTTTTGACGTGTTTTCTACGTGTTTTGATTTTATCGAACCGAACTTCGTTTTGTTTTCTTGTGTAGTTCGAGCTCGCGGCTCGAACCCCGTTCACCCTACTATATAGTACCACCTAGCTATTATTCACCTATTATATAATAAGTAAAACTTTTTAAAAATATCCCTTTTTGAAAATTAAATAAAAATTTGAAAATAATAAAATCAAATAAAAATAAGAAAAATAAAAATCAATAAAAAAGGTGTTTTGACTTAGAGAAGAATTAAAAATAAGATTACGAAGCGAAAAATCTAGGGAATTTATTCTGCCTCCTTGAGTTCGACCCAGGAACACTTGCCTGGTTAAATATTAGTGAACGGTTTTCCGACAGAAAACCGTAATTGTTTGATAGGTTCAAGAATCGAAATTGTTTCGTGGCTTTTTGCTACATCGACCACTTTCATAAATAAAAAAACCGCGAAACCGATTCTTAGCCTTATCAGTAAGCTAGGGAAGGCCAGTTAGGCTGATCGTTCCCTATCTCCGACTGTCTGCCGACGAGGTCATGGTTGTACCATAGCCCATTGATCTCGAACACCTGTGGAGGTTCCTCGTATCCGTTCTCCACTTGTAGGGGTGCATGCTGCTGCTCCTGCTGAGTGTATGTTTGCTCCTCTACCCAGCTACTCTAAGGCCCCGATGCTTGTTCCTGTACAAGATGAACTCGGTGTACAGGTACATGTGGTGCATAAGGGGAACGTAGACGTATCTTGGCTACCCTCACATTTAGTTCCTCCACTTGTTTCGACAATCACGAGAGTGCCTCAAGGTCAGTGACCCTCTTATGAATATGCCCGACAATGGTTAACTTGTCAGCTATCATCCCCATGCTGGGAATGAGGTCCTCTATCAGATCCGCTACAGTCCTCCTAGTTGTCCCGTTGGATAG
This sequence comes from Ottelia alismoides, assembly GCA_037367405.1. Taxonomy (NCBI): domain Eukaryota; kingdom Viridiplantae; phylum Streptophyta; class Magnoliopsida; order Alismatales; family Hydrocharitaceae; genus Ottelia; species Ottelia alismoides. The sequence goes on from JAZKJV010001986.1 coordinate 349,564, forward strand.
GATCGAGGGAGACAACTGATAGGCCCTGGTGGCTTGCGACCTGCCTGTTTCCAACATCTGCTATAGGATTTTCCATATAGCATTTTCATTTTTGTTCATATAGCTTCCTCCACAGGTGACACTTACTAACCTCTGCATCTCCGGGGTCATGCCACAGAACAAGATCTGGACTAAGATTGCTTTCGAAATTCCATGACAAGGGCACTTCTGAATTAAGTCATTAAATCTATCCTAGGCTTCATGGAATTGTTCATTGGGTCCTTGGGAAAAACTCACGATCTTCGTTCTCATTTGATTAGTCCTACTGAGTGGGTAGAACTTTTTCAAGAACAAATCCTTGAACTGCATCCAGGTCATACATCTTGACAAGCCCTGATTCTACCCTCATTAATTAAATCAAATTAATGATATCTTATCGTTCGTCATAGTTAGGTATATAGACTAATCAAAAACCACTTTAATAAATGATGAGTTAATCACGAGTGGCATATTTATTTTACTTGGGCAAGCCCAAGGTCGAACTCATGGAGGCAGCTCTCTCCTTAGGTAAATTTTATGCTAATTCGGAGGTCGAATTTTCAAAAGGATATTTTTGGTATTTTTAGCAAATTTTTTGCAATTTAAAAGAAAGATAATGCAATTTCAGGCCAGTTTTACAGGTTAAATAAGAAATATAGTCTAATTAAGTCCAAAAATTATGAAACTTGGCGAGAATATGAAATGCAATGAAATTAAGCTACACTAAGTTTTTTGGTTTTTTCTGACACTTTATGTATTTACTGCGAATAAAATATGAATGGAAGGTGATTTTTACAAAATTAATTTTAATAAATACCAAATCAATTATTTCCAGGTAGAATCATTATCCTAGATAGATCTAAGAATGATGAATCCAGGAAAATTAATGAACCTAAAATTCTATGTGACTTGGGCCTTGTAAAATCAATTGAAGAAATCACTAACTAATTTATTCAGGCCCCGTGGTGCATGCAAATGCAATGATTTTTGGGCACAATGTGAAATACATTATCCTAAGTCTAATGTGAATTTTTGATAATTTTTGGAGCAACAAGGAATTTAATATGATTTAAAAGGCACACTGTGGGCAAAACATGGAAAATTTCACCAATTGAATAATATGAAATTCCCAAAATATCATAAAAATGAAACACAAGTCACATAATATAGAGGAGAAGATAAGCTACATCATGCAGTTTTTAGAATTTAAAAATAATGCCAAATGGATACCTAAATATACGTGCAAATATTGGGACCAAATTGCAAATACAGAAAATAAAATTACTGAAAATTAAACATGCTAACAGGGACTTAAATGCAATTACCTATAATACTAGGGGTATGCGTGCTAAGTGCCCAGACGAACACGTGCGCCTCACGTGATGCTCCTGGTAGAGAATGATATGTAATTTGACAAACTCCCAGGGTCCTCAGTGCAAAATGCCCAGACCACATGTGAGGAACACGTGAGATCTAGGCTCGGTAGGTGTCGGAGGCTCGAGCTTGAGGCTTGGGTGCGCTGCAAGCTCGGGCGTGCTTCGAATGGCTTCGGGAGCTCCGAGCCTAAGGGTCAGGGAAGAGGCCCAGAGGGCATGACGTGGTGCGCCAAGAACCGTGAGATCAAGTCTGATCGAATGGTCGCTGATGGCTTCTAGGATGAAGCGATGTGGCGATCTGAGGTCCTTTAGATCACGATGGAGGCAACGACTGGTGATGCGAACGACGTGGCGTGTTGCAAGACGCACGACTCGCAAGATCGAACGACTGCTGTAGGTCAGAGATGATGGTGATGTGGACGAGTGCGGGCGGTTGGATCCTCCTGATCCAACAGAGGCGGGGCACTGGCGACGTGGCTCGATCAGAATCGTCTGATCTTTAGGATCGGACGACAGTTGTGCTTCGTGCTCCTCCGATCCGCCGCCTCCTGCAGCGGATGTGACTGGGCTCTGGCAAAGCTTCCTTAGCTCCGCCGACTTGGTTCTTGCTCGATGTTGATCACCAGAGGCTCCTAAGTAGTTAGGGACGATTGTGGAAGCGTGACTGAGCGATCGAGGGCCTTGGATGAATCTGGAGTGGTCTGGAATTCAAAGACGATGAAGATTGAAGGGGCTCCGGTGACAACTCCAATTACTGAAGAAGAGGGACCTGCATGGTTAGCAAATGCAAGAAAATTGTGCGCTTGTGTTCGTGGAGTGTTGTGCCGATGCGAGAGGCCAGAGGCGTGCAATGGTGACGACTGGAGGTGCTGCTCCGCCGGGAAGGCGGAGCTGTGGTCGGAGAGTAACTTGATGCGACGTAGTGGCGAGTGAATGGGTGCGTGAGGATCAGAGCTCCAAGGAGAAGCTCGGTAGATGATTGGCGGATCACGAATATGATCGGCGGACGCAGAGTAAATTTCGAGAAAGATGAGGAGAGAGAAGATGGAGATCGAAGAGGGCAATGGAGGAGTCTACCCGGGGTCAGAAGCTCGGAGAAGAGCTTCCTGGTCTTCGCTCAAGGGCCGGTAGTGTCCCGAGCTCAAGCAGCTCGTCGGAGGAGCTGCAGCACGGTAAGGCTTCGCCGTGGATCATGCCGAAGGTAAAGGCATGTCTTCGCTCGAATTTACTCTCAATTGCTGTCACCAATGGGTAGCTCTGAGCTCTAGGACACCCCTTGCAATGGTGGATGGGATCGACGACCCCCGGTGGTGGAGTATTTATAGGTTGGAGGTGAGGGTGTAGGTGACGGGATGACGAAGTTGGTGGAGGTCCTGGGTCGACGTAGGTGAGGTTCATGGCGATTGAGGAGGTCGGCAAAGACGAGGGGGTAATGGGCTATGAGGTGGAGGTGACAGGGGGCGGAGAGGATGGTCGGAGTGGTGCCAAAAATAGAAAGGGGGCGGTGAGCGAGAGAGGTGGGCAACGTGGGCGAGGGTCCTACGGGAGGTATACAACGACGTCATGGCTGTTTGATCTTGCGATCCAACAACCAGGATATGGGCACGAGGGAAGGGCCGTGATTAGATCAGGCGGGTTAGATCGAAGGGCTTAGGCGACGACACATGGCGGGTGCAGGTGAAGGCGCTGATGGACGGTCGAGATGAGGTTTTGAGGATCTGATCGAAGGGTCCATATGTAGTGTGAGATGAGTGGCCAGGATGAAGGATTCTGACAAAGATCGGAGGGTGCGCAGCGCAAGACGTGGTGTGCTGAGGACGAGGCGCTAATGGACGGAGCCGATGCGATCTGGAGAAGATCGGACGATTGAAATGAGATGCGACACTGGATGGTTCAGATCAGGTGAGGGGGGAAGGGATCAGACGGTGGAAAATGAAGGCATATGGCGTGATGTGAGCGGGTTGCGTGGCGCAATCAGAGGGTGCCACGTGGCCTAATCTGAATGGTCAAAAGAGAATACGGAATTAGGGAGAGAAAATGGCCGAATATGGAAAAACTCAAAACATGAAATTTGTAGATCGCGATGAGATCTACAAGTTTCATGTTGACCAAAAACGAAGATGAGATCAAATAATATACAAAAGTACAAGGGTACAAATATACATATATGTAATGTACAAAGGGGCCCAAAACCCATGTTTTGCATACGAGCTCTGATTTAAATGGAATTGGTCTCATTTTGAAGGTCTCTGAACATGTATTATTCTAAAAGTAAGTAGACTTAGATCGGAGGTTGTATGAGGTAGATATTTGTATTCTAAGGTCTGAGGGATCTAACTGGGTTTGGGGTTTTATTGGATAGTTTTACAAGCTAGGAAATGTGCCTTTTTCCTTGTATTATTAGTTATTAATATACATAGTATAGAGATGGTTTTATTTACTTTGGAGGGGGTATAAATAGGTGAATAATTACAAGTGACTTAGGCTTCTTATTTTATGTAAATATGAATGCTAAAATGCAGACATTATGCATGTATGTATGAATGCTAATTATGCAGGATAGAGAGAAATATGCCTCTTATTACTCGGGAACAAGACTCTATTTTCAACTTTTAGAGTGATGAATCACAGATTCATCATATCTCACCCTCAGATTTTTCCACCAATGAGCGACCTTATCTCCTAAGGCAAATGCGGTGGCATTCAACCTGATGTAGTGTTTCCCAACCCTAGGGTGACTAAGGTTGTTGCAAACCAGCTCGAAGTCTGTAAGGAAGGCATATGGTTCTTCGTTTTCATTTCCATTGAACTTCGGTAGCATGCTGAGAAAGTGGGGCTTCAGCTCGAACGCTTCAGGGGGAACCACGGGTGCCAACCAACTATGCATCTCATTTTCTGCTCGGTTGTAAGCATCTAACATGGATTGGTCAATTCCTCCTGCCGTAATGATCTGTCCCATCCTTGCCGTTATATCTACATTCTGTTGTTCGGCTGTAGCGAGGCGAGCAAGAATTTGCTGTATAGGGTCATCTCTTTGTTCCTCTTCATCCGGGGGTCTCATAGGTGGCATCTTGTCCTCTTCCCCTGGGAATAGAAAGTGGTCTTGGTTAGAGGACATATCAATGAAGACATTCGGTGATATAAGAGGAGAGAAAAGGGTTGGTTGAAGGGTAACCACCCTGGAAGTAGTGGATTTCGAACTCAAGAGGGTCATGAGCTTGAGTTGGTCCAAGTTGCGCTTGATCTGATAAAGATGAACTTAGTGAGGGGCTCAAAGAGAGGTTGGCGAATCGGGAATAGATATCCCCCCAGTCAGTCAGCTTGGATGGCGAGAAGGAGAATTGGGAGTATAAGATAGAATTTTACTCCTACCTAAAACAAGCAAGTGAATCCAAACCCTGATTTTTACACTCACACGGTGAAGGACCCGAAACGAAGTCCGATTAATCTGGTTGATTTTAAGTGTGATTTTCAATCAAATAGTAAAGGTTACGTGGCCTATAGGGAAGTCGGCTCAAAGCCGGATGCATCTTCCCTATTTAACCTGTCGCCCAAGATACCTGCGCCCTTCCTTTCTTCGCTCCTATCCCAAGCGGATGGGTTCAAATACCTGCCCGTATCTACCTGCAAGCAGAAGGAGGCTGACAAGGCTGGAACTTCACCCCGAGGGGTGAAGGATATGGAGAAATCCTCAAGCGCATCACGGAAGCGTGATCGTCGTATCGAATACGACGAAGAACGACTAGTCGTACTAGTTGTTCGGTGCAGCGGAATTTAAAAATTTTTAAACCGATGAAACCACATGATTCGAGAACCATTCTCAAATCGTTTCATCTATAACCACAGCGAGTATAATGCAATACCTCTTGAAGCGTGGTTGATCAAGTCTCTACGAAAAGAGACCTCCTGTCTCAAGTCCGATCGTCGGAGTAACGACTTGCGAGCGCGGAGATGAGTCACGGTGTCCTCGTAATCCAAGTTGATCCAAGCGCGGTTGCTCCTGATCTCGTCGCACGAGATTAAGCGTCTCCTTCGTGAGTGAAGCACTCCAAGAAGACAAAGAACCGCAGAGAGTCGAAGCGGCAACACGATGGCGCGGGCGTCGACGATTCTCTCCACCAAGGTGGACGGCCACCAAGAAGAGAGGGAGAGATAGGGCTGTCGTGTATGAGAAAGAGAGAGAGAGAGTTTGTGCTACAATAGCATGTGTAAAGAGAGAGCCAAGTATGCCTCTCTATTTATAGGGTTTTGGGATCCATGGATCTCAATCCATGGGACACATAAAATCAATGGATGAGATTGATTTATGTTCATCCAATGGCTAAGATTGTTGTTGTCAAAGACAACAAATTTAGGTTAAAATATATTTGACAAAATCAAATATAATTCATTCCTAAATCAACCCAACAAATAAGAAAAGAAGACACATGGAGATTTCATCTCCATGTGCCTTCCAAGTGGGCGCACACCCATTCCATATAGGAATGGTGTGCCGTCCATGAGATTGCATGGAGATTGCAATCTCATGGAAATCCATGAGATTGCATATCTCCATTAAATCTCTCTTATTTATTTGCACCAAATTTATTTGGGTTTTATTCTACAAAAATAATTCACAATTATCTTTGAGAATATTGCAATCTTGCCATGGAAAAATTGTGAATCATATTCACAACCCAAAACAACATGTAATTCATATTGTTAATTAATTACACAATGTGTATCCAATACACATCATAATTAATCAACACATATAAATTATTATTAACTCTCTCTAATACATTATAAATCACATTTATAATATATTATGAATAATTGGATATCTCTATCCACATTTTTCTTATCCAAACTAATTAAATCACATTTAATCATATTGGATAATTTCTCATACATCATGATAATTAAAACACTTTTAATTATCAAATTCTCTTTGCTTAGATCTTATGGAATTGTTCTTAAACCATTTAAGAACAATGCTATTTCTCCTCAGATACTTGGAGATAAGGACAGGACGATTGTATTGTTCCACGTATAGTGACTTGGATGTTGAGATCGTATCTCAAATCCAGATCCTATGGACCTCCCACTGATGCTTGATCAAATCAAGACCGTAGACTTAATCTTCTCATTGCATCTGAATCTCATTCAGATCAATGTCCAGTTCATGGACTAAGATTAGGTCACTTCTCTAATGAGAGGAGTCACTAAAATCCAAACCTGTTTCATCACTCCCTCGGAATGGAAGCGTCATGGTTATACAATCGTATATGATCAAATCACCCTTCAGGTATTCCTAATACCTGCACATCCTACATACTGGAAGACCTATGATCATCCTGAAGATAAAGATCACTTTTACACTGTCATCTTCAGGGTTAGATCATTAAGTTTCTCAATCTTGGTCATTTGGGATTTGGTATAGAACATATGCTTTCACAAAGCATATATCTTACCTTCAAATTCATGTCATGCTTCCAAAGCACGACGACCATGCATGGAATTTGTTCAGTCCCAATACCTCATGAGTGAGCTCATGTCTCCCGGTTCACAGGTGAACCTGTATGATCCCTTTGAGAGATTGTTTTACTCATATGTCCTTACATGCACACCAGCTCGCCGGTATATAGACCTTGATTAGGTCATCAACCTATCGGTCTACCAAATGTACATACTCAGACATATAGCAATACATCTGTCTCTAGTCAGAGGATGCATGCCTATGTTGTGACAGTATTCAACGTAGGTCTTTGGTTATCTCGATCTCGTCAAGTCAACCCATTGACTTAACTAACCTGACACCTCTGAATCACTATTCCCATGCAGAGGACCTGCATCAAGAGGTCAGTCAGATATCAGTCATATGAGATAGGATTGCCATCTCCCACTCAGACTGGAGATCATCACTTAATGATCATTTGATGATGCTTGATGAGTCCTCTATCTAACTCCTTAGATATTCATCCAAGCATCAGCCTCTATGATCCATCCAATGAATCAACAGCTGTATGATCATCAAGTTGGCCATGGTACATAACCCTTATTGTACAGAGGGACCCTTTAGTGCATTCATTCATTAATCTCAGAAAGGGAGTGAAAAATAATCAATAACTTTCATTGATAATTTATTCATTACAATAACATTTATTGTAGAAATGGTTCGCCTGGGGCTCACATTGCTAACAATCTCCCACTAGCCCTCAGAACCATTCAGGTACAATCTTTAAACCCATACTCATTACATGCTGGTCGAAAACCTTCTGTGTTAGAGGTTTGGTAAGAGGATCAGCAACGTTGTCGGCAGAGGCCACCTTGGTGATGATGATGTCACCACGCTTTTGTATCTCCCGAATGATGTGGTATTTCCTTTCCACGTGTTTGCTCTTTTGATGCCATCTGGGTTCCTTTGCCTGGGCAATGGCTCCCGTGTTATCGTAGAGTAACGGGATGGGAGTATCAGAGGAAACTACGCCAAGCTCCAGCACAAACTTGCGCAACCACACCGCCTCCTTTGCAGCATCCGATGCGGCAATGTATTCGGCTTCTGTTGTTGAGTCTGCAGTAGTGTCCTGCTTCTTGCTTCTCCAGCTCACAGCACCACCATTCAACAAGAACACGAACCCCGATGTCGACTTTCGATCATCTACATCCGATTGGAAGTCAGAATCTGTATATCCCAAGACTTGGAGATCACCATCTCCATAGACCAAGATGTAATCTTGCGTCCGTCTTAGATATTTGAATATGTGTTCTTTACTGCATTCCAGTGTTGTTCTCCATAGCAGGATTGGTAACGACTTACCACTCCCACTGCATGGCAGATATCTGGCCTAGTACACATCATGGCATACATTAAGCTTCCTACGGCTGATGCATAAGGACATCCAACCATGGCCTTCTTTTCCTCAACAGTTTGAGGAGCCATTCCTTTAGACAGGTGGATACCATGTCTTAAGGGTAGGAATCCTTTCTTAGAACTATCCATACGGAATCGTTCAAGAATCTTCTTAATGTATCCATGTTGTGACAATCCCAAAATCCTCTTTTCTCGGTTTCTGAACAGCTTCAGACCTAAGATATAAGAGGCTTCTCCAAGATCTTTCATCTCAAAGGTATGGGACAACCAAATCTTTACACTGGTCATCATCCCTGTATCATTCCCAATGATAAGGATGTCATCTACATAAAGCACGATGAACACAATGGCGCTCCCACTAAGCTTCTTGTATACACAGGGTTCATCAGGATTCTGCACAAAATCATAACTCTTTATGGTTTCGTCAAATCTGATGTTCCAACTACGAGAAGCTTGCTTGAGCCCATAGATGGATTTCTTCAGCTTGCATACTTTACCATCCTCAGTCATGAAGCCCTGGGGCTACTCCATGTAGATATCCTCCTCGAGGTATCCATTGAGGAAAGCCGTCTAGACGTCCATCTGCCAGATGTCGTAGTCAAGATATGCAGCTATAGCTAGCAATGTCCGGATGGATTTAAGCATAGCCACAGGAGAGAATGTCTCATCATAGTCGATGCCTTCTCTCTGTGTGTAGCCCTTGGCTACGAGTCGTGCCTTGAAAGTCTCTACTTTCCCATCAGGTCCCCTCTTTCTCTTGAAGATCCATTTACACCCAATGGGTTTTACCCCTTTAGGTGGATCCTCTAGGGTCCATACACCATTCTTATGCATGGAGTCAATTTCTGACTTCATTGCTAGCATCCATCTATCCATGTCTTGATCCGCGAGTGCTTCATCAAATGAAGTAGGATCAATGTCAGTTTCACCTGACACATGGAATACATACCTTTCAGGTGGTGCAACCACCCTCGAACTCCTTCGAAGAGGTATGGGTGTTTCATCTGTATTTATCTCTTCCGTTTCTGGTCTAGGAAGTTCAGAATCCTCAGGGGATTCAAAGAATTCCTCTACTTCATTATTGTCTTGACATTTAAAGAAATCATTCTCCAGAAACTTCACATCTCTAGAAACAAAAACCTTTTGGGTCTCAGGGTCATAAAGTTGGTATCCAATACCATCTTTAACATACCCAATGAAGTAGCACTCATGAGAGCGAGATTCTAGCTTACTTGCGTCCACGTTCTTCGCATAGACCAAGCAACCCCAAACCCTCAAGTGATTAACACTAGGTTTGGTTCCATACCATAGCTCATGAGGAGTCTTAGGCACGGATTTGCTAGGAATCTTTTAGGATATATATTGCAGTCTCTACTGCATATCCCCAGAAACTAAGAGGTAAATTTGCTTTATTCATCATTGATCGGACCATGTCCATGATGGTCCTGTTGCGTCTTTCAGCAACACCATTTAGTCGGGGGGTTCCAGAAGGAGTGAGATTGGAAACAATTCCATTCTCCTTAAGGTATTCCTTGAATTCATCTGATAGGTACTCGCCACCTTGATCAGATCGAATCCGTTTAATCTTCCTATCGGTTTGGTTCTCAACCAAAGCCTTGAATTCTTTGAACTTTTCAAAGGTTTCAGACTTATGACGTAGTAGGAAGATAAACCTGTATCGCGAATGGTCATCGATAAACGTCAAATAATATCGGTATCCATTTCGAGTCGCGGTACTGAAGGGACCACATACATCGGTATGTATTAGGTCAATAATACCTTCGCATCTTGTAACCTTGTTACGGAAAGGCGTCCTAGTCATTTTACCCTGTATGCAATGTTTGCAAGTGGGCAGAGGTTGAACCTGTAGAAAATCTAGAGGTCCATCCTTTATCAATCTATTGATCCTATCAACAGACAAATGACCAAGCCTTTGATGCCATATCTCATTTGAGATATTTTTATCCTCTCTGGATCTTTTAGGGTTTTTATTAGTGGTTGTCACATTCATAATACATTTATCAATGCACAATTCATAGAGTCCACCAGAAGTCAAAACACCATCCGCAATATATTTATCATAACGACTTATGACTAATTTATTCAGAAAAGGAAAGAATATCCGCTTCTAACAAGCTTAGATACAGATATTAAGTTCCTTCTGACTTCGGGTATATAAATACATTCTTTAAGTATAAGGACTCTTCCACTAGATAATGATAGTCTGCAAGTCCCGACGGCTACTGCTGCAACACTTGCATCAGATCCCATCTGGATGACTATCTCCCCTTCCTCAAGATTCCTAGTTTCCTGAAACAAATGCAACAAATTGCATACATGAACAGAAGCACCAGAATCTACAACCCAACTTCCTTCTCGTCCGACGAGAAAGCTAGTTTCAATGATGAAAGTAGATTTCATACCTGCTGGGGCTTTACCTTTGTCTGAGGACTTCAGGTAATCTGGGCAGTTACGCTTCCAGTGCCCCGGCTTCTTGCAGTGATGACATACGTCGGTTTTATTTGACGCCATGAGAGTGGATGCATTGGAAGAAGAGGCAACACTTTGTCCCTTCTTCTTTCTCTTCTGGGCCGGGCCCTTCCGAGAACCATGCTTCCGACCGCGCTTCCCTTTGAACTGTGCAACCATTGCACTGCCACTGGGACCATCCTTCTTCATCATGTCCTCTGCGGACTTTAATGCAGCAAGGAGAGCAGCACTTGTCAATTCCAACTTGTTCATGTGGAATGACACTACAAAGTTATTAAAAGACTTGGGCAATGACAGCAGAATGAAATCAGCTTGCATGTCTGCATCCATCGTTGCCCCAAGAGTCTCCAGCTCCGACAGGTACCCAAACATTTTGAGTACATGTTCACGGACCGAAGTCCCTTCCTGCATTCTACAACGAATGAGGTCTTTCATAACATTGTACCGCTGAGTGCGGTTAATGTCACCAAACATATCCTTAAGATTCTGCATTATTTCCTGACAGGTATTCATCTCCACATGTTGCTTCTGCAGAACATTGGAGAGAGAACCTAGGATATAGCACCTAGCCAAGACATGATCTTCATCATACTTGTCATTAAATGCTTTTTCTTCCTTGGACTTAGGATTCTCATGCTTGTCCTCGGATAGCACATAACTTATGCGCTCAGCAGAGAGAACAAGCTCCAAATTTCGGATCCAATCCGAGTAATTTGGGCCGGTCAATTGGTTGACCTCAAGAAGCCTACTAAGTGGGTTCAAAGACTTCATTTTCTGAAATTAAGAATGACTATATTAGAATATAGTAATATATATTCAAATTTATGACATTTGATTAAGGTATTTTAAATCAAATTATTCTTGCATTGTCAACTTTGAAAGTTCATTCCCTTAATCACTTTCAAAGTAGGAGATATACTTACCGCTATATCTCTAGCAAGAATTGGGATCTCCTCTTTATCATTGTCACATCCCAATAATATGAGAATCTGTGACTCCAATAAAGAAAAGCAGGAACTCATTCCAATTTGCAAGTCCAACTTGCAATTTCCCAATTCGGTCTTTAACACCCGAGCCCACTACCCCTAAGGCGATGTTGACCCATTGTTAATTGAACCAACCGTCAACATGAATAGTACTCGCTATGCGCAATCCAATATCGCCCCAATAATATGAGGATCCGATATTGGGGTCACTACGCATACGACCTTACTCTTTCGAGAAGCAAAGTCCGATCCAGATGCGCTTGCACACAGGAGCTGTCACTTCGGGCAGGCGTCTCCCACATGCAATCCCTGGCGACGAAACTCTTCGCCTTGACGGGAGACCATGGATGTCACTTATGTGATCCTCCATCTCATATTAAAATTTTAATTAATTATCGTGAATCACATTCACATAATTAATTCTTCCAAGGGAATTAATAACTCTAATCATATTAGAGTATTTCAATTGGACATAATCAATTTAATCATATTAAATTAATTATCAATCCAATTCAATCAATCAAACTTTGATTATTTTACTTGAATACATATATGGTAATATCTCAAAATACGTATTAATTCGAATTTTAATAATTAGAAAAATACATCTTAATCCCTCGGATATTATCCCGGCCCTACCCGCTGTCATGGCCAGTACCGACGAGAGTGGGACGGACCACATACGTTGCAACCCGCAACCCCAATGCTCTCCGACTAGGCACCACATCCGCCTTGGGAAAGGATAATGCCAAATTGATTAATTTGTACTTGAGATGATCATTGGTTTTTCAACCGAAATTGTACCATATAGTAATAATCAAAACATTTTTTATTATAAGGAAATTTGCTAGACAAATTCCCAAATCCTATTCAAGCATCAAGTTTGAAAGATTGTGGTTTCCAATTATGATTTAGATCATATCTTAATCAATTAATTGGTTGGGTCCAAGTCAATTAGGCAAATAATCATGTTTCAATATTTCACAAATATTTTCAAGATTATTTCACGAAATTAACAATTTAATTTCTCTAATTGACAACCACTTGGTTCCAATTTCAGTAATGACCCCTATTCACTAAAATTGGCATATCTCAATCAATTTAAATCCAAATTAAGCAAACTCAATTTTCATAGATTGCTAACTTGATTTACAACAGAACCTGAGTGGATTTGTACGCATTTCGAGGCAGATGATAACAGTAATTAACTCTTTAATCATGTTAAAATCTACTGTTCCCGCAACAGTGCATACATGTCCATTAAAACAACCATAACTAGAGCATACGAAATCCGATTTACGCAAACTCAGTTCCTATGGTTTCCTTATTTAATGGGGAAGAAAATCCAAGTATTAAATTCGTGTTTAAACAATTTAAACAGTGCCGAATTTATTTACTAAACAGATCTGCGAAATCAAATGCGATGAAAACTTTCGCGACCTAAACGAACCCAAGTCGTCCTCGGTTTTTCGAATCATATTCGAAACCGTCGACCTAAGGCTCTGATACCACTTGAAGGATATGGAGAAATCCTCAAGCGCATCACGGAAGCGTGATCATCGTATCGAATACGACGAAGAACGACTAGTCGTACTAGTTGTTCGGTGCAGCGGAATTTAAAAATTTTAAAACTGATGAAACCACATGATTCGAGAACCATTCTCAAATCGTTTCATCTATAACCACAGCGAGTATAATGCAATACCTCTTGAAGCGTGGTTGATCAAGTCTCTACGAAAAGAGACCTCCTGTCTCAAGTCCGATCGTCGGAGTAACGGCTTGCGAGCGCGGAGATGAGTCGCGGTGTCCTCGCAATCCAAGTTGATCCAAGCGCGGTTGCTCCTGATCTCGTCACACGAGATTAAGCATCTCCTTCATGAGTGAAGCACTCCAAGAAGATAAAGAACCGCAGAGAGTCGAAGCGGCAGCACGATGGCGCGGGCGTCGACGATTCTCTCCACCAAGGTGGACGGCCACCAAGAAGAGAGGGAGAGATAGGGCTGTCGTGTATGAGAAAGAGAGAGAGAGAGAGTTTGTGCTACAATAGCATGTGTAAAGAGAGAGCCAAATATGCCTCTCTATTTATAGGGTTTTGGGATCCATGGATCTCAATCCATGGGACACATAAAATCAATGGATGAGATTGATTTATGTTCATCCAATGGCTAAGATTGTTGTTGTCAAAGACAACAAATTTAGGTTAAAATATATTTGACAAAATCAAATATAATTCATTCCTAAATCAACCCAACAAATAAGGAGAGAAGACACATGGAGATTTCATCTCCATGTGCCTTCCAAGTGGGCGCACACCCATTCCATATAGGAATGGTGTGCCGTCCATGAGATTGCATGGAGATTGCAATCTCTAGAAATCCATGAGATTGCATATCTCCATGAAATCTCTCTTATTTATTTGCACCAAATTTATTTGGGTTTTATTCTACATAAATAATTCACAATTATCTTTGAGAATATTGCAATCTTGCCATGGAAAAATTGTGAATCATATTCACAACCCAAAACAACATGTAATTCATATTGTTAATTAATTACACAATGTGTATCCAATACACATCATAATTAATCAACACATATAAATTATTATTAACTCTCTCTAATACATTATAAATCACATTTATAATATATTATGAATAATTGGATATCTCTATCTACATTATTCTTATCCAAACTAATTAAATCACATTTAATCATATTGGATAATTTCTCATACATCATGATAATTAAAACACTTTTAATTATCAAATTCTCTTTGCTTAGATCTTATGGAATTGTTCTTAAACCATTTAAGAACAATGCTATTTCTCCTCAGATACTTGGAGATAAGGACATGGCGATTGTATTGTTCCACGTATAGTGACTTGGATGTTGAGATCGTATCTCAAATCCAGATCCTATGGACCTCCCACTGATGCTTGATTAAATCAAGACCGTAGACTTAATCTTCTCATTGCATCTGAATCTCATTCAGATCAATGTCCAGTTCATGGACTAAGATTAGGTCACTTCTCTAATGAGAGGAGTCACTAAAATCCAAACCTGTTTCATCACTCCCTCGGAATGGAAGCGTCATGGTTATACAATCGTATATGATCAAATCACCCTTCAGGTATTCCTAATACCTGCACATCCTACATACTGGAAGACCTACGATCATCCTGAAGATAAAGATCACTTTTACACTGTCATCTTCAGGGTTAGATCATTAAGTTTCTCAATCTTGGTCATTTGGGATTTGGTATAGATCATATGCTTTCACAAAGCATATATCTTACCTTCAAATTCATGTCATGCTTCCAAAGCACGACGACCATGCATGGAATTTGTTCAGTCCCAATACCTCATGAGTGAGCTCATGTCTCCCGGTTCACAGGTGAACCTGTATGATCCCTTTGAGAGATCGTATTACTCATATGTCCTTACATGCACACCAGCTCGCCGGTATATAGACCTTGATTAGGTCATCAACCTATCGGTCTGCCAAATGTACATACTCAGACATATAGCAATACATTTGTCTCTAGTCAGAGGATGCATGCCTATGTTGTGACAGTATTCAACGTAGGTCTTTGGTTATCTCGATCTCGTCAAGTCAACCCATTGACTTAACTAACCTGACACCTCTGAATCACTATTCCCATGCAGAGGACCTGCATCAAGAGGTCAGTCAGATATCAGTCATATGAGATAGGATTGCCATCTCCCACTCAGACTGGAGATCATCACTTAATGATCATTTGATGATGCTTGATGAGTCCTCTATCTAACTCCCTAGATATTCATCCAAGCATCAGCCTCTATGATCCATCCAATGAATCAACAGCTGTATGATCATCAAGTTGGCCATGGTACATAACCCTTATTGTACAGAGGGACCCTATAGTGCATTCATTCATTAATCTCAGAAAGGGAGTGAAAAATAATCAATAACTTTCATTGATAATTTATTCATTACAATAACATTTATTGTAGAAATGGTTCGCCCGGGGCTCACATTGCTAACAAGGGGTTACTAGCAACTTGTCGCGAAGCACTGTTGGTTCCCCCCTATCTACCTGCGAACATGCGGAGCCTACTTGGTGCTAGTCAGTGAACCTGAGAAAATTCAACTTGTGATATTTGCTAGGATCAGTTGGTACGTGATATGAAAGGCGGGGATTTGGGCTTTGCCTTAAGGTGTGCACACACACTCAAGTACCCTCACTCCGCCTGAAAATAAGGTCGGGGTTACCCTCCTGCAAGCAAAATTTCCGATTTTATTTATTTTTTGGTCAATTTTGTTTAACAGTCCCGATTTTAAGTTAGGTGATCACTGATTTAATCCAACCACAAAGCACGCCTATCGTCTACTCCCTATTTCCTTTTATCCCAAGTTTGAAAAACCAAGGGGAAGGAGTCGAGAAAAGTCTATGAAATATAAAACAATGATGGTATTCAAAGTAGAGAAGACTTACAGTTATCCCTTCGCTTTTTTTATGCAGGATGCAAAACAGAATTGAAAACTTTACACTACATGCAAATGCAGCGATAAAATCCGTTCTTAGACAGTCAGTTCTATTAACGAGTGAAGCACATATTGAATTGACTAGATCTGCGGTCTAAGTGCGTCTTTTAAGTGCTAAATGTGGTCCTAGAATTTTACGAGCACAAACAAGTCCTAGAGAGGCTCTATGAGCCGTAAGTGCAAGCTTATTCTATGTACAAGCAATCTACACAGCACACGGGGACACATTTCCACTATCTTTACACACATGAGAACCCAAACGGGAACCACTGGAAAAATACAAAAATAATGAAAATGACAACAAGTACAAGTCCTCACAGTCACTCAAAATATTAAAATGCAAGCTCCTCGGTTCGCCTGACCCTCGACTCCTCATTTTCCTCGCACGAAAATAATTTGAGGTAAGATAAAGGACGACACAAAACACACAAAAATAAACAATAGAGAAATATTCACAAGAAACATCGGGGGTCAAACTACCGGAGATGGAAAATCAAAAACTCAGAATTTTCTAAAAATCATCCTAAGCCGTGCCTCCCTGGCAACGACGCCATTTTGACGTTGCCTTGTCTACCCTTATTAATTCAATCAAATTAACGATCAAATTAATTTTTTAAGTTTGTCGCAGTTGGGTTAACAATACTTCATAAAAAATACCACTCTGATTAATATTCAATTAAATACGAGCGACATATTTTTATTTTACTTAGGCAAGCCCAAGGTCGAACTCAGGGAGGCAACTTTCTCTTTAGGTGAATTTCAAGTGAATACAGAGGTTAGATTTTCAGAAGAATTTTATTTATTTATTTTTTTTAGAAATTTTTATGCAATCAAAGAAAGAAACAATGCAATTTCAAGCCAATTTTATAAGTGAAATTAGAAAGATGATCAAATGAAATCCAAAAATTACAAAAGGTGGCAGAATATGGAGGGCTATGAAATTAAGCTACTATAATTTTTTTGGAATTTTTCGACTCTAAATGCATTTCCTATAAATTAAATGTGAATGCAAGGTGATTTTTTTTAAAATTAATTTTAATAAATACCAAAATACATTATTTCCAGATAGAAAAATTATCCTAGATGGATCTAAGTATGATGTCCAGGAGAATTAATAAACCTAAAATTGTATGTGGATTGGACCTATTAAAAATCAATTAAGAAAATCACTATCTAATGTGATTTTATGACGATTTTGGAGCAACAAAGAATTTAATATGAACTAATAAGCACACAGTGGGCAAAATATAGAAAAGTTTACCAATTTAATAATATTAAATTCCAGAGAACTCACAAAATTGAAACACGTGTCACATGAGATAAAGTACAAGTTGGGCTACAACATGCAATTTTTTGAATTTAACAATGAGGCTAAAGGGATTGCTAATTATGCGTGTAAAGACATGGACCAAATTGTAAATATAGAAAATAAAAGTCCTGAACATAAAACGTGCTGACAAGGACTTAAATGCAATTACCTAAAATGTTGAGGAGGTGGATGCAAAATTCCCATGAAGTCACACGCTCCTCGCGTGACACGCCTGGTAGGGACCAATTTGTAATTTCCAAAACCTTCGAAGGCCTCTGTACAAAATACTCAGCCCTCACGTGGGAAGCACGTGTGGGGCTAGGCTCGGATGGCGATCGAGGCTCCGACGGAGGCTCGGGAGGCTCAGATCAGCCTCGGTTGCTTCGAGCTTAGGGTCGGGGAAGAGGCTCGGAGTCTCCATGTGGTGCGAGATGGACTGTTAGATAAAGTTGATCTGACAGTTGCTGATGCTGGACACGATATGGATCTAACGATGGTGGATGATGTCGACGTGTCTAACTATTGGCCGTTGGATTGAGATGGAACCAACAGAAACTGAAGCTCGGGGCAACTACTACGTGGCGCGACGGGATTCGTTAGATCTGGATGATCCAACTGTGGCAGGCTCGGGGCGACGTGGCGAGACAAGGACCGTCAGATCGAGGCGATCCAACGGTAGCTGTACTTCTTCTCCTCTGGTCTGCCGCCTTCTGCGACAGACTTGGCGGGGCTCCGGCGTTGAGCTCCTTGCTCTGCCGCTCCTCCCTGTGCTCGATGAAGGTTGCTAAAGACTCCAGGAGGGCTAGGATTAATCGTGGAGATGTGATAGCATGTCTAGAGGTCTTGAATGGAACGTGGGTTGTCTGGAAGCTGGTGGCGACGAATCTCGAACAGAACTCCGACAAAGTTCCAACCAATGAAGTGGGAGGACTTGTAGGGTTAGTATGTGCAAAAGAGCAAGTGTAGCGTGTTCATGGGAGGTGTGTGAGTAGGATGAGGCCTCAGGCATGTAGTGGTGACGGTCAGAGGTGGTGTTCCACCGTGACCGTCGGAGCTGTGATCGACGTGAAGGGAGAGGTGAAGTTAGAGTGAATGGGATGGTGCACGAAGATGGGAGCTCCAAGGTGGAACTCGGTGGATGGTCAGGCGAGGATGGAAATGACAGGAGCGGTGGAATAAAATCGGAGAAAAACATGAGGAAACAATAAGGAGATCGGAGAAGATGATGGAGGGGTCTACCTGGGGTCAGAAGCTCAGACAGAGCTTCCTGGTCTTTGCTCAAGGGCCGGTAGTGTCCTAAGCTCAAGCAGCTCGTCGGAGGAGCTGCTACACGGTGAGGGTGTGCCGCGAATCTTGCCGGAGGTAATCGGCCATCGTCACTCGATGTCTTGCCCAATCGTTTTCACCAATGAGGAGAGTGGATCTCGGGGTTGGATCCTGCTATGGAGAATGGGCGTAATGGTGGCTGGAGGCAGGAGTTTTATAGAGAGAAGGTGGAGGTGGCAGTGTTGGAGGGCGAGGTTTTGTGGGGGTTGTGGAGTGACGTGCGCCAGACTCATGGAAGACATGGAGGTCGGCAAAGATGAAGGGAGTGAGGCTTCATCGTGGAGCTGTCAGTGGGTAGAGATAGTGGCTGTGGTGGCGGAGAAAATATGAAGGGGGCGACGAGTAGGCGAAGTGGGCGACGTGTGCGAGGAAGGGGCTCGAGGTGGAAGACGACCTCTGGACCATTGGATCTTGCGATCCAACGACCCAGATTGAGGTGCTAAGAAGTGGCCTAGATCAGATCAGCGAGGTGTGATCAAAGGGGTTGGGGTGCAACACGTGGTGGGCATAGTTGCGGGCGTTAACAGACGGTGGAGATGGGAGTTGGTGTAGGATCAGAGGGTAATGGATTGAGTGGAAGTGAACGGCTGGGATGAGCTCATCGGGGCTACAATTCAACGGTTGTTAACGCGACATATGGTTGCAGGAGAGTAAGATAGAGATGTATGATCTGGATGAGATCAGGAGGTTGAATAGAACGATAGAGGACACGACGGGAAGGTGTGGCTGAGATGGTGTCTTTTTGACCTCGATCGTGTGGCTAGGAGAGTCACACATGGCACGATGAGAGAACAACACTCACGAACGGTGGTGATGAGATCTGAGGACCTGATCGAAGGGCTAAGTGTAGTGCGGGAGTGTGTGGTGGGGATGAAGGTGCCTGGAGAAGTTCAGGGTGTTCAAAAGGCAACACGTGGCACGTTGAGGGTGAGGCGCTAGCGGACGGAGGAGATATGATCTTGAGATGATCGGAGGGTGGAGACTGGTTGCGTGAGTGAATGGCACAGATCTGGAGAGAAGGGAAGCAATCGGACGGCACATGGAAGAGGCCGCATGGCACGAAATGAAGCGGTCCGCGTGGCGCAATCAGAGGGCGCCACGTGGCCTCATCTAAATGGCTGAAAAAATGTAAAATATGAGAGAGAATATGGCTGAATATGGAAAAACGCAAAACATGAAAGTTGTAGATCTCGATGAGATGTACAAGTTTCATGTTGCTCAAAAATGGAAACAAGGTCAAATAAAGTACTAAAATACAAGGGTACACTTATACATACATATAGTGTACAATGGGATCCCGAAACCCTAGTTTTGCATACGAGCTCCGATTTAAATGAAATTGGTCTCATTTTGAAGGTATCTGAATATGTATTAATTTAAAAGTGAGTAGACCTAAATCAGAGGTTGTAAGAGAGAGAGATATGTGCATTCTAAGGTCTAAGGTCTCTAACTGGGTTTGGGGTTTTATTGGGTAATTTTACAAGTTAGAAATTTTTGGTATTTTTCTTTATTAATGTTAGTAATATATACAATATAGAGTTGGTTTTATTGATTTTAGAGTGAGTATAAAATATATACATATAGGTATTTTGGCTAATATACTTGTGAATATTTACAAGTGAATTTGGCTCCTTATTCAATGCAAATATGAATGCTAAAATGCAGATATTAATTATGCATGCATAAATGCTAAATATGCAATATAAGTGGAAATATGCAGCTAATTACTGAGTAACAAAGTTCTATTTTCAACTCTTAGAGTGATGAATTACAGATTCATCAGTGATGTCACGTGGCAGGCTGAAAATGAGGCGCTAGTGAGCGGTCTAGATTTGATCTGGGCATTGATCGAGTGGCTGGAAATGAATATAGGAAGAACGGTGGGGATCTGAAGAGGAAAGAGGTGATCCAACGATGAGAAAATCAAATTATTCATGAAAAGAATGTGAATTATGAGAGGGAAGATGACTGAATTTGGGAAAACTCTAAACAAGAAAGTTGCAAATCCCGATGAGATCTACAAGCTTCATGTTGACCAAAATGGAAATGAGGTCAAACAAAGGCATAAATATTTTTAAGAGCATTTTTAATGTTAAAAACACCACAATTTTTAATTTTGCTATTTTTTGGTATTTTTAATTTATTCAATGACTCTGATAATTACAGGGATTTGTTTGATTTTTATTGACACTTAGTCCAAGTAGAGGCTAATTTTAGCGAATTAAGATCATAAAATAGGGTTTCATCAACCCCCTATACTTAAACTATGCTCATTCCCAAGCATTAAGAAAAAATGAATGAGCTGGATTAACCCCCTGGTGCATGTGTGTACAGGATCTGATCTGATCAAGTCTTCTCAATTTAGAGATCCAAAATCTCAGAGTTCAACGTAGCCTTAATTAAGAGGCATCCAATTCCTCTACCTTTCCAGACTCTCTTTTGTATACATATAAACTAAGGATATGACATTTAAGTGTTGACTGCATTCTCGAGAGTAGAGTCAAAACGTCAATTAAGGTCCCGGTCTGAGAAATTCTTCTAAGGACCCAATCCTTAACTCTAGGGATTAAACCAAATATTGCGTCCAATCCACCATCTCTTTAGTTGTCAGACTTAGAAGTGTAGGTGGCATTCCAGATGGTTGAGGGATTTAGGATTGTGTCGGTTGTTCTCTCCCTCTCATTGGAACAAGGATTCTCTCTAGTGCCTTATTCCGCAATGCATATTTTTGGTGTTGATCAGTGCTTCCTTCAAGAGAAGTTGGAGTCGTCTGCACTTGTTTTCCTAGGAATACACCGGGGTGTGCCTTTTTTGGGTACCTATTGTATGTTCTACACCCAGACTTGTAGCATTTATGATGCAGAGCCCTTTTTTGGTGCAAGCCTGACTCCTGGTCCTAATAGCGGTGGTCCAAGTGGACACTTTGAAATGGTTGGGAGTGCTCGCCATTGGTGGAAGCTCTTTGATGATTGACTTTGTGGGATGAGAGCTTTATTTTAAACATTTCATTGCTTTGTAATACTTTTGGCTAGCTCCACTGCTTTTACCAAGAGTTGGCGCACACTGATCAATATTTTTATTTATTTCACACCCTAGCACTTAGGTAAATGTCAAGATATTAGTATAAGAACCAAGTTATCATACTGGCTAAAATGCTGACACTCAAGTTTCATGAAGCCTTCAAAGATTTTATCCCATCCTCGAGCATCATTAGATCAAGTCCAGACTCTAATCCCTCATCCAAGTCCCTCTAGTGAAAAGTCAACTCATCTCCTCAAAATCGTAGTCATGCATGTGATGTGTTGATCATATTCTTAAGGTAGGAGACTAAGCATGCAATATATCACACAAATCTATAAACCCAGGGAAATGTGGATGATTAAGTCTAAGACCCTGATGGCTAAGGTCGGTTAACCTAAAATCTCAAGACCTCATAAAATAAGTTTCCTTGAACATCTCTGATCCTATGTGGAAGTGAAAAAAATAGGGGAATTAATCCAACTTCTTCAACAATTTTTTCTTTGAAAGCTTTGAGAGACATCATGACTGCCTAACTCAAATGAGTAGATGCATCTGCATTTAGCAGTATAGGCGTAAGTACAGGCTGGAGCCCGTTGCTTGAGGATGGAGCCTTACGCGATGTCCTCTAAAGCACCCACTCTGCTAAGAGCGAATACTCACTAAATGCGTCTACTTATTTGAGTTTAGTAGTCAATTTGACTCTTAAAGGGCTTTGAATTTTTCATTTTTGTATGGATTTTTTATTAGAGGTTAGAATACAGGTTAGACTCATCTTCCTTGAAAGAAAATAATTTTCCAAACCATGTCACACAAATAAATATTTTCCAAACATTTTCAAAAGGATTTTTCCAAAACAAGAAAAAACTCATTTTTCAAATCATTTTCGAAAATATTTTTCTTTGAAAATTGTGTACATAATATACAGAAATCTTTAAATCTATTTTGTCCACTTAGTTCAAAAGATTATACTTTAATTCAAAAAAGTTTTAAATTTTTCAAATTTTTTCAAAATATAGCTAAAGTACGTATAATGTATATACGGTATACCCCCCTATATTTAAACTTTGCTATGTCCTCATGACACTAGATGATACAAGGTCATAGGTCCATTTAAATATAGAAAATATACGGAACTAAGGTGGTCCCCCTATACTTAGGTTAGAAATAACCTAAGAATCGAGGCAAGGGAAGATGAGTAGAAAAATCACGGGGACTCAGGTCCCCCCTATACTTAGGCTGAGAGTATCCTAAGTATAAAGATAGAGAATTGATGTCGGTAGAGACCTGAGGTGAATGAAAAAGTCGGATGGATATACAAATGAGCGGATGACTCTTCGGAGATTAATGGAGCACCTAAGGTCTAAAGGAGGATTTTAGAGCATTCATGGCTCAAAAAACCAAGCAACACCCTTTTATTCACCAACTCACACATGAAACCAACAGATGTTGGTTAATTATCTTGTCAATTTTATTGGTGATTAAAAACATTCTAATTTATGCGGGAAAAAATATTAAGGCAAATCATCCTGCAAACATAAGGGAGTTGCTCTCCCAAAATAAGGTTTTACTCCATTTTAGGTTGACTTGCAATTAACAGTCCCAATTTATTTACTTAAGTTTATCACTGATTAAAAGTGAGCACATAAACCAAGAAATTATCGTCTACCACTCATTCCTATTTTCCATTAACCTAGGTGATCAAGATAGGAGGGGAAGTCGAGAAAAGCCATGCAGTCGATAAAAACCATGATCTAGGCTAAGCGAGAAAACATGCAGTGCCATTAGCAAAAAGCGTGAAAACTTGGACTTGAATTGGAAACCAAAATCATATGTATGCAAGTCGATTGAAAACAACAACTAACATGCTTCTATTAGCGGGGAAGAACATCTTTTAATTTGGCTATGTGGAGCGATGTTATGTGCCTCTTGAATTAAAGTGTGTCCTACCTACGATCAAACACGAAAGAATAAAAGTGAAACAAGCTCAAAGAGCCACGTGACTGATCCTAGGTCAACAATCAAGTGGGGCGATCTCCATACAACCATGAATAACTTTTTTCATTTACAAGAGCGAGTCTTCAAACGAAAACCATTGTAAAGACGATTATTACAACGAAAGAAGTAAAATGCAAAACACCACTTTTTTCTTTCTTCAATTTTTCTCCAAAATTGCTGATTCGACTCCTCATAGCTGGGAAAATCTGCTCCTTGCCTCCTTGAACATCAAGGGACCCTGTTACAAAAGCCAACGTTAGATATCAAATAGAAAGGGATTTTTAATGATTAAAATGCATCAAAAACACAAGAGCTATGAAAAAGATTAACATTAATTAAATAAATAAAAATCTAAACACAAAAGATGAACCATGTCCCGGTAACGATGCCATTGACAAATACGAGATTTCTCCCTTTAATAGTGTTAAATTCACACTTCTAATGTCATTGCAGTCGGACTAAATTGGATCGATTAAAGACCATTTGATTAAATTAACAATCAAATCAAATGATCAATTTTTATTTTACTTGGTCAAGTCCAAGGTCGAACTCAGGGACACGTGCCTCTCTCGTATTATTTAGACTCTTATTATTTAAATTAAGTGCCGGATTAAAGAATCATAGGTTAAAGAATGCATGAAGACACGATCCATCAATAAACATGAAACATGCATTTTTATTTTGATTTTTAAACATGCGACAAATGCGAGGACATGCAATGTTAAAATGAAGTGAGATATGCATTAATTATAAAATATTTGAGCAATTGGGTGTAGTCGAGTTCATATTCAAATCATGAAGCAAATTTCATTAATGTAATAATATAAGGTGTAAATAGTCATTCGACAAAAAACACTATGTTAATGACTTTAATCATCATAAATTAAAGTGTATAATCAGAAGTCTAAGCATGCCATTAATAAGATAATGAAATTAGCTTTGAAACACAATTGAGTCAACTGAAACTGAGATACGATGCTCAAGATATCCACAAATGAAGACAGGGGCATAAATGCAAGAAAACTGGGAGATAACTAACAAACAGGTCCCTGGGAGGGAGTAAAATGTAAATATAATAAAGTATTGGACCTTCCTTGTAAATAACCCACACATACAGGGGTATTTTTGTAATTATTAAAACCTGCGAGGGTAAGAATGCCAAATAGCTCATGCGCACGTCAGATGCATGTGAGATCTGGATCTGTCTGCAATTTGGAGAAGTTGGAGGGCCTCCCTGCATTTTTTCCCAAACTGCATGTGGAGAACACGTGAGTGAAGGATATGGAATTATCCTCAAGTGCATCACGAAAGCGTGATCGTCGTATCGGATACGACGAGGAATGACTAGTCGCACTAGTTGTTCGGTGCAGCGGAAATAAAAAAAATTTCATTCGATGAAACCACATGATCCGAGAACGATTCTAAGATCGTTTCATCTATAACCACAACAAGTATCATGCAATACCTCTTGAAGCGTGGTTGATCAAGTCTCTAAGAGAAGAGACCTCCTGTCTCAAGGCCAATCGTCGGTGAGACTGCTTGCGAGCGTGGGGATGAACCGCGTTCTCCTCGCAATCCAAGAAGTTGATCCAAGCGTAGCTGCTCCTGATCTCGTCGCATGAGATCGAACGTCTCCTTCATGAGTGTATCACTCCAAGAAGACGGAGAACCGAAGAACGTCGAAGCGGCGGCGCGGTGGCGAGAGCGTCGACGATTCTCTCCTCTAGGGTATGGTGGACGGCCACCAAAATTAGAGGGAGAGAGGGCTGTCGCGTATGAAGAAAGAGAGAGAGCTCCAAAATTGCATGTAAAGAGAGAGCATGGTATGCTATAGAGTTTTGGGATCCATGGATCTCAATCCATGTGACATATAAAATCAATGGATGAGATTGATTTATGTCAATCCAATGGTCAAGATTGTTGTTGTCAAAAACAACAATTTTGGATTAATCAACACATAAAAATTATACTTGGCTCTCTCTAATACATTATAAATCACATTTATAATATATCATGAATAATTGAATATTTCTATCCACATTATTATTATCCATAATAATTAAATCACATTTAATTACATTGGATAATTTCTTCACACATCAATATGATTAAATCACATTTAATCATCATTTCTTCATTGCTTAGATCTTATGGAATTATTCTCGAACCCTTCAAGAATAATGCAATCTCTCCTCACATACTTGGAGATAAGGACATGGCAATTGTATTGTTCCACGTATAGTGACTTGGATGTTGAGATCATATCTCAAATCCATATCCCATGGACCTCCCACTGATGCTTGATCAAATCAAGACCGTAGACCTAATCTTCTCATTGCATCTGAATTTCATTCAGATCAATGTCCAGTTCATGGACTAAGATTAGGTCACTTCTCTAATGAGAGAAGTCACTAAAATCCAAACCTGTTTCAGCACTCCCTTGGAATGGAAGCGTCATGGTTATACAATCGTATATGATCACATCACCCTCAGGTATTCCCAATACCTGTACATCCTGCATACTGGAAGACCTATGATCATTCTGAAGATAAAGATCACTTTTATACTATCATCTTCAGGGTTAGATCATTTAAGTTTCTCAATCTTGGTCATTGGGATTTGGTATAGATCATATGCTTTCACAAAGCATATATCTTACCTTCAAATTCATGTCATGCTTCCAAAGCATGATGACCATGCATGGAATTTGTTCAGTCCCAATACCTCATGAGTGGGCTCATGTCTCCCGGTTCACAAGTTAACCTGAATGATCCCTTTGAGAGATCGTATTACTCATATTCCTTACATGCACACCAGCTCGCCGGTGCATAGACCTTGGTTAGGTCATCAACCTATTGGTCTGCCAAATGTACACAATCAGACATATAGCAATACATCTATCTCCGGTGAGAGTATGCATGCCTATGTTGTGACCGTATTCAACGTAGGTCTTTGGTTATCTCGGTCTCGTTAAATCAACCCATTGACTCAACTAACCTGACCCCTCCGAATCACTATTCCCATGCATAGAACCTGCATCAAGAGGTCAGTCAGATATCATCCATCTGAGATAGGATTGCCATCTCCTATTCAGGCTGGAGATCATCACTTAATAATCTTTTGACGATGCTTGATGAGTCCTCTATCTAACTCCTTAGATATTCAACCAAGCATCAGCCTCTATGATTCATCCATTGAATCCACAGCTGTAAGATCATCAAGTTGGCCATGGTACATAACCCTTATTGTACAGAGGGACCCTATAGTTCATTCATTCATTTAATCTCAGAAAGGGAGTGAAAAATAATCAATAACTTCCATTGATAATTTATTCATTACAATAACATTTATCGTAGAAATGGTTCGCCCGGGGCTCACATTGCTAACAATATCCCACTAGCCCTCAGAACCATTCAGGTACAATCCTTAAACCCATACTCATTACTTGCTGGTCAAAAACCTTCTGTGTCAGAGGTTTGGTAAGGGGATCAGCAACGTTGTCGGCAGAGGCCACCTTGGTGATGATGATGTCACCATACTTTTGTATCTCCCGGATGATGTTGTATTTCCTTTCCACGTGCTTGCTCCTCTGATGCCATATGGGTTCCTTTGCCTGGGCAATGGCTCCTGTGTTATCGCAGAGTAACGGGATGGGAGTATCAGAGGAAACTACACCAATCTCCAGGACGAACTTGCGTAACCACACCGCCTCCTTTGTAGCATCCAATGCGGTAATGTATTCAGCTTCTGTTGTCGAATCTGCAGTAGTGTCCTGCTTCTTGCTTCTCCAGCTCACAGTACCACCATTCAACAAGAACACAAACCCCGATGTCGACTTTCGATCATCTACATCCGATTGGAAGTCAGAATCTGTATATCCCAAGACTTGGAGATCACCATCTCCATAGACTAAGATGTAATCTTGCGTCCGTCTTAGATATTTGAATATGTTCTTTACTGCATTCTAGTGTTGCTCTCCATAGCAGGATTGGTAACGTCTTACCACTCCCACTGCATGGTAGATATCTGGCCTAGTGCACATCATGGCATACATTAAGCTTCCTATGGCTGATGCATAAGGACATCCAGCCATGGCCTTCTTTTCCTCAACAGTTTGAGGAGCCATTCCTTTAGACCGGTGGATACCATGTCTTAAGGGTAGGAATCCTTTCTTAGAACTATCCATACGGAATCGTTCAAGAATCTTCTTAATGTATCCATGTTGTGACAATCCCAAAATCCTCTTTTCTCGGTTTCTGAACTGCTTCAGGCCTAAGATGTTCCAGCTACGAGAAGCTTGCTTAAGCCCATAGATGGATTTCTTCAGCTTGCATACTTTGCCATCATCAGTCATGAAGCCCTGGGGCTGCTCCATGTATATATCCTCCTCGAGGTATCCATTGAGGAAAGCCGTCTTGACGTCCATCTGCTAGATGTCGTAGTCAAGATATGCAGCTATAGCTAGCAGTGTCCTGATGGATTTAAGCATAGCCACAGGAGAGAATGTCTCATCGTAATCGATACCTTCTCTCTGTGTGTAGCCCTTGGCCACTAGCCGTGCCTTGAAAGTCTCTACTTTCTCATTAAGTCCCCTCTTTCTCTTGAAGATCCATTTACGCCCAATGGGTTTTACCCCTTTAGGTGGATCCTCTAGGGTCCATACACCATTCTTATGCATGGAGTCAATTTCTGACTTCATTGCTAGCATCCATCTATCCATGTCTTTATCCGCGAGTGCTTCATCAAATGAAGTACGATCAATGTCAGTCTCACTTGACACATGGAATCCATACCTTTCGGGTGGTGCAACCACCCTCGAACTCCTTCGAAGAGGTATGGGTGTTTCATCTTTATTTATCTCTTTAGTTTCTGGTCTAGGAAGCTCAGAATCCTCAGGGGATTCAATGAGTTCCTCTATTTCATTATTATCTTGACCTTTAAGGAAATCATTCTCCAGAAACTTCACATCTCTAGAAACAAAAACCTTTTGGGTCTCAAGGTCATAAAGCTGGTATCCAATACCATCTTTAACATACCCAATGAAGTAACACTCACGAGAGCGAGATTCTAGCTTACTTGCGTCCACGTTCTTCGCATGGACCAAGCAACCCCAAACCCTCAAGTTATTAACACTAGGTTTGGTTCCATACCAGAGCTCATGAGGAGTCTTAGGTACAGATTTGCTAGGAATCTTATTTAGGATATATATTGCAGTCTCTACTGCATATCTCCAGAAACTAAGAGGTAAATGTGCTTTGCTCATCATTGAACGGACCATGTCCATGATGGTTCTGTTGCATCTTTCAGCAACACCATTAAGTTGGGGAGTTCCAGGAGGAGTGAGATTGGAAACAATTCCATTCTCTTTAAGGTATTCCTTGAATTCATCTGATAGGTACTTGCCACCTCGATCAGATCGAATCCGTTTAATCTTCATATCAGTTTGGTTCTCAACCAAAGCCTTGAATTCTTTGAACTTTTCAAAGGTTTCAGAATTATGATGAAATAGGAAGACAAACCTGTATCGCGAATGGTCATCAATAAATGTCAAATAATGTCAATACCCATTTCGAGTCGCGGTACTGAAGGGACCACATACATCGGTATGTATTAGATCAATAATACCTTCGCATCTCGTAACCTTGTTACGGAAAGGCATCCTAGTCATTTTACCCTGAATGCAATGTTTGCAAGTGGGCAAAGGTTGAACCTGTAGAAAATCTAGAGGTCCATCCTTTATCAATCTATTGATCCTATCAACAGATAAATGACCAAGCCTTTGATGCCAAATCTCATTTGATATGTTTTTATCCTCCCTGGATTTTTAGGGTTTTTACTAGTGGTTGTAACATTCATGATACATTTATCAATGCACAACTCATAGAGTCCACCAGAAGTCAAAACACCATCCGCAATATATTTATCATAACGACTTATGACTAATTTATTACAGAAAAGGAATGAATATCCGCTTCTAACAAGCTTAGATACAGATATCAAGCTCCTTCTGACTTCGGGTACATAAAGACACTCTTTAATTATAAGGACTCTACCACAAGATAATGATAGTCGACAAGTCCCGACGGCTAGTGCTGCAACACTTGCATCAGATCCCATCTGGATGACTATCTCCCCTTCTTCAAGACTTTTAGTTTCCTGAAACAAATGCAACAAATTGCATACATGAATAGAAGCACCAGAGTCTACAACCCAACTTCCTCTCGTCCAACGAGAAAATTGGTTTCAATGATGAAAGTAGATTTCATACTTGCTAGGGCTTTACATTTGTCTGAGGACTTCAGGTATTCTGGGTAGTTACGCCTCCAGTGCCTCGGCTTTTTGCAGTGGTGACAGACGTCGGTTTTCTTTGACGCCATTAGAGTGGATGCATTGGAAGAAGAGCCAACACTTTGTCCCTTCTTCTTTCTCTTCTGGGCCGGGCCCTTCCAAGAACCTTGCTTTCGACCGCGCTTCCCTCTGACCTGTGCAACCATTGCAATGCCAGCGAGACCATCCTTCTTCATTACATCTTCCGCAGATTTTAATGCGGCAAGAAGACCAGCGCTTGTCAATTCCAGCTTGTTCATGTGGAATGACACTACAAAGTTATTGAAAAATTTGGGCAACGACAGCAGAATGAAGTCAGCTTGCATGTATGCATCCATTTTGCCCCAAGAGTCTCCAGCTCTGACAAGTACCCAAACATTTTGAGTACATGTTCACGGACTGAAGTCCCTTCCTGCATCCTGCAACGAATGAGGACTTTCATAACATTGTACCGCTAGGTGCGGTAATGTCATCAAACATGTCCTTAAGATTCTGCATTATCTCCTGGCAGGTACTCATCTCCACATGTTGCTTCTGTAGAACATTGGAGGAGAACCTAGGATATAGCATCTAGCCAAGACATGATCTTCATCATACTTGTCATTGAATGCTTTTTCTTCCTTGGATTTAGGGTTTTCATGCTTGTCCTTGGAAAGCACATAACTTATGCGCTCAGCAGAGAGAACAAGCTCTAAATTACGGATCCAATCCGAGTAATTTGGGCCGGTCAATTGGTTGACCTCAAGAAGCCTACTAAGTGGGTTCAAAGACTTCATTTTCTGAAATTAAGAATGCACTATATTAGAAAAAATTCATATTTATAACATTTGATTAATGTATTTTAAATCAAATTATTCTTGCATTGTGACTTTGAAAGTTCATTCCCTTAATCACTTTCAAAGTAAGAGATATACTTACCGCTATATCTCTAGCAAGAATTGGGATCTCCTCTTTATCTTTGTGACATCCCAATAATATGAGAATATGCAACTCCACTAAAGAGAAGCGGGAACACATTCCGCCTTGCAAGTCCAACTTGCATTTCCCAATTCAGTCTTTAACACCCGGGCCCACCACCCCTAAGGCGATGTTGACCCGTCGTTAATTGAACCAACTGTTGGAAATACGAGCCCACAGCGAGCCATTATGCAATAAATGTTATTGCACATATCATTCCCTGATCTGAAATGAAGAATGAATAATTTGTATAATAGGTCCCTTAGTACAATTAGGGTTATGTACCATGACCATCTTGATGATCATACAACTGTTCATTCAACTATTGAATCATAGAGGCTGGTGCTTGGATGAATATCTAAAGAGTTAGATTGAGGACTCATCAAACATCGTCAAATGATTGTTGAGAGATTATCTCCAGCCTGAGTAGGAGATGGCAATCCTGTCTCAGTAAGGCTGATATCTGACTGACCTCTTGATGCAGGTCCTCTGCATAGGAATAGAGATTCGGAGGTATCAGATTGGTTAGGTCAAAGAGTTGACTTAACGAGATCGAGATAACCAAAGTCCTATATCATATGTTGTCATGATATATGCACACATCCTCTGACCGGAGACAGATGTGTTGCTATATGTCTAAGTATGTACATTTGGCAGACCAATAGGTTGATGACCTAATCAAGGTCTATACACCGGCGCGCTGGTGTGCATATAAGGGCATATGAGTAATACGATCTCTCAAAGGGATCATACAGGTTCAGTTACTGAACCGGAAGACATGAGCTCACTCATGAGATATTGGGAAGAATCAAATTCCATGCGCATGGTCGTCTCGCTTTGGAAGCTTGACTGAATTTGGAGGTTTGATATATACTTTTAGTATATGATCAAGACCTAGGTATAATATACGCTTTTGTAAAGTCTATGATTGATACCAACTCCCAATAATCGAATGAGAAACTTACTGATAAAACCATGAAGTAGACAGTATAAAGTTGATCCAATACTTCGGGTTTAGTCTGAATCTTCCAGTATGCAGGATGTACAGGTATTGGGAATACCTGAGGGTGAATTGATCGTAAACGATTGTATAACCATGACGCTTCCATTCCTAGGGAGTGATGAAACAGGTCTGGATTTTAGTGACTCCTCTCAGTAGAGAAGTGATCTGATCTTGGTCCAAGTGTTGGATCATTGATCTGAATTTGATTCAGATACAATGAGAAGATTAGATTTACGGTCTTGATTTAATCAAGCATCTATGGGAGGCCCGCGATCTGGATTTGAGATATGATCTCAATATCCATGTCACTATACGTGGAACAATACAATCGCCCTGTCCTTATCTCCAAGTATCTACAGAGAGATTGCATTATTCTCGAAGGGTTCAAGAATAATTCCATAAGATCTAAACAATGAAGAGATGATGATTAAATGTGATTTAATCATATTGATGTGTGAAGAAATTATCCAACTTAATTAAATGTGATTTAATTAATGTGGATAAGAATAATGTGGATTGAAATATCCAATTGTTCATAATATATTACAAATACGATTTATAATGTATTAGAGAGAGCTAATTATAATTTATATGTGTTGATTAATTATTGTGTGTATTGGATACACATTGTGTAATTAATTGACAATGTAAATTATATGTTGTTTTGGGTTGTGAATATGATTCACAATTTTTTCAATGGCAAGATTGCAATATTCTCAAATATAATTGTGAATTATTTTTGAAGAATAATAACCCAACAAATAAATAAAGAGATATTTCCATGGAGATATGCAATCTCATGAAATTCATGAGATTGCTCTCCCCATGGAAATAGGTGGGCGGCACCCTATTCCAAAGAGGAAAGGGGAGGCCGTCCACATGGAAGGTATATGGAGATGGAATCTCCATGTATCTTCTCTCCTTATTTGTTGATTTTATTTAGGATTAATTTATATTTGATTTTGTCAAATATATTTTAACCTAAATTTGTTGGTTAAAGAGAAAGCATGGTATGCATCTCTATTTATAGGGTTTTAGGATCCATGGATCTCAATCCATGTGACATATAAAATCAATGGATGAGATTGATTTATGTCAATCCAATGGTCAAGATTGTTGTTGTAAAAAACAACAAATTTGGATTAAAATATATTTGACAAAATCAAATATAAATTAGTCCTAAATCAAACCAATAAATAAGGAGAGAATATACATGGAGATCAACATCTTCCATGTATATCCAAGTGGACGGCCACCCATTCCTATTTGGAATTGGGTGCCGCCACCTTGAGATGTCAAGTAGGCAATCTCATGGATTTCCTTGAGATTGCATATCTCCTTGAATTTCTCTCCTATTTATTTGCAACAAATTTTGTTGGGTTTTATTCTTCAAAAATAATTCACAATTATATTTGAGAATATTGCAATCTTGCCATGGAAAAAATTGTGAATCATATTCACAACCCAAAATAACATATAATTTACATTGTCAATTAATTACACAATGTGTATCCAATACACATAATAATTAATCAACACATATAAATTATAATTGGCTCTCTCTAATACATTATAAATCAGATCTATAATATATCATGAATAATTGAATATTTCTATCCACATTATTCTTATCCATAATAATTAAATCACATTTCATTACTTTGGATAATTTCTTCACACATCAATATGATTAAATCACATTTAATCATCATTTTTTCATTGCTTAGATCTTATGGAATTATTCTCGAACCCTTCAAGAATAATGCAATCTCTCCTCAGATACTTGGAGATAAGGACATGGCAATTGTATTGTTCCACGTATAGTGACTTGGATGTTGAGATCATATCTCAAATCCAGATCCCATGGACCTCCCACTGATGCTTGATCAAATCAAGACCGTAGACCTAATCTTTTCATTGCATCTGAATCTCACTCAGATCAATGTCCAGTTCATGGACTAAGATTAGGTCACTTTTCTAATGAGAGGAGTCACTAAAATCCAAACCTGATTCATCACTCCCTCGGAATGGAAGCGTCATGGTTATACAATCGTATATGATCACATCACCCTCAGGTATTCCCAATACCTGTACATCCTGCATACTGGAAGACCTATGATCATTCTGAAGATAAAGATCACTTTTATACTGTCATCTTCAGGGTTAGATCATTTAAGTTTCTCAATCTTGGTCATTGGGATTTGGTATAGATCATATGCTTTCACAAAGCATATATCTTACCTTCAAATTCATGTCATGCTTCCAAAGCCTGACGACCATGCATGGAATTTATTCAGTCCCAATACCTCATGAGTGAGCTCATGTCTCCTGGTTCACAAGTGAACCTGTATGATCCCTTTGAGAGATCGTATTACTCATATGTCCTTAAATGCACACCAGCTCGCCGGTGTATAGACCTTGGTTAGGTCATCAACCTATTGGTATGCCAAATGTACACACTCAGACATATAGCAATACATCTGTCTCCGGTGAGAGGATGCATGCCTATGTAGTGATAGTATTCAACGTAGGTCTTTGGTTATCTCGATCTCGTTAAATCAACCCATTGACTCAACTAACCTGACACCTTCGAATCACTATTCCCATGCAGAGGACCTGCATCAAGAGGTCAGTCAGATATCAACCATCTGAGATAGGATTTCCATCTCCTATTCGCGCTGGAGATCATGACTTAATAATCATTTGACGATGCTTGATGAGTCCTCTATCTAACTCCTTAGATATTCATCCAAGCATCAGAATCTATGATTCATCCATTGAATCAATAGCTGTATGATCATCAAGTTGGCCGTGGTACATAACCCTTATTGTACAGAGGGACCCAATAGTGCATTCATTCATTTAATCTCAGAAAGGGAGTGAAAAATAATCAATAACTTTCATTGATAATTTATTCATTACAATAACATTTATCGTAGAAATGGTTCGCCTGGGTCTCACATTGCTCACAGTGAGGTCAGGCTCGGGTGGCGCTGGAGGCTCGATGGAGGCTCGGCGTATGGTTAAGCCACGAAGCAGGCTCGATGGAGGCTCTGGCTTGGAGAAGGCTTGGTAGTGGTTCGATATACCCTGACCTACAATCTCGAATGTCGAGGCTCGGGTATGCCCTGCGCTTACTACATGGACGTCCAAGGACCGTTGGATCTTAAGGATCCAATGGTAGTTGTACCCAGCACTGGTGAATACGTGGCTGCATCAACACCGTTGAATGGGCACCGGGGTGGAGCATCCAACGATGCATGTAGGCTCTCGACCGTCCTCCTATGCTGCAGGTCTAGTGGTTCGTTCTAACCTCCGGCGAAGCCTCTCATGCTCTAACTTGCTTACTCAGGCCCGATGAAGCTCCCCAGAACTCCATGAAAGGTTGGTGAGGTATCTAGAGCCCATGGGGATGCGCTAAGCTATTTGGAAGTGGTGAACCAAGTCTGGATGCAGGAGGCGGAGCTGTGCAAGTTCTTCTCCGACGATGCTCTGGCTATTGAAATGTAAAGTACCTACATGGCTAATCTCATAGCCGAAGCATGTGGTGCACAATGTGGGTGCGAGGTGGAACGAGATAGAATGTCGTGATGGGGTGCAGCAAGTGGCAACCGGTTGTCTTCTCCGGCTAGTCTGGAGGAGGGGGTCCAAGTGGTCTGGGGTGATGGAGGAAGAGGAGGGCAATCGGAGTATCACACATGGATGGTGGAAGCGATGAAGACGAAGGACTAATCGGTGAACAGAGAGAAGGTGAGGAGATACCTAATTAATTCATAGAATCTTGAAGAATATACAACGGGAGAATCGAGAGCTTACTTGGGATTGGGCAGAGCGATGGTCTGGGCTTGGGCCTCTTGGAGAGGCTTAGGGTCTTCGCACGTCGAGGGCAGCCGATCCTCAGAGCTCAAGCAACCGATCATCGGTTATTCAACCGAAATTGTATCACATAGTAGAAATCGAAATATTTTTTATTATAAGGAAATTTGCTACTCAAATTCCCAAATCCTATTCAAGCATCAAGTTTGAAAGATTGTGGTTTCCAATTATGATTTAGATCACATCTTAATCAATTAATTGGTTGGGGCCAAGTCAATTAGGCAAATAATCATGTTTCAATATTTCACAAATATTTTTCAAGATTATTTTACGAAATTAACAATTTAATTTCACTAATTGACAACCACTTGGTTCTAGATTAGGAATGCAATTTCAGTAAGGACCCCTACTCACTAAAATTAACATATCTCAATCAATTTAAATCCAAATTAAGCAAACTCAATTTTCGTAGATTGCTAACTTGATTTAAGACAGAATCTAAGTGGAGTCGCACGCATTTCGAGGCGGATGATAACAGTAATTATCTCTTTAATCATGTTAAAATCTACTGTCCCCGCAACAGTGCATACATGTTCAATAAAACAACCATATCTAGAGCATACGAAATCCGATTTACGCAAACTCAGTTCCAATGGTTTCCTTATTTAATGGGGAACAAAATCCAAGTATTAAATTCGTGTTTAAACAATTTAAACAGTGCCGAATTTATCTACTAAACAGATCTGCGAAATCAAATGTGATGAAAACTTTCGCGACCTAAACGAACCCAAGTCGTCCTCGGTTTTTTTCGAATCATATTCGAAACTGTCGACCTAAGGCTCTGATACCACTTGAAGGATATGGAGAAATCCTCAAGCGCATCACAGAACCGTAATCGTCGTATCGGATACGACGAAGAACGACTAGTCGCACTAGTTGTTCGGTGCAGCGGAATTTAAAAAATTTTTATCCGATGAAACCACATGATCCGAGAACCATTCTCAAATCGTTTCATCTATAACCACAACAAGTATAATGCAATATCTCTTGAAGCGTGGTTGATCAAGTCTCTACAAAAAAAGAGACCTCCTGTCTCAAGTCCGATCGTCGGAGTAACGGCTTGCGAGCGCGGAGATGAGTCGCGGTGTCCTCACAATCCAAGATGATCCAAGCATGGTTGCTCCTGATCTCGTCACACGAGATCAAACATCTACTTTGTGAGTGAAGCACTCCAAGTAGACGAAGAACCGTAGAGCGTCGAAGCGGCAACACGATGGCGCGGGCGTCGACGATTCTCTCCACCAAGGTGGACGGCCACCAAGAAGAGAGGGAGAGAGAGGGCTGTCGAGTATGAGAAAGAGAGAGAGAGAGAGAATTTGTGTGCTACAATAGCATGTGTCAAGAGAGAGCTTTGTATGCCTCTCTATTTATAGGGTTTTGGGATCCATGGATCTCAATCCATGGGACATATAAAATCAATGGATGAGATTGATTTATGTCAATCCAATGGTCAAGATTGTTGTTGGTAAAACCAACAACTTGTGATTTAATTTTGATTAAATATATTTGATAAATCAAATATATATTAATACCAAATTAAACCAACCAAATAAGGAGAGAGAGAACAATGGAGATCCACCTTCCCCTTTGAAGGGAGGTGACGGCCACCAATCCCACAAGGGATTTGGTGCCGCCCCCTCCTTTCCTAATGGGAGGGCTATCTCATGGATTCCATGAGATTGCATATCTCCTTGTTTTTCTCTCAACTTATTTTCCAACAATTATTTGTTGGTATTTTATTCACCAAAAATAATTCTCAATTATTTTGGGAATATTGCAATCTTGACATTGGAAAATTGTGAATCATATTCACAACCCAAAACTAAATGTAATTTATATTTTCAATTAATTAGACAATGTGTATCCAATACACATTAATAATTAATCCACAAATATAAATTATAATAAGCTCTCTCTAATATATTATAAATCACATTTATAACATATTAAGAATAATTGGATATTACTATCCACATTATTCTTATCCATAATAATTAAATCACATTTAATTATATTGGATAATCTCTCATACATTATGATAATTAAATCACATTTAATTATCAATTTCTCATTGCTTAGATCTTATGGAATTATTCTTAAACCATTTAAGAACAATGTTATTACTCCTTAGATACTTGGAGATAAGGACAGGGCGATTGTATTGTTCCACGTATAGTGACTTGGATATTGAGATCACATCTCAAATCCAGATCCCATGGACCTCTCATAGATGCTTGACTAAGTCAAGACCGTAAACCTAAT
The DNA here is from genome assembly GCA_037367405.1 of Ottelia alismoides. Classification (NCBI taxonomy): domain Eukaryota; kingdom Viridiplantae; phylum Streptophyta; class Magnoliopsida; order Alismatales; family Hydrocharitaceae; genus Ottelia; species Ottelia alismoides. The sequence goes on from JAZKJV010001986.1 coordinate 387,888, forward strand.
CTTCTTATTGCATCTGAATCTCATTCAGATCAATGTCCAGTATATGGACTAAGATTAGGTCACTTCTCTAATGAAAGGAGTCATTAAAATCCAGACCTGTTTTATCACTCCCTCGGAATGGAAGCGTCATGGTTATACAATCGTTTATGATCAAATCACCCTTCAGGTATTCCCAATACCTGCACATCCTGCATATTGGAAGACTTATGATCATTATGAAGATATAGATCATTTTTACACTGTCATCTTCGTAGTATGATCATCAAGTTTCTCAATCTTGGTCCTTGGGATATGGTATATATCATATGCTTTCACAAAGCATATATCTTTAACTTCAAATTCAAATCATGCTTCTAAAGCATGATGACCATGCATGGAATTTGGTCAATCCCAATACCTCATGAGTGAGCACATGTCTCCCGGTTCACAAGTGAACCTGTATGATCCCTTTGAGAGATCATATTACTCATATGCCCTTACATGCACACCAGCTCGCCGGTTTATAGAACTTGGTTAGGTCATCAACCTATTGGTCAGCCAAATGTACATACTCATACATATAGCAATACATCTATCTCTGGTCAGAGGATGCTTGCCTGTGATGTGATAGTATTCATCATAGGTCTTTGGTTATCTCGATCTCGTTAAGTCAACTCATTGACTCAACTAATTTGATACCTCTAGAATCAATATTCCCATGCAGAGGACCTGCATCAAGAGGTTGATCAGATATCAGTCTAATGAGATAGGATTGCCATCTCCCACTCAGACTGGAGATCACTACTTGTTAATCATTGATGATGCTTGATGAGTCCTCTATATAACTCCTTAGATATTCATCCAAGCATCAGCCTCTATGGTTCAATCAATGAATCAACAACTGTATGATTATCAAGTTGGCCATGGTACATAACCCTAATTGTACAGAGAGACCTTATAGTGCATTCATTCATTCAATATCAGAAAGGGGAGTAAAACATAATCAATAACTTTTATTGATAAATCATTAATTACAATAACATTTATTGTAGGAATGGTTCGCCTCGGGCTCACATTTCTAACAATCTCCCACTAGCCCTCAGAACCATTCAGGAACAATCCTTAAACCCATACTCATTACATGCTGGTCAAAAACCTTCTGTGTCAAAGGTTTGGTAAGAGGATCAGCAACGTTGTCGGCAAAGGCCACCTTGGTGTTGATGATATCACCATGCTTTTGTATCTCCCGAATGATGTGGTATTTCCTTTCTACGTGCTTGCTCTTCTGATGCCATCTGGGTTCCTTCGCCTGGGCAATGGCTCCTGTGTTATCACAAAGTAGCGGGATGGGAGTATCAGAGGAAACTACGCTAAGCTCCTGGACGAACTTGCGCAACCACACCGCCTCCTTTGCAGCATCCGATGCGGGAATGTATTCGGCTTCTGTTGTTGAATCTGATGTAGTGTCCTGCTTCTTGCTTCTCCAACTCACAACACCACCATTCAAACAGGAACACAAACCCTGATGTCGACTTTCGATCATCAATATCCGATTGGAAGTCAGGATCTGTATATCACCATCTCCGTAGACCAAGATGTAATCTTGTGTCCGTCTTAGATATTTGAATATGTTCTTTACTACATTCCAGTGTTGTTCTCCATAGCAGGATTGGTAACGACTTACCACTCCCACTGCATGGCAGATATCCGGCCTAGTGCACATCATGGCATACATTAAGCTTCCTACGGCTGACGCATAAGGACATCTAGCCATGGCCTTCTTTTCCTCAACAGTTTGAGGAGCCATTCCTTTAGACAGGTGGATACCATGTCTTAAGGGTAGGAATCCTTTCTTAGAATTATCCATACGGACTCGTTCAAGAATCTTCTTAATGTATCCATGCTGTGACAATCCCAAAATCCTCTTTTCTCGGTTTCTGAACAACTTCAGGCCTAAGATGTAAGAGGCTTCTCCAAGATCTTTCATCTCAAAGGTATGGGACAGCCAAATCTTCACAGTGGTCATCATCCCTGTATCATTCCCAATGAAAAGGATGTCATCTACATAAAGCACGATGAACACAATGGCGCTCCCACTAAGCTTCTTGTATACACAAGGTTCATCAGGATTCTGCACAAAATCATAACTCTTTATGGTTTCGTCAAATCTGATGTTCCAACTACGAGAAGCTTGCTTGAGCCCTTAGATGGATTTCTTCAGCTTGCATACTTTACCATCCTCAGTCATGAAGCCCTGGGGCTGCTCCATGTAGATATCCTCCTCGAGGTATCCATTGAGGAAAGCCGTCTTGACGTCCATCTGCCAGATGTCGTAGTCAAGATATGCAGCTATAGCCAGCAATGCCCTGATGGATTTAAGCATAGCCACAAGAGAGAATGTCTCATCGTAGTCGATGCCTTCTCTCTGTGTGTAGCCCTTGGCTACGAGCCGTGCTTTGAAAGTCTCTACTTTCCCATCAGTTCCCCTCTTTCTCTTGAAGATCCATTTACACCCAATGGGTTTTACCCCATTAGGTGGATCCTCTAGGGTCCATACACCATTCTTATGCATGGAGTCAATTTCTGACTTCATTGCTAGCATCCATCTATCCATGTCTTGTTCCGCGAGTGCTTCATCAAATGAAGTAGGATCAATGTCAGTTTCACTTGACACATGGAATCCATACCTTTCAGGTGGTGCAACCACCCTCGAACTCCTTCGAAGAGGTATGGGTGTTTCATCTTTATTTACTTCTTCAGTTTTTGGTCTAGGAAGCTCAGAATCCTCAGGGGATTCAATGAGTTCCTCTACTTCATTTTTATCTTGACCTTTAAGGAAATCATCCTCCAAAAATTTCACATCTCTAAAGACAAAAACCTTTTGGGTCTCAGGGTCATAGAGCTGGTATCCAATACCATCTCTAACATACCCAATGAAGTAACACTCACGAGTGCGAGATTCCAGCTTACTTGCGTCCACGTTCTTTGCATGGACCAAGCAACCCCAAACCCTCAAGTGCTTAACACTAGGTTTGGTTCCATACCAGAGCTCATGAGGAGTCTTAGGTACAGATTTGCTAGGAATCTTATTCAGGATATATATTGCAGTCTCTACTGCATATCCCCAGAAACAAAGTGGCAAATGTGCTTTACTCATCATTGAACGGACCATATCCATGATGGTCCTGTTGCGTCTTTCAGCAACACCATTAAGTTGGGGAGTTCCAGGAGTAGTGAGATTGGAGACAATTCCATTCTCTTTGAGGTATTCCTTGAATTCATCAGAGAGGTACTCGCCACCTCGATCAGATCGAATTCGTTTAATCTTCCTATCGGTTTGGTTCTCAACCAAAGCCTTGAACTCTTTGAACTTTTCAAAGGTTTCAGATTTATGACGTAATAGGAAGACAAACCCGTATCGCGAATGGTCATCAATAAATGTCAAATAATATCGATATCCATTTCGAGTCGCGGTACTGAAGGGACCACATGCATCAGTATGTATTAGGTCAATAATACCTTCGCATCTTGTAACCTTGTTACGGAAAGGCATCCTAGTCATTTTACCACGAATACAATGTTCACAGGTAGGTAAAGATTGAACATGTAAAAAATCTAAAGGTCCATCTTTTATCAATCTATTGATCCTATCAACAGATAAATGACCAAGCCTTTGATGCCAAATCATTTTTGAAAGATTTTTATTATTCCTGGATCTTTTAGGGTTTTTATTAGTGGTTGTAACATTCATGACATGTTCATTAATGCACAATTCATAGAGTCCTCCAGAAGTCAAAATACCATGTGCAATATATTTATCATAATGATTTGTGACTAATTTATTACAGAACATGAATGAATATCCACTTCTAACTAGCTTAGATACAGATAATAAGTTCCTCCTGACTTCAGGTACATAAAGACACTCTTTAAGTACTATGACTCTACCACTAGATAATGATAGCCGACAAGTCCCGACGGCGACTGCTGCAACACTTGCATCAGATCCCATCTGGATTACTATCTCCCCTTCTTCAAGTTTTCTAGTTTCCTGAAACAAATGCAACAAATTGCATACATGAACAGAAGCACCAGAATCAAGAACCCAACTTACTTCTCATCTTACGAGAAAGCTGGTTTCAATGATAAAAGTAGATTTCATACTTGCTGGGGCTTTACCTTTGTCAATCTACTTCAGGTAATCCGGGCAATTACGCCTCCAGTGCCCCAGCTTCTTGCAGTGGTGACAGACGTCGGTTTTCTTCGACGCCATTAAAGTGGATGCATTGGAAGAAGAGTCAACACTTTGTCCCTTCTTCTTTCTCTTCTGGGCCGGGCCCTTTCGAGAACCATGCTTCTGACCGCGCTTCCCTTTGACCTGTGCAACCATTGCACTGCCAGTGGGACCATCCTTCTTCATCACGTCCTCTGCGGACTTTAATGCAGCAAGGAAGGCAGCACTTGTCAATTCCAACTTATTCATGTGGAATGACACTACAACGTTATTGAAAGATTTGGGCAACGACAGCAGAATGAAGTTAGCCTGCATGTCTATATCCATTGTTGCTCCAAGAGTCTCCAGCTCCGACAAGTACCCAAACATTTTGAGTACATGTTCACAGACCGAAGTCCCTTCCTGCATCTTGCAGCGAATGAGGTCTTTCATAACATTGTATTGCTGGATGCAGTTAATGTCACCAAACATATCTTTTAGGTTCTGCATGATCGTCTGGCAAGTACTCATCTCCACATGTTGTTTCTGAAGAACATTGGAGAGAGAACCCAAGATATAGCATCTAGCCAAGACATGATCCTCATCATACTTGTCATTGTATGCTTTATCTTCCTTAGATTTAGGGTTTTCAAGCTTGTTTTCAGAGAGCACATAGCTGATGCGCTCCGCCGAGAGTACAAGCTCCAAATTACGGATCCAATCCGAGTAATTTGGTCCGGTCAATTGGTTGACCTCCAGAAGCCTGCTCAGTGGGTTCATGGATTTCATTTTCTGAAATTGAGAATGCACTATATTAGAACATATAATCATATATTCATATATTCAATTTAGTTTTATTTGATTAAGGCATTTTAAATCAAATTAGTCTTGCTATGTCAACTATGAAAGTTTATTCCCTTATTCACTTTCAAAGTAGGAGATATACTTACCGATATACCTCAAGCAAGAACTGGGATCTCCTCTTTACCTTTGTCATATCCCAATAATATGAGAACTTATGACTCCAATAAAGAGAAGCGGGAACACATTCCGCCTTGCAAGTCCAACTTGCATTTTCCCAATTCGGTCTTTAATATCCGGGCCCACCACCCCTAAGGTGATGTTGACCCGTCATTAATTGAACCAACCGTCAACAGGAATACAACTCGCTATGCACAATCCAATATCGCCCCAATAATATGAGGACTCGATATTGGGGTCACTACGCATATGTCCTTACTCTTTCGAGAAGCGACGAGCCCGATCCAAATGGATCATATGCAGGAGCTGTCACTTCGGACAGGCGTCTCCTACACATAATATTTGGCGACGAAACCCTTCGCCTTGACGGGAGACCATGGATGTCACTTTTGTGATCCTCCACCTCTTATTCAAATTTAATTAATTAACATGAATCATATTCATATAATTAATTCTTCCAAGGGAATTATCAACTCTAATCATATTAGAGTATTCTGATTGGATATAATTAATTCAATCATATTAAATTAATTATCAATCCAATTCAATCAATCAAACTTGATTTTCTTACTTGAATATATATGGTATTATTCTCAAAGTACGTATTAATTCGTATTTTAATAATTAAGAAAAAATACATCTTAATCCCTCGGATATTATCCCGGCCCTACCCGCTGTCATGGCCAGTACTGGCGGGAGTGGGACGGACCGCATACGTTGCAACCCGCTACCCCAGCGATCCCCGACTAGACACCATATCCACCTCGGGAAAGGATAATGCCAAATTGATTAATTTGTACTTGAGATGATCATCGGTTATTCAACCGAAATTGTACCATATAGTAGAAATCAAAACATTTTTGATTATAAGGAAATTTTCTACTCAAATTCCCAAATCCTATTCAAGCATCAAGTTTGAAAGATTGTCGTTTCCAATTATGATTTAGATCACATCTTAATCAATTAATTGGTTGGGACCAAGTCAATTAGCCAAATAATCATGTTTAAATATTTCACAAATATTTTTCAAGATTATTTTATGAAATTAACAATTTAATTTTACTAATTGACAATCACTTGGTTCTAGATTAGGAATGTAATTTCAGTAAGGACCCCTACTCACTAAAATTAACATATCTCAATCAATTTAAATCCAAATTAAGCAAACTCAATTTTCATAGATTGCTAACTTGATTTAGGACAGAACCTAAGTGGAGTTGCACGCATTTCGAGGCGGATGATAACAGTAATTAACTCTTTAATCATGCTAAAATCTACTGTTCCCGCAACAGTGCATACATGTTCAATAAAACAACCATATCTAGAGCATACGAAATCCGATTTACGCAAACTCAGTTCCTATGGTTTCTTTATTTAATGAGGAAAAAAATCCAAGTATTAAATTCGTGTTTACATAATTTAAACAGTGCCGAATTTATCTACTAAACAGATCTGCGAAATCAAATGCGATGAAAACTTTCGCGACCTAAACGAACCCAAGTCTTCCTCGGTTTTTTTCGAATCATATTCGAAACCGTCGACCTAAGGCTCTGACACCACTTGAAGGATATGGAGAAATCTTCAAGCGCATCACGGAAGCGTGATCGTCGTATCAGATACGACGAAGAACGAATAGTCGCACTAGTTGTTCTGTGCAGCGAAATTTAAAAAAAATTTATCTGATGAAACCACATGATCCGAGAACCATTCTCATATCGTTTCATATATAACCACAACAAGTATAATGCAATACCTCTTGAAGCTTGGTTGATCAAGTCTCTACGAAAAAAGAGACCTCCTGTCTCAAGTCCGATCGTCGGAGTAACGGCTTGCGAGCGCGGAGATGAGTCGCGGTGTCCTCGCAATCCAAGATGATCCAAGCACGGTTGCTCCTGATCTCGCCACACGAGATCAAATGTCTCCTTTGTGAGTGAAGCACTCCAAGTAGACGCAGAACCGCAGAGCGTCGAAGCGGCAACACGATGGCGCGGGCGTCGACGATTCTCTCCACCAAGGTGGACGACCACCAAGAAGAGAGGGAGAGAGAGGGCTGTCGAGTATGAGAAAGAGAGAGAGAGAATTTGTGTGCTACAATAGCATGTGTCAAGAGAGAGCATGGCATGCCTCTCTATTTATAGGGTTTTGGGATCCATGGATCTCAATCCATGGGACATATAAAATCAAGGGATGAGATTGATTTATGTCAATCCAATGGTAAAGATTGTTATTGGTAAAACCAACAAATTGTGATTTAATTTTGATTAAATATATTTGATAAATCAAATATATATTAATACCAAATTAAACCAACCAAATAAGGAGAGAGAGAACAATGGAGATCCACCTTCCCCTTTGAAGGGAGGTGACGGCCACCAATCCCACAAGGGATTTGGTGCCGCCCCCTCCTTTCCTAATGGGAGGGCAATCTCATGGATTCCATGAGATTGCATATCTCCTTGTTTTTCTCTCAACTTATTTTCCAACAATTATTTGTTGGTATTTTATTCACCAAAAATAATTCTCAATTATTTTGGGAATATTGCAATCTTGACATTGGAAAATTGTGAATCATATTCACAACCCAAAACTAAATGTAATTTATATTTTCAATTAATTAGACAATGTGTATCCAATACACATTAATAATTAATCCACAAATATAAATTATAATAAGCTCTCTCTAATATATTATAAATCACATTTATAACATATTAGGAATAATTGGATATTACTATCCACATTATTCTTATCCATAATAATTAAATCACATTTAATTATCTTGGATAATCTCTCATACATTATGATAATTAAATCACATTTAATTATCAATTTCTCATTGCGTAGATCTTATGGAATTATTCTTAAAGCATTTAAGAACAATGTTATTACTCCTTAGATACTTGGAGATAAGGACAGGGCGATTGTATTGTTCCACGTATAGTGACTTGGATATTGAGATCACATCTCAAATCCAGATCCCATGGACCTCTCATAGATGCTTGACTAAGTCAAGATCGTAAACCTAATCTTCTCATAGCATCTGAATCTCATTCAGATCAATGTCCAGTATATGGACTAAGATTAGGTGACTTCTCTAATGAAAGGAGTCTCTAAAATCCAGACCTGTTTCATCACTCCCTCGGAATGGAAGCGTCATGGTTATACAATTGTTTATGATCAAATCACCCTTCAGGTATTCCCAATACCTGCACATCCTGCATACTGGAAGACTTATGATCATTATGAAGATATAGATCATTTTTACATTGTCATCTTCATAGTCTGATCATCAAGTTTCTCAATCTTGGTCCTTGGGATATGGTATAGATCATATGCTTTCACAAAGCATATATCTTTACCTTCAAATTCATATCATGCTTCTAAAGCATGATGACCATGCATGGAATTTGGTCAATCCCAATACCTCATGAGTGAGCTCATGTCTCCCGGTTCACAAGTGAACCTGTATGATCCCTTTGAGAGATCATATTACTCATTTGCCCTTACATGCACACCAACTCGCCGGCATATAGACCTTGGTTAGGTCATCATCCTATTGGTCTGCCAAATGTACATACTCAGACATATAGCAATACATCTGTCTCTGGTCAGAGGATGCTTGACTTTGATGTGACAGTATTCATCATAGGTCTTTGGTTATCTCGATCTCGTTAAGTCAACTCATTGACTCAACTAATCTGATACCTCCGAATCAATATTCCCATGCAGAGGACCTGCATCAAGAGATTGATCAGATATCAGTCTAATGAGATAGGATTGCCATCTCCCACTCAGACTGGAGATCACTACTTGTTAATCATTGATGATGCTTGATGAGTTCTCTATCTAACTCCTTAGATATTTATCCCAGCATCAGCCTCTATGGTTCAATCAATGAATCAACAACTGTATGATTATCAAGTTGGCCATGGTACATAACCCTAATTGTACAGAGGGACCTTATAGTGCATTCATTCATTCAATATCAGAAAGGGGAGTAAAACATAATCAATAACTTTTATTGATAAATCATTAATTACAATAACATTTATTGTAGGAATGGTTCGCCTCGGGCTCACATTGCTAACAGGAGGTGGAAGATGAAGCCGGACCATTGGATCAAGTGATGCAACGGTCATAAGGAGGGTGCGAATGAGGGGCATGGATTAGATCGTAGGCGGCATAATCGAAAAGCTCATAAAGCACCACGTGGCGATGGGATGAAGGTGCTAACAAACGGTAGAGATAGTAGTGCCCAGAGAAGACCAGACGACTGCTAGACATGACGCGTGGCATGTTAACCGATAGGTGGGAATGAACGGAGGAGATGCGATCTGGGGCAATATTGAAGGGTCGAGGGTGGCAGGAGAGTGTGCGGTTGAGATGGAGGTATACTGGAGAAGATCTGGTGGTGGAGATGCAGCCATGTGGCACTCTGAGGTTAAGGCGAAGACGAACAACGTGGATGAGATCCCCAGTGGTATGATCGGGTGGTCGAGGAAGGTGCTACGTGTCAAGTGCATAGGAGGGTGGAAGCGAATGAGTGAGATGAAATCAATAGGAGATCGAAGGGCTAGAATCACAACGGAAGTGAATAGCGCATATTGAGGCACTAGGAGATGATCGTGTGGTGTGGGTGATGTCACGCGACGGGCTGAAAACGAGGTGCTGGTGAGCGGTCCAGATTTGATCTGGGTGTTGATCGGGTGGCTGGAAATAGATATAGGAAGAATGGTGAAGATTTGAAGAGGAAAGAGGTGATTCAATGACGGGAAAAATGGGTGCGTGGTGCGTTATGAGCGGGCTGCGTGGCGCAACCAGAAGGTGCCACGTTGCCTAATCACATTATTCAGAGAAAGAAAGTGAATTATGAGATGGAAGATGGCCGAATTTGGAAAAACTCAAAACATGAAAGTTGTTGATCTCGGTGAGATCTAAAAGTTCCATGTTGACAAAAGCAGAAATGAGGTTAAAAAAAAGGTAGAAATATTTTTAAGAGCATTTTAAAGGTTAAAAACACCACGATTTTTAATTTTGCTATTTTTTGGTATTTTTAATTTATTCAATGACTCTGATAATTACAGGGATTTGTCTGGTTTTTATTGACACTTAGTATAAGCTAGGAGGTTAATTTCTGCAAATTAAGAGCATGAAACATGGTTTCATCACCAACTCGGAGAACTTCAGAGGAATTGGATGAGGAGGCATTTCAACATATTTATTCGTCGACTACATGACACTCTGGATGGGTTTTGCTTGGTAGTGCATCTTCCACCAAGGCGAGTTTCTATGGGAAAAGAGATGATAGTCCATCATCTACATAGTTTGTGGAGTTGAAAGAAAAGGTCACAATCTTCACCCGTGAGGTGGAGAGGCCTTATGAAAGGGAGGATGAGTTGCGGGATACCGTCCTCCAGAACATGCAGATGATGGTCCAACTTCATAGGTTGATCAAAGAGGTATCTGGACCGGGTCCTATTCCTCCGCGCTGTGATCGCGATGACAATGATCCACCTACAGATGATGCATCTTTTATGTATATTTAGAATGTTTGACAAGTCTCTAGGAAATTGTAGAGTCTTAAGTGCTGGAACAACTACTTTTTTGAGTGTTTATAGTTTTTTTATATTATTATGCTTGAAAATTTTATCTAATGAATGTATGATATGTTTGTAGTGTTCGAAGACTTGATATGTTTGAATCTTTGATGTGTTTTGATGTGAATGTTTTGATCGAGGATATATAAATACTTTTATAACTTTGGATGCTTTGATATCTCTTTAACAAATCTCCATTTCAACACCTTTATTCTTTCATTTTGGCCTTAAATCCCTAGTTGAATGATGAAATAACATTAATTTGTATAAAAAACATTCATTATATAACCTATAAATGCTAGATAAATATTGGTTTTTAATTCCAAAATAAAAGAATGAAGGAAAAGAAAAGGAAAAGAAATGATGTATTGAAATACTAAATGACCTTAAACCCTGAGACCAAGTCAATATTGACTTAGTCAACAATGAATAAAGAAGAGGGAGACGGGGACATGGATCGTACATAAACGACACACAAATCCCTAATTTAATTCATAAAAAATATCCTTTATATTACCTATTTTAGTATTATTTTACACACCTCAAATAAATATTTGCTTAACTTGAAACTTGTGCATATTAATGAATAAAAAATTATAAAAATAATTGCACTTGAAACAAATATACTATGCAAATGGGACACACAGATAAAAAAGTCCTATTCATAAAATCACAGATCAATATCTTCTCCACATGAACTCAAAACCACTAAACTACCTCCATTGTATTTAAAATCAAATTATCTATGTAATAGAGATGGTTTCATTAAAAATGGAGCTAAGATGCAAAAGCTGGCCTTTTGGGGTCCCATTGTACTATATATCTGCATATTTTATTCATTTAATTTATTTTTTATATTGATACTATTCTTATATTTTCTTTATATAGTTGTAGATATTATCTAAAACATATTAAAGATATAAAGATAAAATAAAATAATTCAAAATACATTAAAATAAATAGTATATTAAAATATATACTATACCTATAATGTATGTACATATATTTTTTTATACATGCAATAAACTTAATAAAATGGAATAAAAATATGTAAAAATGTATTTAATCATACTATAAATATATAAAACATGTATATATGATAATAAAATAAAAAATACAAAATAAAATAAAATAGACAAAACATAGGTAAATATACCTATAAGTCTACTCGTAAAAAGTAACACCTAATAAATAAGGTTGTAAAAATATTTAAAAATAACTTGGAAATAGTACTTAAAATAATATTTTTTATGTTTTAAATTTTATTTAATAAAATGCTTAGATATTTTATTTCTATTTAATTCTTTATTTTTATTTATTTTGTGCTCTTCTCATTTGACATGGACCAATCGGAGGTGGTCCTTCATTGACCTCAGGTCAACTACCCCTTCTGGAGCCTTGTGCATGTCAAACCTGTCTCCTCCCCCTTTTTACTCCCTTTTTCTGTTATGATATACAATGATCAAATTGCTTGGAGTTCTGGACAAAATTTGCTTATTGGATCTCCCTAATTCACGTCTAATCTTATGATCCTATCGATCTTTATAGATCCGGGCGAAATAACTTGCGTATGTTAGCTAGCCCCTCACCTCTACTATAAAAATTCTTTTCTAGCCTTACTTTTGACTTTAATCCGTCATTAATCATTGTAAACCCTTGGAAACACACTCAGGAGAGAACCCTTTATGACAAGAAGTAGCTCCTAATGTACCCAAGCGAGGAGAAGATCAATTGAAGTTGATTCAACCCTACTGCTAAAGCACATATGATGGTTCTGATTCCCTGCCCTCCAGATAGGTGAGGCCTCTTATTTATCTATCTATCATTTCTATTCATTTTCTGATTCTTATGTAATAGTATGCTTTATTTCTTTTGATTTCTGTAAAAAATCCAAAAACCCCAAAATTTTCACAACTTGGAGCTCTTGAGCTCTAGGTCTTCATTCTCGATCAAACATCACCATTCCAACTCGCACAACACCTCATTTCACACCTCTTCACATTCTCCATCCACGGAAGACCTCTCTCACCTTGATTCTGCACAAATCAGGTCCCTCAGATCTCGTCCATCATCTTCGCCTAAGAACAATTCATTTCATTCCATTTCCCCTACATTTTACTCCATATGAGGTCGAGAGTCTTTGCCCTCAAGCCATAAATCTAACAATGTAACTCTTGGAAGTTGAGAGGCCCGTTTAGGGTTGATTCCACTCACTACAGAAGCATTCCAAAAATCGAACTTCATCAAGCTCACGGGTCCCTACTGATGGGACTCAGACCTTCTTGAGAATGCCATCCGCTTCAGAGGCCTCCCATCAATGATTCAACCTTATCCATGGCCAGAGATTCATCCAACGAACCCCGTAGCTGTCGGATGACGCCTCCTCCCCAGTTGTGATAAAGATCACCAATTGTGAGCTGTAGCGACCGCCAAACCAGATGAGGATCTGATCTAATTCGTCAATCATCAAACCATTATCCACTTTCCATAGAGTGCCACAGGTCTAAGTGATCACATCTGCACAGTCGGTCGATGCATGGGTTTTGAGTATTTTGCAACTTCACCCTCCAACATTTCTGATTTTCTTTATTCCTCAAACTTTTCTTTGTATTGTAATGAATTTTGTAACATTTGTGTGTAGACCTCTGTACTTGTTGAATATTGCACTTAGGTCCCTTGCCAGGTCACCTCACGTGCCCACACATGTGTGGTGCCAGGATATTTTACAAAGATACCCTCCCAAGTTTCCTTATTTCTTTTTCATTTCCAAAACTTGCAAATTAAGTGTAAAACTTTTGTGAAATTTACATGTTTCTTGAAAATTGTTTTATTTGCGAAAATACCCTTGCTAATTCTTATTTAATGTAAAATATTTGTCTTATTTTTAGAATTGGTCATGAATGTTGTTATATGGGTATAAAATGATTAAATTTCTTGTAAATTGCTTTAGGTCCTTTATTTCCTGAATTAATTATTTTTGTGTATTTTAAATGTTTTAAATAGTTTTTCCTTCCTAAAAATTCTAGAAAATTACCTTAATTGCATGGAACTCTATTTTATCACACATATTTTTCTTGGAGAATCTAAAGCTATTTTTCTATTTATAAAAATACAAAACATTGCATGTTTCCCTATTTGAGCTTAGAAAAATTATAAAAATTTCAAAACCTCCATAAAAATTCATAAAAAAACATATTAGATATATTTTGTAGTATTCTTATACATAACCAAAAGTCACAAAAATTACAAAATAAAACATTTAAAATCATAAAACTCTAGAAATTTTATCAAAATTGGAGAAATCCCTAAAAAATAAAAAATTCTTTTAACCTTTTGAATAGTTCATTTAGTTTATAAGAAAATTGATCTTGGGCCTTATATGATTTGTTAGATATTTTTATGCCATTTGAATCTCTTGATTTTCTTTTTTGTACTGTTTTATTGCTTTTCTATTTTTAAAAATCCATAAAAAGTCTCAAAAATTTCTTAAAAATCACCAAAAATAGAGAAAAACCTAAAAACACAAAAAAGTTTTATTATAAAAAATTATTTATTATTTGATATTTTAAACTTCAAAAAAGGTTAAATTTTTTATTGTATATATCACTGTTTTATATACATATATTCATTATATATATTATTTTATATCATTAAAATAAAAAAATATTAAAATATTTTCAAAATTAAAATAAAAATCATATAATAAAAAACCTAAAAGAACAAAAAAATCACCTTAGTAGACATCAGACCTTTTCTCTATTCCCCTCTGCACTCTATGGTATGACACTAGTAATTATACACTATACACATATTTTGTATAGTTAAATTAAAAATAAATTTTGACTCACACATTTGCATTGATTTATTATATATTGTGGGTTGATTGGTGTTTACTTCTCTTTGATAGGATACCGAGTGTCGCGAGAGTGATCAACACAATGATTGCCAGATCTGACTTGTCGAACACCGCAGACCCTCCAAGACTGGATGTTAGACACCCTCGATTTTTGCAGGCAATCAAATGGCTTCGTTGCTTGGGAGCTATGGTTAAGTAGAGTAGAGTTGTCTACTTATTTTTATTTCCTTATCTACTATAGTGTCACGTCTTCTCTCTTTACTCTATTTTCTCTATAATACGTTTTGACCATATTTCTTATTTGATTTTTTTAAAAGAAACTTTGATTTTAACGATCCTAAAATTGTGGGCTCAACTAAACTCTAGTTAAAAGGAATCTAACTTCTCTAATTACTAGACTCTCTCTATGTACATATAGTATAAGGATATGACTTGTAATATGTACTGCAATCATGAGAGTTTAGCCGAGATGTCGCTCAACGTCCCAATCTAAGAGACCTTCCTCAAGACCTAATCCTCAAAACTAAGAAATACGTATGTTCTTGCATTCAATCCGCCATCTCAGTAGTTTGTCAGTCTTGAAAGTATAGATGGAAGTCCTGTTGATGGATGGCATATGATTGTGTCATTTCTTCTTTCCGTCACATTAGAACTAGGGCCCTCTCAAGTGTCTTATTACTCAACACATATTTTAGGTTGTTGATCAGTGTATCCATCAAGAGACCTTGGAGTCGTATGCACTTGTTTCCCTGAGAGTGCACTGGGGTGTGTCTCTTTCGACACTCAAATTTGTTTCACTATATGACACAAATCCCTTTTTGGGTGCTATATTGACTCCATGTCATAATATTATTGGTACAAATGGACACTTTGAAATGGTTGGGAGATCTCACCTTTGATGGAATCTCTTTGTAATTGACTTTGTATTGAGAGATTTTTCATTCATGTGATGCCCACGGATCCGGGTTACCTTTTACACAACACATGCAATATTATATTCGTAATTTATCGCATGAAATTACTGAAAATGAGGGAATAATTTTCACATTTTGAATGACATTCACAATGAATGTAAACAACCACATAACTAACAACAAGTGTCACCAAATTTCATTGCATTAATTTCCATATACCATTACATGTAACAAAAGAAACTACATTATGTACATGTGTCCGAAAATGTAGAAGAGAAGGGGAAACATTTACATTATCTTATACAAAAAATATACACCATCGAGAGTCTTTACGTAAACTCAGGGTCAACTGACAATCTATTGCGATGCAGGCATCTTGCCTACCATACATGATAGGAACTAGAGAAATGTCAACAAATGCTGGTACCAATAAAATTTATTATAAATAAAATTGGTAATTTAGTGGTTTCAAAAAGAATGCAAGTAGATGGGTGATGATAGTTAAGTTTAACAAGCTACTTGCATGGAAATTATTTTTCAAGTTGTTCAGTATGCGAATCCCCTGATCAACCATCATGCCATAACATTCCATATATAACATTTCACATATTACTTACTTGATCCATATGTTTTTTATTATCTTTTCATTACTTAAGACTCGTATTTATGGTTCTTAGAATTATGGATGATGAGTTTCTGATATGATCTTTATCATTATCTAATTCTTAAGCATGGTGGATAGTCTATGGTCTTCATTTGAGTGTGGACTCATACTATGACTCTAAGGCATGACGAATGCCCTAGGGTTGGGCTGCCTCCGTAGGCATGCAATGGAGTATAATGCATCCTAACTAAGTTCCCAACATATCCACTAGCCTCTCCTAAAATGTATAAGAGTAGTTATAAATCTTGATTAATGTCGATGATTGATGATTCCGTCTCACAATCTTTCTTTGCCATACCTACTAGCGGCATAGTAAACAACCTCAAGAACAATATCAACTCAACTGTAACTAAACTATAGCCAACTCTCAAAAGTAACCAAGCTCAACTCCAGCTAACCAGTACCTTTTCTTCGCCAAGACCTATAGGCGGAACATTAACCAAAACTCAAGTGGTGATGAAGCCTCCTAAGAGACATTTCCGTCTGGCCCTCCCAGTGGAAGTACAATTCAGGAGAGGGCTAGGCACACTCCCAAACTCCGCCCTTGAGATGGGTGGGAGAGACTTTTCGGACAAAGTCACACAAAAAACCTACCCGACCGGAATGAGCAAAAAGAGTGATAAGAAACCAAAACCAAGGGTCCTCTAGCCTAGGCATCCTACTGAAACATGGTGATGAATACACATTTCATCATCTTTATTCATTTATTTTAGCTTAAAATCCCTTATAAAACACATGTAAATATCACTAATTCTATTCTTTTACTAAATCTAATTATTGGGTTAATATTGTATATTTATCACTATTTTAATCTAAAATAAATGAATAAATAAAGGAAAAACAAAGAAAATCAGAGACTATATATATGCAATAGATACATGCTGAATCAGACCTAGATAGAAGGTCAAGACTTGACCTGACCGATAGGGAATAAAGTTGGGGGAGATAAGGCTTAATTACCGGAATATCCAGAAAATTTACTTGTCACATATACATATCCATCATATGTATAATATTATCTATATTCCACATTCTTTAATTTATTCATCACCAAATATTTTGTAAATAATAATTATTTTTTCCTTACATTTGTGAATAAAATTTTTTGCAAATAATAAAAATAATTTCAAAAAAAACTTGTATATATCATATAAATAACATCACTCCCAACAAGCCACATATCTCAACTTTTAAGATCGATATTTTCCCACATAGATTCCAAATTTATAAAACTCACTTTCACTGTACTCCAAATTAAATTTTCTTTAAAATGAAGGTGATTACATAAAATTCAGAGTTAAGGTGTGAAATATGGCTAATTGGGGTACTATTGTATAATATACCTACATATTATGTATATGATTTAATTATTTGTGCATAATTGTAAATATTGTATTTTAAACTAATTGTGAATATTGTATTTAACTCATATAAAATATAAATAAAAATCACAAAATAAAAAACCAACAAAAATAAAATCATGTATATATTGTATATGTATCACCTTGTATAAACTGTACCTGTACATATTTAATTAATCTAATAAATTAATTCTTACAAATCAAATAAAAATATTATTAAAACCCTTTCAAAATACTACAAATAAATAAAATATCAAAGGATGTAGATATTTATGTAAAAAAATCAATTAAGATTTAAAATCCTATATAAATAGGTATACATACTGATAAATAACAGTTTGCATTTATTTTAACCCTTGTAAACACATTATTTAATAAAATAAAAATAACTAAAATTAACTTTATTATTAATTACATTTTTTATTCGCATGGCCTATTTTTTAAAATTCACTTTTGATTTTTAATTGAATTATTTAACTTTTTATTGAAATTTTGTCGTTTAGCCCATTTTGGAAGCATTCTCTGCACACTCTAATATGTTGACCTGGGTCAACTAGTTAGTTTGCACTGCCTCCCTCGCTAACCTCGCTTCGCCATAACTTCACCTAATTTCCCATGCACCTCTGATCTATAACTCCTCCCAATTCCTTCTCCATTCTTTATGTCTGATTATTTCTCTCACTCGCTAGCCCCTCATCTCCACCTATCACTCCATGATCTGAGCCTATTTTGAATTTTAAAATGAACAGAACTTCATCTTATAAATTTCACTCCACCTCCAGCGAGCTCTAGCTCCGTCCTTTGGCCATCTTCCCCCCGAAGATCGATCCATGGATTTGGAGTTATAATTATAATTTTTCAAAACATTTTTTTTATTTTTGGTATTTTATTAGATATACATGGACAAAAACGTGCTCATTTTAATTTTACTAAATAGTTAAATTTCCAAAAATGCTAAAATAAAAAGGGGGCTTAAAATAATTTAACAAACATTTCTATCCTATTTTTGCATATTTTTTGGAGCATGGGGGCCATTTTTGTTAAATGAAATTCAAGATCCAAAATTCATAAACTAAAAAGGCATAATTGCAAATAAAAGAAATTTCAGGGGCTCGTGTGCAATTTTCCCAAAAATATACATTTTGTTGGAGTAAAAGTAAATACAAAAAGGCACAAGGGTATCCTTGCAATTTGGCCAGTTCATGGGATGACAGGAGGTACCTTGCATAGACCTAGATGGAATATGAAAGAAATATAGGGGTCTTACTTGCAATTTCACCATTTTATTTACACTATACATTTTATTTTGTAAACTAATGAATAAATACAAAAAGTACCCATGCGAGAAGTGCAATTCACCCCTTTCTTGCCAACCATCGGAAGACTATACTAATTCAACTTGCCACACATCGCCATCTGGACGACGGATACTAGTTCGACGGTCTACAGTTGTGATTAGATCCCAGGCATGAGATCAACAATGTAGGTGAGGTTTGATCAGACGATGGAGATCAAACAAGGGCGAGTGATGAGATCGGACGACAGGGAGGGGGACATGAAGAACATGGAAAACACTCGTGGATATTGAGTTTTGATTATTCCTTCTAAGACGCTCGGGTCACCTTGAATGCTAAGGCATAGAGAAAAATGGAGCTAAGGCTCCTCCTCTCATAATGGCTGCTGCAGAAGGTCCGCTGGAGCTTCGGTGAAGTCGTTCGAGCTTGGGAAAGGGAAGGAGATCCAGGTACATGTTCTACTCCAAAATCGACTCCCAAGGGAGTCCTTCGGCCTCCAGAACCTGCTGGAGTTAGTCACAACAAAAAGGAAGTGCTGGAGGCTTATTGGCGTAGATGGACGATAGGTGTGATGTGTGATGACTACTCCGACGAGGTGGCGGAGGTGGACAACCATATCTCTAGACCCGTATAGGATCTGGGTGAGTGGAGGGGTTTGCGATGAAAGAGAATTAATAGGGACACATGTGGGGGTGATAGGTACGGCGACAAATGGTCGGATACAAGTGGAAGGGTTCACGAAGCTCCGCTCCGGTGAACTACAATCTAGTAATATGCGAAATCAAACGATAAAATGACTAAACTAAATGTAGGAATTAAAAACCTAAGCTAGTTCTATCTAAAGGGCAATGACAACAACTCTTATACCTACCAGTTAAAGCAGGGAGCAGGGCGGCTGGTGACGACTACAGTGGGTCACCTCCTCCTCCGCGAGCCGCTCTAGACCTCAGGGGATCTCCCTCTATCAGAAGAGCAAGGGTACTCTCTAGGACAAGGTGTAGGGTCTCTAAGGCTCAGAACAATGACCAAAAATTGAAGGGAAAGAAGGAGGTATTATTTATACACATAGGTAGACACCCTTATTAGCTGGAGGATTATGAGAAATACAAGTTATTTACACGAAATCTATAGGGTCAATGTGAATCATGGAGTATCAATGATTATTTCTTATGAAGGGATCGAGTGTGATGGATCGATGATACACCCTTGAAAAATGGAGGAAAATGAGGGAAAAGAGGGGTGTCAGCGGTCAGACGTCGACCACTACAGGACAAAGCAGTTCAATTTATTCGAAAATAAATAATTAAAAATGGTAATTGATTTCATTAATTTTTGAGTATAAAATAAAAAATTGTTTATTATTTTATTAGTATTCTAATATGTTTTTATTTATTTTTGGATGTTATTTATTATTAGTTAATTTTTAGGGGTATATTTATAGGTATATTCATCTATCTTTTAGATTTTTTATTTTTATGTTATATTTTATTATTTAATTTTCATATTTTTTGTATTTTATTTTTATATACATAATTATATTTACATAAATCATCTATAAATTATATAGGGATAAATGTAGGTATTTCATCTATGTATTTAGCTATATAATTTATTTTGAAATATTTTCTTTGGTTTTGTTTTAGAATACAGATAATATTTACAAGAGTATAAAAATATATAAGAATGAAGAATAAAATAATGAGATTTACTTTTATTTATATACACTGATAAGTATAGGTATTTTACCTATGTATTTTATATAATTATTTTATTTTAATGTTTTATTGATGGTTTTCTTTGGTTTTAATATGTAGTATTATATAAATAATGTTTACAAAATTATAAAATATAAAATTATAAAAAATAAAGAATAGATAAATTGAATATTTTATTCGGGTATCTTGTATAATAAGGGTCCAAAACCTGACTTTCACACCTTAACTCAAAAAATATGAAACCACCTTCATTAAATAGCTTATTAAAAGTTATATACATTAAACGTGATTTTGATATATTTTGATTTTTTATTTGAGAGATATGGGTATGGGAAGTTGAGATTTTGGAATCTTATTTAGAGTATAGGTTTCACATTATATATTATTTTTATATGAAATCAATTTTGTATTTTTCTATATATTATTATCTACAACTTTCATATACAAAGTTTCTTTATTGGAGGTATAAAAAGTGGAAAATAAAATTGGTCCCAAAATTGAATACATAATGAATAAATGAGAATTTTATTGTATTATTGGCCCTTATCTCCCCCTACCTTATTCCTTGTCGACCAATTCAATTCTTGACTTGGACTCGGGGTTTAGGGTCGTAAAATACCTTTATTATTTTATTCATTTTCTTTTCTTTATTCTATAATTTTGGACTTAAAAACATTATTATTTACATAATGAATGCAATAAATATTGAATGTTATTTTGTACAATTTAATGCTATTTACATGCAATAGCTAGGGTTTTTATGGCCAAAATGATAGAATAAAGGTGATGAAATGGAGATTCATCACCCTCCTATACTTGCCTTTGCTAGTTCCTAGCAAACACTTATGCAATAAGAGCAGATAATTAAAAGCAAAGAAAAGAAAAAGGAAAAAAGTGGATTAAGTTTAGTCATCAAACTTATCTTCCCAAAATCAAAGTTTGGAGCTTAAGTCAGACCCTTGGAATTTAGGTGCTAATGGGAACCTTATTAGGAATCAGATTTGAAACACAACGGCCTTCGAGAATCCCAAAATGCTCCTCGAGTCTCAATAGCCAGGTAAAAATAGTTCAACTGTTATGCAAATCCTTGTGACGATGAATCTTACTTGTATAGTGTATGTGATAGTGGCTCCCCTCAACTGAAATGACAAAGAGACTGATTTCTCCAGGATGACAACCCAATGATTCCCAAATCTAGCAACTCTTTTCTCGAGGAGTGGGCTATTCCCTTTTAAGTTAAAGTAACAATCAGCTCAAGAGGAGGGGGTGAAGAGAAGAATGGACGGTAGCCAGTGTAGCTATCTATCTTAGGATGCATGACCAGTGTAGTCAAGTCATCCAGCTACATGCTCACATGATATGACTTGGAAGCTCAAGCTTGAAGGATATGGAATTATCCTCAAGCGCATCACGGAAGCGTGATCGTCATATCGGATACGACGAGGAATGACTAGTCGCACTAGTTGTTCGGTGCAACGGAATTTAAAAAAATTTCATTCGATAAAACCACATGATCCGAGAACGATTCTCAGATCGTTTCATCTATAACCAAAACAAGTATAATGAAATACCTCTTGAAGAGTGGTTGATCAAGTCTGTAAGAGAAGAGACCTCCTATCTCAAGTCCGATCGTCGGTGAGACCTCTTGTGAGCGCGGGGATGAACCACGTTGTCCTCGCAATCCAAGAAGTTGATCCAAACGTAGTTTCTCCTGATCTCGTCGCACGAGATCTAACGCCTCCTTCGTGAGTGTAGCACTCCAAGAAGATGGAGAACCGAAGAACGTCGAAGCGGCGGTGCGGTGGTGAGAGCGTCGACGATTCTCTCCTCTAGGGTGTGGTGGACGGCCACCAAAATTTGAGGGAGAGAGGGCTGTCATGTATGAAGAGAGAGAGAGAGAGAGAGCTCCAAA
This sequence comes from Ottelia alismoides, assembly GCA_037367405.1. Taxonomy (NCBI): domain Eukaryota; kingdom Viridiplantae; phylum Streptophyta; class Magnoliopsida; order Alismatales; family Hydrocharitaceae; genus Ottelia; species Ottelia alismoides. Next base: position 410,375 of record JAZKJV010001986.1, read on the forward strand.
ATTGCATGTAAAGAGAAAGCATGGTATGCCTCTCCATTTATAGGGTTTTGGGATCCATGGAACTCAATCCATGTGACATATAAAATCAATGGATGAGATTGATTTATGTCAATCCAATGGTCAAGATTGTTGTTGTCAAAAACAAAAAATTTGGATTAAAATATATTTGACAAAATCAAATATAAATTAGTCCTAAATCAAACCAATAAATAAGGAGAGAATATACATGGAGATCAACATCTTCCATGTATATCCAAGTGGACGGCCACCCATTCCTATTTGGAATAGGGTGCCGCCACCTTGAGATGTCAAGGAGGCAATCTCATGGATTTCCATGAGATTGCATATCTCCTTGAATTTCTCTCCTATTTATTTGCAACAAATTTTGTTGGGTTTTATTCTTCAAAAATAATTCACAATTATATTTGAGAATATTGCAATCTTACCATGGAAAAAATTGTGAATCATATTCACAACCCAAAACAACATATAATTTACATTGTCAATTAATCACACAATGTGTATCCAATACACATAATAATTACCATATAAATTATAATTGGCTCTCTCTAATACATTATAAATCACGTTTATAATATACCATGAATAATTGAATATTTCTATCCACATTATTCTTATCCATAATAATTAAATCACATTTAATTACGTTGGATAATTTCTTCACACATCAATATGATTAAATCACATTTAATCATCATTTCTTCATTGCTTAGATCTTATGGAATTATTCTCGAACCCTTCAAAAATAATGCAATCTCTCCTCAGATACTTGGAGATAAGGCAGAGCAATTGTATTGTTTCACGTATAGTGACTTGGATGTTGAGATCATATCTCAAATCCAGATCCCATGGACCTCCCACTGATGCTTGATCAAATCAAGACCGTAGACCTAATCTTTTCATTGCATTTGAATCTCACTCAGATCAATGTCCAGTTCATGGACTAAGATTAGGTCACTTTTCTAATGAGAGGAGTCATTAAAATCCAAACCTATTTCATCACTCCCTCGGAATTGAAGCGCCATGGTTATAAAATCGTATATGATCACATCACCCTCAGGTATTTCCAATACCTGTACATCCTGCATACTGGAAGACCTATGATCATTCTGAAGATAAAGATCACTTTTATACTGTCATCTTCAGGGTTAGATCGTTTAAGTTTCTCAATCTTGGTCATTGGGATTTGGTATAGATCATATGCTTTCACAAAGCATATATCTTACCTTCACATTCATGTCATGCTTCCAAAGCATGATGACCATACATGGAATTTGTTCAGTCCCAATACCTCATGAGTGAGCTCATGTCTCCCAGTTCACAAGTGAACCTATATGATCCCTTTGAGAGATCGTATTACTCATATGTCCTTACATGCACACCAGCTCGCCAGTGTATAGACCTTGGTTAGGCCATCAACCAATTGGTCTGCCAAATGTACACACTCAGACATATAGCAATACATCTATCTTCGGTCAGAGGATGCATGCCTATGTTGTGACAGTATTCAACGTAGGTCTTTGGTTATCTCGATCTCGTTAAGTCAACCCATTGACTCAACTAACCTGACACCTCTGAATCACTATTCCCATGCAGAGGACCTGCATCAAGAGGTCAGTCAGATATCAACCATCTGAGATAGGATTGCCATCTCCTATTCAGGTTGGAGATCATTACTTAATAATTGTTTGATGATGCTTGATGAGTCCTCTATCTAACTCCTTAGATATTCATCCAAGCATCAACCTCTATGATTCATCCATTGAATCAACAGCTGTATGATCATCAAGTTGGCCATGGTACATAACCCTTATTGTACAGAGGGACCCTATTGTGCATTCATTCATTTAATCTCAGAATGGGAGTGAAAAATAATCAATGACTTTCATTGATAATTTATTCATTACAATAACATTTATTGTAGAAATGGTTCGCCCGGGGCTCACATTGTTAACAATCTCCCACTAGCCCTCAGAACCATTCAGGTACAATCCTTAAACCCATACTCATTACATGCTGGTCATAAACCTTCTGTGTCAGAGGTTTGGTAAGGGGATCAGCAACGTTGTCGACAGAGGCCACCATGGTGATGATGATGTCACCACGTTTTTGTATCTCCCGAATGATGTGGTATTTCCTTTCCACGTGCTTGCTCTTCTGATGCCATCTGGGTTCCTTTGCCTGGGCAATGGCTCCCTTGTTATCGCAGAGTAACGGGATGGGAGTATCAGAGGAAACTACGCCAAGCTTCAAATTCTAGCAAGAACGAATTTCTAAAATCAAAATATTCTATTTTGGAAGAACTCAGTTGGAATTGGAAAAAAAATCCTATCATAGGTATCCCATTGACTTGAGTTTCGAAATACAACTATCAGAATAATTCATAATTTTATTTTAAAATGCTTTGCAAAACGATCAATTAAACAATTGATACAATTCGATTACTCAATTAGTAGTACCTTTAAAGTCCACTCCTTCCCCATACTACGAGTGAAAGGGAAAATGTAAAGACTACCATTAAAGTAGCCCAAGCGAGACTTACTATATCCATGTAAATTATGTCCCCTATCTTCTTTATGAAATGAAGGAATTATTCTATTATTGATCACCAATCATAGTGGAATCAATGGTGCAGAGTCAAAATAGGATTTTGACTTAAAGCTATTATGGATGAAACAATCCTATGAACTCGCTTGTAACAAATTCCTATATTTATAGTATTCATATCTATAGTATAGTAACTCTGGTAAAATCGGAGGACGAACTTGCGCAACCACACCGCCTCCTTTGCAACATTCCATGCGGCAATGTATTCGGATTCTGTTGTTGAATCTGCAGTAGTGTCCTGCTTCTTGCTTCTCCAGCTCACAACACCACCATTCAACAAGAACACAAACCCTGATGTCGACTTTCAATCATCTATATCTGATTGGAAGTCAGAATCTGTATATCCCAAGACTTGGAGATCACCATCTCCATAGACTAAGATGTAATCTTGCGTCCGTCTTAGATATTTGAATATGTTATTTATTGCATTCCACTGTTTCTCTCCATAGCAGGATTGGTAACGACTTACCACTCCCACTGCATGGCAGATATCTAGCCTAGTGCACATCATGGCATACATTAAGCTTCCTACAAGTGATGCATAAGGACATCCAGCTATGGACTTCTATTCCTCAACAGTTTGAGGAGCCATTCCTTTAGACAGGTGGATACCATGTCTTAAGGGTAGGAATCCTTTCTTAGAACTATCCATACGGAATCGTTCAAGAATCTTCTTAATGTATCCAAGTTGTGATAATCCCAAAATCCTCTTTTCTCGATTTCCGAACAGCTTCAGGCCTAAGATGTAAGAGGCTACTACAAGATCTTTCATCTCAAAGGTATGGGATAGCCAAATCTTGACACTGGTCATCATCCCTGTATCATTCATATGATAAGGATGTCATCTACATAAAGCACGATGAACACAATGGCGCTCCCACTAGTCTTCTTGTATACACAAGGTTCATCAAGATTCTGCACAAAATCATAACTCTTTATGGTTTCGTCAAATCTGATGTTCCAGCTACGAGAAGCTTGCTTGAGCCCATAGATGGATTTCTTCAGCTTGCATACTTTGCCATCATCAGTCAAGAAGCCCTGGGGCTGCTCCATGTAGATATCCTCCTCGAGGTATCCATTGTGGAAAGGCGTCTTGACGTCCATCTGCCAGAAGTCGTAGTCAAGATATGCAGCTATAGCTAGCAATGTCCTGATGGATTTAAGCATAGCCACAGGAGGGAATGTCTCATCGTAATCGATGCTTTCTCTTTGTGTGTAGCCCTTGGCCACTAGTCGTGCCTTGAAAGTCTCTACTTTCCCATCAGGTCCCCTCTTTCATACCTGCTAAGGCTTTACCTTTGTATGAGGACTTCAGGTATTCTGGGCAGTTACGCCTCCACTGCCTCGACTTTTTGCAGTGGTGACAGACGCCGGTTTTCTTCGATGCCATTAGAGTGGATGCATTGGAAGAAGAGCCAGCACTTTTTCCCTTCTTCTTTCTCTTCTGGGCCGGGCCCTTCCGAGAACCTTGCTTCCGACCGCGCTTCCCTCTGACCTGTGCAACCATTGCACTGCCAGCGGGACCATCCTTCTTCATTACATCTTCCGCAGATTTCAATGCGGCAAGAAGACTAGCACTTGTCAATTCCAGCTTGTTCATGTGGAATGACACTACAAAGTTATTGAAATATTTGGGCAACAACAGCAGAATGAAGTCAGCTTGCATGTCTGCATCCATTGTTGCCCCAAGAGTCTCCAGCTCCGACAAGTACCCAAACATTTTGAGTACATGTTCACGGACCGAAGTCCCTTCCAGCATCCTGCAGCAAATGAGGTCTTTCATAACATTGTACGGCTGGGTGCGGTTAATGTCACCAAAAATGTCCTTAAGATTCTGCATTATCTCCTGGCAGGTACTCATCTCCACATGTTGCTTCTGCAGAACATTGGAGAGAGAACCTAGGATATAACATCTAGCCAAGACATGATCTTCATCATACTTGTCATTGAATGCTTTTTCTTCCTTGGATTTAGGGTTTTCATGCTTGTCCTCGGAGAGCGCATAACTTATGTGCTCAGCAGAGAGAACAAGCTCCAAATTACGGATCCAATCCGAGTAATTTGGGCCGGTCAATTGGTTGACCTCAAGAAGCCTACTAAGTGGGTTCAAAGACTTCGTTTTCTGAAATTAAGAATGCACTATATTAGAATAAAAAAATATTCATATTTATAACATTTGATTAAGGTATTTTAAATCAAATTATTATTGCATTGTCGACTTTGAAATTTCATTCCCTTAATCACTTTCAAAGAAAGAGATATACTTATCGCTATATCTTTAGCAAGAATTGGGATCTCCTCTTTATCTTTGTCACATCCCAATAATATGAGAATCTGCAACTCCAATAAAGAGAAGCGGGAACACATTCCGCCTTGCAAGTCCAACTTGCATTTCCCAATTCGGACTTTAACACCCGGGCCCACCACCCCTAAGGCGATGTTGACCCGTCATTAATTGAACCAACCATCAACAGGAATGGTACTCGCTATGCGCAATCCAATATCGCCCCAATAATATGAGGATCCGATATTGGGGTCACTACGCATACGGCATTACTCTTTCGAGAAGCAAAGAGCTCGATCCAGATGCGCTTGCATACAGGAGCTGTCACTTCGGACAGGCGTCTCCCACATGCAATCCCTGGCGACGGAACTCTTCACCTTGACCGAAGACCATGGATGTCACTTATGTGATCCTCCATCTCATATTCAAATTTTAATTAATTATCATGAATCACATTCATATAATTAATTCTTCCAAGAGAAATAATAACTCTATTCATGATAGAGTGTCTCAATTGAACATAATCAATTTAATCACATTAAATTAATTATCAATCCAATTCAATCAACAAACTTGATTATTTTACTTGAATATATATGGTAATATCTCAAAATACGTGTTAATTAGAATTTTAATAATTAGAAAATACACCTTGATTTTCTCCGGCATTATACAGTCCCTACCCGCTGTCATGGCCAGTACCGACGAGAGTGGGACGGACCACATACATTGCAACAACCCGCAACCCCAATGCTCTCCGACTAGACACCATATCCACCTCGGGAAAGCATAATGCCATATATATCAATTTGTACTTGAGATGATCATCGGTTTTTCAACCGAAATTATACCATATAGTAATAATCAAAACATTTTTGATTATAAGGAAATTTGCTACACAAATTCCCAATCCTATTCAAGCATCAAGTTTGATGATTGTGTTTCCAATTAAGATTTAGATCAAATCTAATCAATTAATTGGTTGAGGCCAAGTCAATTATGTAAATAATTATCTTCCAATATTTCACAAATATTTTTCATGATTATTTCACGAAATTAACAATTAATTTCACTAATTGACAATCACCATGTTCTAGATTAGGACTGCAATTTTAGTAGTGACCCCTACTCACTAAAATTAACATATCTTAATCAATTTAAATCCAAATTAGACAAACTCAATTTTCAAAGATTGCTAACTTGATTTAGGACAGAATAAAAGTGATTTTTCATGCATTTCGAGGAAGATGATAACAGTAATTAACTCTTTAATAATGTTAAAATCTACTGTTCCCGCAACAATGCATACATGTTCATTAAAACAACCATATCTCGAGCATACGAAATCTGATTTACACAAACTCAGATCCTATGGTTTTCTTATTTAATGGGGAACAAAATTCAAGCAAAATAATTCGTGCTTAAAAATTTTAAACATGGCCGAAATTATTTACTAAACAGATCTGCGAAATCAAATGCGATAAAAACTTTCGTGACCTTAACGAACCCAAGTCATCCTCGCTTTTCGAATCATATTCGAAACCATCGACCTAAGGTTCTAATACCACTTGAAGGATATGGAATTATCCTCAAGCGCATCACGGAAGCGTGATCGTCGTATCGGATACGACGAGAACGACTAGTCGCACTAGTGCAGCGGAATTTAAAAAATTTTCATTCGATGAAACCACATGATCCGAGAATGATTCTCAGATAGTTCATCTATAACCACAACAAGAATAATGCAATACCTCTTGAAGCGTGGTTGATCAAGTCTCTAAGAGAAGATACCTCCTGTCTCAAGTCCGATCGTCGGTGACACTGCTTGCGAGCGCGGGGATGAACTGCGTTGTCCCCGCAATCAGAGAAGTTGATCCAAGCGTAGTTGCTCCTGATCGCGTCACAGAGATCGAACGTCTCCTTCGTGAGTGTAGCACTCCAAGAAGACGGAGAACCGAAGAACCTTTACTCGGTGGCACGGTGGCGAGAGCGTCGACGATTCTCTCCTCTAGGTTATGGTGGACGGCCACCAAAATTAGAGGGAGAGAGGGTTGTCGTGTATGAAGAAAGAGAGAGAGAGAGAGAGCGAGCTCCAAAATTGCATGTATAGAGAGAGAGCATGGTATGCCTCTCTATTTATAGGGTTTTGGGATCCATGGATCTCAATCCATGTGACATATAAAATCAATGGATGAGATTGATTTATGTCAATCCAATGGTCAAGATTGTTGTTGTCAAAAACAACAAATTTGGATTAAAATATATTTGACAAAATCAAATATAAATTAGTCCTAAATCAAACCAATAAATAAGGAGAGAATATACATGGAGATCAATATCTTCCATGTATATCCAAGTGGATGGTCACCCATTCCTATTTGGAATTGGGTGCCACCACCTTGAGATGTCAAGGAGGCAATCTCATGGATTTCCATGAGATTGCATATCTCCTTGAATTTCTCTCCTATTTATTTGCAACAAATTTTGTTGGGTTTTATTCTTAAAAAATAATTCACAATTATATTTGAGAATATTGCAATCTTGCCATGGAAAAAATTGTGAATCATATTCACAACCCAAAACAACATATAATTTATATTGTCAATTAATTACACAATGTATATCCAATACACATAATAATTAATCAACACATATAAATTATAATTGGCTCTCTCTAATACATTATAAATCACATTTAGGATATCATGAATAATTGAATATTTCTATCCACATTATTCTTATCCATAATAATTAAATCACATTTAATTACATTGGATAATTTCTTCACACATCAATATGATTAAATCACATTTAATCATCATTTATTCATTGCTTAGATCTTATGGAATTATTCTCGAACCCTTAAGAATAATGCAATCTCTCCTCAGATACTTGGAGATAAGGACAGGGCAATTGTATTGTTCCACGTATAGTGACTTGGATATTGTGATCATATCTCAAATCCAGATCCCATGGACCTCCCACTGATGCTTGATCAAATCAAGACCGTAGACCTAATCTTTTCATTGCATCTGAATCTCATTCAGATCAATGTCCAGTTCATGGACTAAGATTAGGGCACTTCTCTATTGAGAGGAGTCACTAAAATCCAAACCTGTTTCATCACTCCCTCGGAATGGAAGTGTCATGGTTATACAATTGTATATGATCACATCACCCTCAAGTATTCCCAATACCTGTACGTCCTGCATACTAGAAGACCTATGATCATTCTGAAGATAAAGATCACTTTTATATTGTCATCTTCAGGGTTAGATCATTTAAGTTTCTCAATCTTGGTCATTGGGATTTGGTATAGATCATATGCTTTCACAAAGCATATATCTTACCTTCAAATTCATGTCATGCTTCCAAAGCATGACAACCATGCATGGAATTTGTTCAGTCCCAATACCTCATGAGTGAGCTCATGTCTCCCGTTTCACAAGTGAACCAGTATGATCCCTTTGAGAGATCGTATTACTCACATGTCCTTACATGCACACCAGCTCACCGGTGTATATACCTTGGTTAGGTCATCAACCTATTGGTCTGCCAAATGTACACACTCAGACATATAGCAATACATCTGTATCCTGTCAGAGTATGCATGCCTATGTTGTGACATTATTCAATGTAGGTCTTTGGTTATCTCGATCTCGTTAAGTCAACCCATTGACTCAACTAACCTGACACCTCTGAATCACTATTCCCATGCAAAGGACCTGCATCAAGAGGTCAGTCAGATATCAACCATCTGAGTTAAGATTGCTATCTCCTATTCAGGCTGGAGATCATCACTTAATAATCGTTTGACGATGCTTGATGAGTCCTCTATCTAACTCCTTAGATATTCATCCAAGCATCAGCCTCTATGATTCATCCATTGAATCAACAGCTGCATGACCAACAAGTTGGCCATGGTACATAACCCTTATTGTACAGAGGGACCCTATAGTGCATTCATTCATTTAATCTCAGAAAGGGAGTAAAAAATAATCAATAACTTTCATTGATAATTTATTCATTACAATAACATTTATTGTAGAAATGGTTCGCCCGGGGCTCACATTGCTAACAGAGCTTGCATATTGACTATACAAACATGTACACTCCAGCATCCATTTTTGTTCGATCAAGCATTTCTATTTTTTTGGACTTTTTTTAAATGCTATGTACAACAACATTCACATAAGGAGTTTTTCCTCTTGATAAGTAGACTATCCCTCTTTTAACGCATTATTGCAACCCACACTCTCCTTTCTTTAGACGTCTATGCTACTGAATGGGTTGGGGTGCACTTCCCTCCCTAGACGAGGACAAATGTTTCCACTTGTATGCGCCTCATACCTGCAAATCCAATCCCCTCACTACTCCAACTAGTTGTTCCAAGTGACAGGTGCAGGTGTCCAAGTTAGGTCATTATCGAAAAGAGCCATGCATGTGCTCCAAAATTCTCTACTTAGGCAGTCAAGAATCCATTAAACCAAGTCTCGTGATTCTAAAATAATTAAGTCAACTTGACATGAAGTTCCTCAATTTCAACTCTTATAAGATTCTTGTAATTAGGTAGATTTAAGGTCCAACCAAGATCCAATCTTTGAATTTTATTTAGACTTGTTTTATTATCAAATTCAATCCAAAAAAATGTGAATGCCATGCAAATGCTATGTAAAATGCAGAAAATATTTTTGTGATTCAATTATCAAACTTTGAGTTTTTTATGGATTTTTGAATAAGGTTTTGTGCAAAATTTTATGCTATTTGTCAAAAATATTTTGCAAATGTTTTGGGTATTTTAGTTTTGGAAATGTTTTTGTGTTTTTTGAAAACAAAAGACTTTGGATAAAGATAAGTATACATATTTACATAAGGAGGCATATTATATTTACAAGTGCTAGGTATTTAAGAATTTATAAGGGACAAGTAATTATTATTTTTATAACTATATATAAACAATTAGTAAAGAATTTTAGTGTGATGTATATATTCCTAAACATATTTGAAAATCATTTTATAAATAATTTGCAAGACTACAGTCCAAAATAATTTTTACAAACATTTGTATACATTTAAATATCATTTTGCAAAGGTTTTTCAAACGATATTTATAGATTTTTGAAAGTGTTTTTGTTAATCAAAATTTTCAAACCATTTGCAAATATATTTTCAACCATTTTTTTAAACAACGAAAAGAAATTTTTGCAAACAAAATATTTTTACAAAGATTGAAAATATTTAGCAAAACATTTTGCAAATAGTTTTCAAAAGTTTTTCCAAAAATATTTCCAAACTATTTTTTAAACATTTGGCAAAAGTATTTTAACCTGATTTATTAATTAGTAATTAGTAAAAGACATTACGGAACAATATACTATACATCTTTTTTTAAGTGATTTCAATGAATTTTAAATGTATATAGTATAGTATTTTATACATAATTTTAGCCATATTTATTATTAAAAATATGAAAGTATGAGTTTTGTCTCAAGAGTATATACGACCATGTATACCTAGCTTGAGATATGTCCCCATAGATTAGAGAGAAAAAGAGAAAACATAACTCATATTGAGCATGGAAAAGTCTAAAAAATAAATGAATACGGAATGAATGAACGAATGAGAATTTGATCGTCCCCCCTATACTTAGGATCAAATAATCCTAAGTATAGCAGACTGTACACAAGGTAGGGAGGGTCAAGGATGAGAATGAACATATCGTACTCAAACTGTCTCCCCCTATACATAAGGTAATGTATACCTAAGTATAGACAAGAAGAGGAGACAATGGAGATGATCAAAGAATGAAAGAACTCTGCGTGCACATCCCCTATACTTGGGACAAAGTACATCTTAAGCATAAAATACTGACAAGAAGGGGCAACACCTTCTGGTAGAAAAATAAAAAATGAGAAGGAAAAGAAGAAAACATAGATGAGTATAGAAGAAAAGATCAAGGAGAATGTACAGACCACTCCCCCTATAATTAGGGTAAAAGATCCCTAAGTATAGGCAACAACAAGAGTGATGAAAATGAATGGAGAAATAATACTTGGCTCGTCCACCCTTATACTTAGAACAAAGTATGTCTTAGGTGAGGCACACACGATAGTGGGGTAGATGAGCGATACGATGATTGGATGGAAGAAAACGCAAGCCAATGTACAACATAGGTGGATGTATAGAGGTCAAGAAGGTAGAAAGCGAACCTTCTTACAAGATCGTTGAGGAATGGATTTGACAAGATGCATGTCGATATCGGGGTCCTTAGTAGACAGAAACCGATTAGGATCGACCTGGTGAAGGTCCTCAGTGGTCCTAGGGTGAGAAGGCACAAACGATCAGTGTAAGAAGTGTGGCTAAGTTTGGACCTGGGTGTCTTGTAGATGTCATCAAAGTGAAAAGGCTTGAACTCATCATTGGAAGAAGTAAAGTCCAGCTGGTGAGTCTCTTCTAGGTTAAAATAAAAAGGAATAAGCTCATCTATGGAAGTAGTCGAGTAATGTTCATCCTCTAAAGTCTCAACCTGATCGCCATTCTCATCAAAAGGCCCGAATTCACTAATAAATTCAATCAAATCAAATTCAACCTTATCAGTATTATCCAAGTCTGCTCTCTGCTCAAAAGTGTCAATAGTGTAAATCCCACGGATGTCATCAACACATCGCCAAATACCGGAAGAAGAAACTCCAAGGTCTATGCTTTTCGAGTCTTCCTCTGTGGAGTGGAATTCTTGAGTCTTAGTGGAATCCAACATATAACAAAATATCTGATAGTCTCATCAAGGTCATTGTCCTCAAGGTCAGCTGAGATAGGTGTAAACACATAATACACATGTCGCTGGTCAACAGTAGGTGCAATGATGATTACAACGCTCCCGTGATCAGGATAGAAGCGAATCTCTCCTGATTCGTAATTAACAACGACTCTCGTAGAGGTGAGAAAGGGTCTTCCGAGGATGATTGGAGAGTTCTTCCAAGGGAGTAGGTCTCTGTGGGAAATACGAAAAAATCAACAGTGTAGCTCATGCCCTGAATCCAAATGAAAACATTCTCTAAAATACCTTTCGGCCTCTTGATAGATGCTTTAATAAACTGAATGTTCATCCCGATTTTCTTGAGAGGCCCTAAGTGAGGAGATTGTACCAATGAGAAGGGTATGATGATAATCAAATCACCACACAAGGACAATGTGAACATATGAATAGTCAGAAATAGTGCATGTAATGAATGGAGTAGCAGTGTTCCCTTTCCCAAAAGAAGGACGGTGGGTGATGGCATGGACATTGGCCATGGTCAAGATATGATGCTCATATCTACTCCTCCATTTTCTCTTATTGGGTTGAGGAGTAGATAAATAGGTCATGGCTTCGTCAAATGGGGATTTAATGTTCTCATGAATGGTGGCCACCACTACAGGTTTAGTCAACATTTTTTTGAATTTTAGACCTCCTCCATACAAGGGAGGGGATCATAATCAACATCTCCACAAGGATGACTAAGAGCAGTATGTATAGTGTCGTCCTCGAGGTCAAGGATGGAACATTAAGTGAATGGATGTGTCAGTACAAGATCTGGCATTGGGGCCCTCTTCTCACAAGAGGAATCAATCATGTATCTCCTAAATTCTTTTTGGATTTTTGATTTTTTTTCTCATTTTTTTGTATTTTAGGCAATTACGAGATCTCATAAGAATATTGAAGTGAATCCACATCGTCAGATCGTGAAGCATCAATGTGGCTCTTATTTAGGCAAGTGAGCTTGTCAATCCTTGATTTTATATGTTCCATGAACTAGTTCAAGGTCTCAAGTGTGGATGCCATAATATGTGACTCCAATAGTTCAATCTCGAGTGGGTTATATGGAGGGAAATGTGAGGGTGGTGGTGGATAAAAATCCAAGGCATGATACCGTGGCTGAGGCGGATATACAGAATAAGAAAAATCAAGAGGAAAATCCTCCTGATGAAATGGAGGTGGACCGACTGGAGGGTATGAGGGATCCACAAAATCTGGACAAAATCACTCCAGGTGGCCATCAACAAAAAAAGAGAAAATAGTCAGGTAAACATGAAGGTTAAGTCAAAAGATGTAAAGAAAAATGCATAAATGCGTAGAGATGATCGAGTATACACACAAGCAATCACAAAGAAACTCACACAAAACGAACACAACCCCTCAATTCATCTACTCAACTCGGTGAAGACCGTGAAAGTTTGATCCTTTTCTTGTCTATTTTAGAGTTAGGTGAGAAATATAAAAGTTGTACAAGCACATAGGAAGGCTGATGAGATTTGGACACTAGTTCTTAGTGTGTTTGTGAGTAATCTAAAACAAATAAAATGTTGGGATTACTTGTCCCAAGACACCTATTTTTTTCTTTTTAGTTGATTTTAGGGTCAAGTAATATTAGCAGTCCCAATTTTATTTGCTATCACCTTTTTTTGATTTTTAGTAAGAATGCACATCCTAACGGTGAATCAATTCCTTTTGCAACCTAGGTGATAAAAAATCAGAGAGAGAGAGAGAGAGAGTCGGAGAAGCAATGCGAGGCAAAATCAATGATGCACACTAAAGCATAAATGCTCACCTTGCCTCCAGATCTCTAAATACATGAATGCTAAGCAGAATTGAAACCTATCTATATGGAAATGCAAGTGGATGAAATCACCCAAGGTACAAAATTGCTATTAACGTGAAACACAAATGATAATCACTCAGAAATGGAATTGAAAAGTCCAATCTTGGGGAACTCTTTGATTCTAACAATTGTGAGTCTTGCAAGCGATGTGTAGAGTCCCTCTCGGCGCTTGATTCCAAATCTAAATGAGAAGCAATTTAAAATTTTATTAAGCCCAAATGAGAACTATAGTTGCATGCAAACATATTAGGTATTTGGCCTTAATCTACCATCCAACAACTCCTACAACTAGGCTCAATCACACAAAATAAAGAAAACAAAAGAGGAAAACAAAATAAAAAAGGGGCAGAAAACTGTCAAAAAAAAGACGAGGCCCCCAAGGGAACAATCTCTCGGGAACTGGACCTTGTGAAGTGTCGTAGGGTCCTGGAGAGTCATGCTTATTACAATTAATGTCTCTCGCTCACTTTAAATTACAAAAATAAATAGATAAAACAAAATGCTTAAAAAGCCTTGTCTTCAAAATTCCTTAAAGTCCTTTAATGCTAGGTCAAAATTCGCCTCACATGGGTGCGTAGGCACTCTGTGTAGAGTGCCTCCCTCTATTCATGTTCCTTGCAACAAATTCAAAAAAGGAGAGTTGTTAGAAGATTTAACAATTAATATCAAATAAAAGAGATAATAAATGAAGAAAAAATATGGAAAAAAAGAGAAAGAATTCACAATTGAATAAGACCAATCTATGTGCGGTTGCTCCACAGCAACAACACCATTTGATAACTGAGGTCTTTCGGGGGTCTAAATATGTATTACACAAGGTAGAGACATAGTCGCTGTGGCAACCCACAAGAAACCTTAATTAATCAACAATTAACCCACGAATAAATAAAGTAATGCAAATAAATGAGTCGAGTTAAAATTTATTATTCTCTACAACTAAATGTATAGAAAGGAAGCATGTAGATATCAAACCGCAAAGAGCAACATGGATAGATTGGGCAATGAGGTGAAGCTATGTGATCGTGTGCTCTTTGTCTATTTGTTCTTTTTATGGGTTTTTAATTATGTATTTTTAAATTTTTAATTTTTATATTTTCATTTTATTTTAAATTTTTATATTTTCTTCTTATATGTTTAGATTTTTTTATTTCCTTTTCTTTTAAATATCTAATATAGGATATATAAGCCTATATATACAATGTAAGCTAATTATAATTATAAATAAAAATAAAAATAATAATAATCTAAAAATAAAATATTTTTGGGTTTTATATAATTTTTTACTATTTTGAGATATTTAAAGAAATTTTATAATTTTTACATATTTTTAAAGTAAAACATATCCCAAATTAAGGATTAATTAAATAATAAAAATTGAAATGAGGAATAAAAATAACAAAATAGTTCTAAAATTCCTCAAATTGATTTTAATAGATATATAATAATATAAAGAAAATTATAAAATAGAGAAACTATTTTTGGACTTTATAACAATTTTTAGATTTTTATAATGGTTTTGAAGATTTTTCATATTTTAAGAGTTTTACTTTGGTAGTTTTATGGATTTTTTTGGTTTGGAGTTGTAAAATAACTATATAAACACGAAAAATATTTTTTTTTTGAATAGTTCAAAAAGATTGCATCTTTTTTGCTAGTTTTTAAGTTAAACATGAGATTTTTATGCTATTTTTTATTTTTAATAGATAAAAGGTCCTAGTCTGCAAAAATAAATATATGGCATGGAAGTGTGTGCAATCATAAGTATACTTCTATTTTTTGGGATTTTTTGGAATACAATAACTATTTTAATTCAATACAACACATCAAAAAATGGAAGGCTTGATAGGGGTATAAATGCAAATAAAATAAAGTTCAAGGGCCTCTTTGCAAAATTTTCAAAATCATATAACTAGATTTAAAGGTTTAAGGGCCAAATAGAAATATACAAAAATCTAGGGCTCTGCCTGCAAAATGGCTACCTTACGTGGGCGGTCACATGAGGTTAGCTAGTGTGGATCAATTAGCAAATATGCAAAATTATAGGGGCTTATTTGCAAATATTACAAAAATTATAAGGCAACAGATGAAAGTTTGGATATATAAATACAAATATACAAAATACAGGGTACACTATACAATTTCTCACTAAAGAGGCGCAATCAGGCGATTGGGAATCTCTCACTTGACACACATCAAGCCCACGATGCGATGTCTCCATCCAGTCAAGATTAGGACCCCCAGATGGGATCTTACGGTGGAAACATGATAGATCCAACAAACGTGGTAGCAACTGGGGTGAGGCGGATGATTTAAGGACCAGAAGGATGCCTGGAAGAATAACCGATGAATTCATCCAAGACGAGATTCAATCCCATCGTGCATGCTGCTCCAGCGATCTAGGGACCCTTTATGGGTGCTTCACATTCCTGTTGCAGCTCCACACCTCCCATGTGCTTCAATCAGGACCGAAGACCATGGAATGGCCTCAGGGGCTTGAAGTTTCTTCGACAGACTTGGGAAGATGTTTTTTTGACAAAATCGAACCCGCAGAAGGGTCCTTCCAGAACTATGACAAATCACACAGAATGGCAGAGCAAAGGGGCAGGTCTTAGGATTTTATTGGCAAACGTCGAGGAGGGAATCGTGGTGGGGCGGAGGTATGAGTAGTGGAGGCTGGAGCGAACTCTGGCAAGGGCTTTTTAATCCTAAATCTAAGCTAACCACTTGATTAAACGATGAAATAAAAACAACAAACTAATCCTAAGTTCTACTACTAACAACATAGATAAGGAACTATCCTCGACTGGCCAGGGATCAGGAGATGTGAACCTCGATGCCATCGACCAACAGATGTGGCGGGGAAGGGCTCCTCCTTGCTCCTTCCTCGTAGTGAAGAGTGGGGAGGTCCTGCTGTCACAACAAGCTTGGCCTAGGTGCTTTCGAGGGGTCAAAACTAGGGGTAAAATAGAACCACAGTAAAAAATTGAAGTGAAGGGTTTTTGTATAGGCTGGTGAAGGAGCAAGGTTCGAGGGACGATTACATGCACAAGAAGGAGATCTGGGAGAAGAGGGGTGCTCGGCATGGATCTTGGACATACAGAGAAAAGATCTCATGAAGGGTCAAATCCCCCTCTTTCGACGGATTGATTGGGATAAAATCAAGAAATAGGGGCTCAAGACCGTTCTGATACGGCTAGGCAACATGTCAGAAGAGTTGACCTTAGGTCAACTCGATGCACCCCCTGGTTGGTCTGCGTGGACCAATCAGGAAAACCAACCATAAAAAAGTTTATAAAATAATTAGTAAATACCAAACAATTTTATTAAATTAAAGTTATACAATAGAAAATGTTTCTTATTTTCTATATTATTTTATTAAGATTTTCATTTATTTTTTAGAGGTGTTTATTTATTATTAGTTTTTTATGGGTATGTTTATAGGTATATTTATCTATCTTTCAGTTATTTTATTTTTATTTAGTATTTTTTATTATTTAATTATTATATTTTATATATTTATAACTTATTTTTGTATACATACTTATATTTTTATTATATTTTTATGATGTTATTTGTATATTTAAATAAATAGGGGTATAAATTATATAGGTATAAATGTAGGGATTTCATCTATGTATTTAGCTATATTATTTATCTTGAAGTATTTCTTTGGCTTTGTTTTAGAATAGATAATGTTGAGTATAAAAATATAGAAGAATGAAGAATAAAAGAATAAGATTCACTTTTATTTATGTACAATGATAAGTATAGGTATTTTACATATGTATTTTATATAATTATTTTATTTTAATGTTTTATTGGTGGTTTTATTTTGGTTGTTAATATGTAATATGATATAAATAATATTTACAAAGTATAAAAAATATAAATTAGAAAAATAAAGAATAGATAAAATGAATATTTTATTCGGTATATTTTATAATAGGGGTCCAAAACCTAACTTTCAAACCTTAACTCCAAAAAATATGAAACAACCTTATTAAATAGCTTATTAAAAGTTATATACAATTAAAGGTGATTTTTATATATTTTGAGTTTTTATTTGAGAGATATGGGCCTGGGAAGTTGGGATTTTTGAATCAATTTGTATTTTCCTATATATTATAGGAAAATATATTTTTTTTGAGTATAAGTTTCACATTACATATTATTTTTTTATGAACTCAATTTATATTTTCCTATATATATTGTCTACAACTTGCATGTACAAAGTTTCTTTATTTGAGGTACAAAAAGTGAAAAATAAAATGGGTCCCAAAATGAAAACATATAGAATAAATGAGAATTTTATTGTATTACCGACCCTTATACCTGTTGAGACGGAATTTCAGAGATGGAAATTATTAATGATAAGCAGGTCGTTGTTGTTCTCTAAAATCCCATGTCAACAAAGAAATTATTTTTTTTATTTTTTCTACTTATTAACCTGTATAGCGGAAAGGGTCGAACTCAGGGAGGCTACAATTCCCGAGGGTTATTCAATTAATCAGAAACTAATTAAGAGAAAACATGAATCTCAAAGGACAACTATCCTTGGTTTTTATGAATTTTTGTGAATTTTTAAGTATTTTTTATTTCAAAGATTTTCAAATTTTTAGTGATTTTGATTTTGTAGTTTTTTTTCAAAAATAACACGAAGCAATATGAACAAGGTCAAAAATATACTCACACCAACTCTTTTTGAATTTTTCTATTTATCAAAAATGCTCAAAAAAATCTAAATAAAATGTTTTTGGGCTTTAAAATTTTTGAAATTTTTTGAGAATATATGTAGAATTTTCAGATATTTTTGTATTTTTCTAAAAATCAAACAGTGAGAAAATAAGAAAATGTGCACAGCCTGGGGTAATTTGCAATTTAAAAATCTTTTAAATGCCCAAAACTCCTGGCAATTATTTTTAAACAAACTAGAAACAAATATCTACAAATAGGAACTGAAATCACAATTTTTGGATTTTGTAGAATTATCTGTGATGTTTCTAAGATTTTTTATGTTTTTCAATTTTTTTGGGTTTTATAAATAATTAATGCGTGAAAATTGGTCAGAAATTAAAGGATAATGAAATACAACTACATTAATTTTTTTGGAATTGTTGGGACAATATTTGAATTTTTATGAATTTTGGAATTAAGTAGAGAATATGACATGTTTTTGATTTTCTAATAATTCCAAATGAAATCAAACTGCAATAAAAAATTTAGGCAATGTTAAGGCACACAGCAGGAGCATACATGAATTTTTGCAAAATTTTTCGACTCATTAAATTTATTTCAATCAAAAAGATCAAGCAAATCTAGGTCTGGACAGTCAGGGACTAAAATGTAAATAAGCAAAAAGTTCTGGACTGATAAAATAACAAGAATTAAATGTAAGGGAAAGTTCACAATTTACCCAAAAAGCATGTGCTCCACATGTGCTTGAGGAGTTGGCGGGGTCGTTTTTGTAATTCGAGGATGTTCTGAGGCGAAACTATACTTTTTCCAAAAGAAATTCATGAACTGACGGGCTCCTTCACAATTTTTAAAATGTCCACGGGCGATGTTGCAATTTTCCAAAAATATATTTTTTTAAGGAAGCCCTAGGGTTCCTTCGTTGCAATCTCAAAGGGGCAAGAGGGGTCGGCCGCCATTATCTTCTTCGGCAGGGAGGGCGACGGTCGCGTATGACGCAGCGAGGCAGCACCACACCCATGCACGTGGCAGTGCAGACGGAAAGCGGTGAGGAAGGGGGCTCGGGGGTTCCTGGAGGGTGGCGCTCCGTGGGGGATGTTAGCAATGTGAGCCCCGGGCGAACCATTCCTACAATAAATGTTATTGTAATAAATAAATTATCAATGAAAGTTATTGATTATTTTCACTCCCTTTCTGAGATTAAATGAATGAATGCACTATAAGGTCCCTCTGTACAATAAGGGTTATGTACCATGGCCAACTTAATGATCATACAGATGTTGATTCACTGAATGAATCATAGAGGCTGATGCTTGGATGAGTATCTAAGGAGTTAGATAGAGGGAGGACTCATCAAGCATCGTCCAATGATTGTTAAGTGATGATCTCCAGCGTGAGTAGGAGATGACAATCCTTTCTCAAATGGCTGATATCTGACTGACCTCTTTATGCAGGTCCTCTGCATGGGAATAGTGATTCAGAGGTGTCAGGTTAGTTGAGTCAATGGGTTGACTTAACGAGATCGAGATAACCAACGACCTATGTTGAATGCTATCACAGCATAGGCATGCATCCTCTGACCAGAGACAGATGTGTTGCTATAACTCTAAGTATGTACATTTGGTAGACCAATAGGTTGATGACCTAACCAAGGTCTATACACCGGCGAGTTGGTATGCATGTAAGGACATATGAGTAATACGATCTCTCAAAGTGATCATACAGGTTCACTTATGAACCAGGAGACATGAGCTCACTCATGAGGTATTGGAACTGATCAAATTTCATGCATGGTCGTCATGTTTTGGAAGCATGACATGAATTTAAAGGTAAGATATATGCTTTGGGAAAGCATATGATCTAGACCAATTCCCAGTGATCAAGATTGAGAAACTTAATGATCAAACCCTGAAGATGACAGTGTAAAAGTGATCTTTATCTTCAGAATGATCATAGGTCTTCCAGTATGCAGGATGTACAGGTATTGGGAATACCTGAGGGTGATGTGATCATAAACGATTGTATAACCATGACACTTCCACTCCGAGGGAGTGATGAAACAGGTTTGGATTTTAGTGACTCCTCTCATTAGAGAAGTAACCTAATCTTAGTCCATGTACTGGACATTGATCTGAATGAGATTCAGATGCAATGAGAAGATTAGCTCTACGGTCTTGATTTGAGCAAGCATTAGTGGGAGGTCCATAGGATCTGGATTTGAGATATGATCTCAACATCCAAGTCACTATACGCGGAACAATACAATCACCTTGTCCTTATCTCCAAGTATCTGAGGAGAAATCGCATTTTTCTTGAAAGGTTCAAGAATAATTCCATAGATCTGAGCAATAAAGAAATAATGATTAAATGTGATTTAATCATCTTGATGTGTGAAGAAATTATCCAATATAATTAAATGTGATTTAATTATTATGGATAAGAATAATGTGGATAGAAATATTTAATTATTCATAATATATTATAAATGTGATTTATAATGTATTAGAGATAGCCAATTATAATTTATATTTATTGATTAATTATTATGTGTATTGGATACACATTGTGTAATTAATTGATAATGTAAATTGTATGTTGTTTTGGGTTGTGAATGTGATTCACAATTTTCCAATGTCAAGATTGCAATATTCTCAAAATTATTTGTGAATTATTTTGGTGAATAAGTCCCAACAAAATTTATTGGAAATAAATAATGGAGAAATTCAAGGAGACATGCAATCTCACAAGTTGTTGGCTTTTACCAACAACAATCTTGACCATTGGATTGACATGAATCAATCTCATCCATTGATTTTATATGTCCCATGGATTGAGATCCATGGATTCCAAAACCCTATAAATAGAGAGGCATTCCTTTCTCTCTAGTACATGCTATTGGTAGCACATCTCTCTCTATTTTCTCCTCACACGTCAACCTTCTCCCTCTCTCTCTTGGTGGCCGACCACCATAACCCTAGGGGAGGATCTCGTTGTCGCCTACGCCATCATGCCGTCGCTTCGACGTTCTTCAGTTCTCTGTCTTCTTGGAGTGCTGTGCTCATGAAGGATACGTTCGATCTCGTACGACGAGATCAGGAGCAACCGTGCTTGGATCATCTTCTTGGATTGCGAGGACTACGCGGTTCATCCCCGCGCTCGCAAGCGATCTCACCGACGATCGGACTTGAGACACGAGGTCTCTTTCTTTAGAGACTTGATCAACCACGCTTCAAGAGGTATTCCACTATACTTGTTGTGTTTATAGATGAAACGATCCGAGAATTGTTCTTGGATCATGTGGTTTCATCGCATGAAAAATTTTTAAATTCCGCTGCACAGAACAACTAGTGTGACTAGTTGTTCTGCGTCGTATCCGATATGAAGACCACGCTTCCACGATGCCCTTGAGGATAATTCCATATCCTTCAGGGGATGGATGGAGGCACGGGGTCGCGCTGCACAAACGGTTAAGGGCGGCGGCCTGGCGGAGCGACGCACGTGGTAACACGATGCGGTGAAGCGGCGGGTCGCGGGCGGCTGGCCGCAAGGGTGGCGACGCAGCCTCGTTGCGCGACCTGCGCAGATGGCAGTTGTGTAGGCGGGTGGCGGCGCCGCGCGAAACGGGAGCAGGAGGCGGTCGGAGGGCTGTCGCGGAGGAGAGGGGTCGTGGTCGTGGAGGGGCCCGGTGACTGCGCGCGGATCGCCACGATGCGCGGACCTGGGCGGGGCGACGAAGGTACGGCAACAAGGAAGTGTTGCTCGCGTGCAGGAGGACAAAAGGCCGGGGGCGTCGGCGCCTGGAAGAAGCGGTGGCTGAGTGTGCAGGGCCGACGGGTCTGGTGGGCGGCGGGGGGTGGCGACCCCGCTGCCTGTGGCGATATTTTTTTTTGTTTTTTTAATTTGTTTTGTAATTTATTTTTTGTGTAAATAGGAAATAAAAAAGCTTTGTATTTTTATTTTTATGTAAATCCGAAAAAAGGAAATACAAAGGATAATTTTTTTTTATTTTTTTATATGATCCTGCAAAACAAACGTTGGAAGATAAAGGAAATAAATGTTTTTTTATTTTTTATTTATTTACAGAACGAAAAATGAATGGGGATTCGACGGAAATGAGGGATTCGAATCTGATCTCCGGCCACCGTACGCAACCGGAGTTGATAGATCGTGGGAGATAGAAATAGAACGCGTGGAGATCGAGAAAATGAGATGAAAAACCGAGTCGGTGGCAGAATAAATCGAGATGGATTGTTTTAAGATCTAGAGAAAATAAAAATGGTAACGAGATAAAAATTGCAAGAAAAAACTATGATTAACCTAGATAAAAAAAGAAAAATGTGGATCTCACTTAGTAGCAGAAATGGATCGTGATCGCCTCGACGAAGGCCGAATCGCTGTCACCGGACGACTCGGAGGCTACACACCTTTTCTCGACGAAATTGTTTTCTCGGAGATTGGGCTCCTCTCTCTAAAGATTGATCAAGTTGGAATGAGGGAAAAGGAGCCATATAAATAGAAAAGAGATGAAATTTGAATTAAAAATTTTTAATAAAGAGATAAGGGAGATGAAAAATTGAAATGAATTTTTGAATTTTTTTGGATGGAAGGGATAAGAGAGATAAAATGAGAGATGAGATAAAATAGAAGAGAGATAAAATTATTTACAAACTTAACTATTTTTTTTGAATTTTCGTCTCTTTATTTATTAGAATTAAAAATTTTTTATTTTTTTATGATGGTTAGTTAAAAATAGCAACTGTATACATATACTATATACATATATGACATTATATAAAGGGTAAATGAGTAAATTAGATTTTTTATGTTTTATTTTTTCCATTTTTTTATTTTTTTATTTTAAATAATTAGTAAAAATATTTACAAATATATACAAATACAATATGCACAAAAACATGGAAAAATTGCACAAACCACCCCAGAAAACTGACTTTTCAATCGTAACTCCAAAAATTATGAAATCATAGCCATTTTGAAGATAATTTATTTTAGAACTCAATGGAAGTGATATTGGTTCAATTTGAGATCATATGGTGTCGGAATTGATCTTTCAATTAGTGCTTAGTGGCTTTTTCCAAGTGTGACTACTTTTATTATGTACATTATTTAATTGTGCAATCAATTTTATTAATTAGGACACATTTTTATTTACAACATTTGTTTTGAAAGTTATTTGATTTGGGGTCAATTAAGGAACAAATAAATTAGTGTCGGTTTTATACAGATATACACAGAATAAGCGAGAAGTATTTACAACAACATACACACATTTTTTTTGGATTTTCTACTTAAGGACCCTATGTCCCCATACTTTATTCCTGGTCGATCAGGTCAAGTCTTGACCTTCTCTTAGGGTTCGGGTCAGCCTGTATACAGTCTTCCTTTTTTTATTTTCTTTTCTTTATTTTTCCTTTCTTTATTTGTTTATTTATTTTATGTTAAAATTAGTAAGAAGTGTACAATATTTACACACAAATGCAAGTTAGTAAGGATATGGAGTTAGTGTTATATGCAGGTGTTTTGTAAGGGATTTTAAGCTAAAATAAATGAATAAAGATGACGAATCGCAAATTCATCATCCTCCTATGCTTTACCTTTGCTAGTCCCTTAGCAAACACTTATTTGAAAAAATAAGTGAAGAAAAAGAAAAAGAAAGGGAAAATAAAGAAAGTAGGCCAATATTGATTATTAAACTTATCTTCATAAAATTGTAATTTGGAGCTCTATCGGACCTTTGGATTATTGGTGTGTCAGAACTTCTGTGAGACTTAGAATTTTAAAACCAACAGCCTTCAAGTTCTACACATCATTGTCACAGTTTTGGCCCAGAAGTCATCATAGATCGATCCTCTTCCCAAAGCATACCCTATGAACATTGAACAATCGACTCATGTGTATGAAAGTTTTTAGCTTTCCCATCTAGAATGTCGGACTACCATGCAAATCTCCTCTCCAATAACTTGTCCTCGAGGAGTCAGGTATTTCCTTCTGAGGTCTGTCGTGTTGTGTTCACAACCAAATTGGGGGAGAAGTTAGAAGAATGAGAAAAGAACTAGAGGGTGGCCAGTGTAGTGACCTCTCCTTTTGAATCTGGCCAGTGTAGCCAAGTCTCCACCAAGATCTGCAGGTTTTCTTGAAGCTTGGACCTTTTTGGTCACATATTTATTTGGTAGTAGCTTCTTTGTATTTGGATTTTTGGTGGTTCTGCTTGGATCTTGTTGTGCCCCTATGGATATAGAATCTTTTTTCTCTGTACATGTTTTGGGGTCTTAGAAAAATTGTGCCCAGCCGTCCATCCCTTTTCCGAAGCTTTATTTCAACCCATACTCCGGTCTTTAGATTTCCACGCTACCAGAAAAGAAACTCACACGGTCTTCCAACATCCCGTCTGAGTTGAGCTAAGTGCATAGTGCGGGAGTACAAATTAATTCCCTATTCTAGAGTTGTACCCAGAATGAAGAGACCAGGTTAGACACTAAGAGTCAAATGCTGCACATTGTCATGTGGAACTCAAAGAATTAAGTCAAAGACCTGAAGCTTCTAAAATCCTATTTCTCGGTGAAGTTCCTCTAAGAATTAGGTGGATTAAGGTCCAACTAAGCTCCATTCTTCAATTTTATTCCAGACATAGTTTAAATATCAATACTATCATGAAAAATGCACGTGCAAAATGCAACATATGAACATGTAGAGAGTTTTTTTTTGAAGAGGAATGATGCACATGTGGAAAGAACAATTTTTTAAAGCAATTTTCTAATTTTGAACTTTTATGGATTTTTGGAGGAAAAATGTAGATGTGAAAGATTTTTTTTGCAAATTTTTATAAACTTTTGGTTTTGTAGTTTTTTTAAGGAAAAAGGGTTAGTAAATATATACAAGTATATACAAGACTTTTTTTGTTGTTTTTCGTGTTTTATTATTTTTTGTTTTTTTTTTGTTATTTTTTTGTGTTTTTTTGTGTTTTTTTGCATACGTGGATTTTACAAAATTATACACATAACGCCCCAAATAAACGTATTTAAAAGTACGAGTTATGTCTAAAGTATATATACAATATATACGATACCCCCCTATACTTAGCTCGAACTATGTCCTCATAGTGATCAGAGAGCGACAAAGGGAGACATAACTCGTGCTAAGTATAGAAAGGTGAAAAGACTCCTATGCTACAATGACTCAAAGAAAAGATAAAAAGAAGAGAAGTTGGTGATCCCCCCTATACTTAGGATCAAGTAATCCTAAGTATAGTAGAATGTACAAAGGGGAAAATCGGTGAAGAGAATGTACAAACTCACAAAGACACGATATGAACAACATCACCCCCCCCCCCCATGCTTAGGGTAGAGTATCCCTAAGTATAGGCAGCAACAACAAGGGTGATAAACAGGACGAATATGAACACAAATCCTTCACCCCCTATACTTAGGATAAAGCACATCCTAAGTATAGCATACACACACACACACGGAAAAAGGGTGAATGATAAAACGGGAGAAGAAAGAGTGAAACGAAAGGATATACAAGAGGTGTTGAGCTTATGTATCGGACGCAGAAGATGGAATAAAAAGGTCATCGTCTGATAACAAAGATATAGAATCCACAACAGATAGGAATGTATCATGATATAGATATGGCTTCAGCAACTGTCCGTTCACAACAAATGGTTGTGCGTCAGATGACAACCCAGATATGACAATACTCCCATTGTCACGCACAACTCTCACAATGAATGGTCCTGACCACTTGCTTTTCAATTTTCTTGGAAATAACTTCAACTTAGCATCAAATAACCAAACTTTCTGATCAGGGGAGAAAGTCTTTCTTCGAATGTGTTTATCATGCCAGCCCTTGACTTTCTTCTTATACATAAGTGAATTGTCATATGCAAAGTCTCGGAATTCCAGTAATTTATTCAAATCCAACTTCTTGTTCTTTCCTCCTTTCTCATAATCTAAATTGCATACACGGAGTGCCCATAAAGATTTGTGAATTAATTCCACTGGCGGTGGCAAGGCTTTCCATATACCAATCTGTAGGGAGACATACCCAAATGAGATTTGTACGCCGTCCGATAAGCCCATAGAACTGAATCAAGCACCTGGGACCAGTTCTTCCTATCTGGATGTACAAGTTTTGCAATATCGTCTTGATCTCCCTATTTGAAATTTCTGCCAAGCCATTAGTCTGAGAGTGGTAAGGAGACGCAACTCGGTGCTCAATGGCGTACTCCTTCACAAGCTTCTTTACTTCTCTATTAATGAAATGGCTTCCCCCATCTGAAATCAGTATTTTGGGAATACCGAACCACACAATAATATGGTCCTTAATAAAGGATCACACCGTACGACTATCTGCGGTTCGGGTGGGGATAGCCTCCACCCATCGACTAACATAATCCACGACGAGCAGGATGTACTGAAATCCCTGACTGACAGGAAATGGGCCCATGAAGTCTATGCCCTAAGCATCAAAAACATCAGAAATCTGTATATATCTTAGGGGCATGGTATCTTTGGAACCAACTGTTCCTCCCATTTTCTGACAATCAATACAACCTCGAATATACTCTGTAGCATCCTTAAACAATGTGGGCCACCATAGGCCACTCTATAAAACCTTTACTGCTGTGCATTTCCCCGAATGATGCCCACCAGTTTCTAGCTTGTGACATTGCTCAAGTACATTGATGTGTTCCTCCTGAGGAATGCACCTTCTCCATATACAATCCGCACCCTCACGAAATAGGTACAGATCCTCCCACTGGTAATAATGAATCTCTAACAGAAATCTGTCTACCTTGTACTTCGGCCAATCTTGTGGAACTTTCTTGGAGACAAGATAGTTCACAATATCAGCATACCATGGAAGTGAGTCCACAGATAAAATGGACTCATCTGGAAAGGTTTCAGAAATAGGAATCATGTTCTGCTCAGAAGTCTATGTGTCATGATACGGGAAAGGTGATCTGCCACAACATTTTTCACTCCAGGTTTATCTCGTATCTCTAAATCAAATTCCTAGAGAAGAATAATCCATCTGATAAGGCGTGGTTTGGCATCCTTCTTTGTCTGTAAGTATCGTATGGCAGTGTGATCCGTGTATACAATCACGTGTGAACCGATGAGGTAAGATCTGAACTTTTCTAGACCAAGCACAACTGCTAACTTCTCCTTCTCTGTAACTGTATAATTCCGCTGTGCTTCATCTAGATTCTTGCTAGCATAGTGTATAGAAAATGGTACCCCATCCCTTCTTTGTCCTAAAACTGCTCCAACTGCGAAATCTGATGCATCCATCATGATCTCAAAAGGAAGAGACCAATCAAGTGGCTGTAAGATCGGAGCACTAGTAACAATTTATTTCATTTGATTGAATGCAAGGAGGACTTTCTCATCGACAACAAAATC
Source organism: Ottelia alismoides (assembly GCA_037367405.1). NCBI lineage: Eukaryota > Viridiplantae > Streptophyta > Magnoliopsida > Alismatales > Hydrocharitaceae > Ottelia > Ottelia alismoides. The sequence goes on from JAZKJV010001986.1 coordinate 438,043, forward strand.
AGTCTCCTTACACAGAAGCTCAGTCAAAGGTCTGGTGATTTTGCTGAAGTCTTTTATGAATCGCCTATAGAATCCTACGTGTCCCAAAAATGACCTTAACTGCTTCAAATTCTGCGGTGTCTCTAACTTGGAAATCACATCAATCTTAGCCGGGTCAACCTCCATACCATGTTTGGAGATGACATGGCCTAATACAATCCCATTAGTCACCATAAAGTGACTCTTCTCCCACGAGAGCACTAGGTTTACCTCACAGCAACGTTGAAGAACTCAGTCTAAATGAGCAAGACATGTGTCAAAACTATTCCCGTAGACCGAGAAATCGTCCATGAAGACTTCAAGAAAATTACCCACCATGTCGGCGAAAACGGCCAACATACACCTTTCAAATGTAGCGGGGGCGTTACACAATCCGAAGGGCATCCGTCTAAAGGCGTAAGTGCCAAATGGACAAGTGAAAGTAGTTTTCTCCTGATCCTCAGGAGTGATAGCAACTTGGTTGTATCCCGAGTACCCATCCAAGAAGTAAAAGAACTCTTTCTCTGCCAACCTCTCAATAATATGATCAATAAAGGGTAGTGGAAAGTGATCCCTCTTGGTAGCTGAGTTCAGGCGTCGGTAATCTACACAGACACGCCATGAAGTAGGTACCCGGGTCGGAATCTCCTCACCATGGTCATTCTTTACGATCGTAATCCCAGATTTCTTCGGGACCACATGTAAAGGGCTGACCCATTTGGAATCCGAAATGGGATATATAAAGCCAGCATCACACCATTTCTTGATCTCCTTTATGACAAACTCCCTTAGATTTGGATTTAGACGGCGCTGGCATTCACGGGAGGGTTTACAGCCATCCTCTAGGTAGATATGATGTGAGCACAATGCTGGATTGATCCCACGGAGATCCGAGATATTCCATCCTATGGCCTTGCAGTTTTTCTCAAGAACCTCTAGCATGCGAGATTCTTGTTCAGCGGTCAACTACGAGATGAGGATGACCAGAAATATTTGGGGGGGACCCGCAAGGAAGGCATATTTCAACGTTGATGGCAAAACCTTGAGCTCAGGTGGGTTCTGAATCAGCTCTGCGATAACCTCTGCGACTGTACTGGTAGACGGTATGTGATATGTGCTCTATAGACTATCCACCTTGGCTATTGACGGCTCAGCAAATAGAATATCTGATAGATCTGCGATGAATGATCTTTGCTCAGAGAGGAATGGCTCATCAGGATGTTCAATATTCTTATCAATGAACTGCTCAGATATCTCAGCAATAATCTCATAAAGATGTCTCTCATCTGTGCATAAATCAGGAAATTCAACGAATGGCTCAGATATCTGGACCTCAGAACTCTGCTCAAACTGCTCATCGGCAATTATCTCAATTGGACCACCAAGGGAGCTCATGTCGACTGTACTTTCTAGAGAGTCCTTTTGGGGAAGGAACTCCTGGGTATCTATAAAATCCGTGAAAAGATCTGTCTCTTTGAATTCAGCAAGAAAATCACAGTCATCTGGCTCTGATATAGCTTTCTCTATATCATCTGTTGCTTGTGGTGGTGATGGTCTAGGATCAGAGATCGTCTCAATTTTTACCTTGTCACTACGAGAGTGAAATATGATCTCTCCAGTATCATAATCAACTGTTGCTTCGGCCGTTCGGAGGAACGATCGACCTAGTATGATTGGGGTATGGAGTAACGGTGCAGAAGTGTCCATATCCATGACAACAAAATCAACAGGGAATTTCATTCCCTGCACCGTTACAATAACATCCTCTAAAATGCCTCTTTACCTCTTAATCGATCTATCGGCAAACTGAAGGATCATTCTGGTAGTTTTAAAAGGTCCTAACTGGAATTCAGTTAATAAAGAGGAAGGCATGAGATTAATGGAGGAACCGCTATCGAGAAGAGTACGATCAAATTCTTGATCAAAGATATGGCAACGGATGTGAGGTGCTCCCTTGTCTTTCTTTTTCGACGGAAGGTTGCTGATGGCATGAACTGTGGCCATGGTTAAGATGTGTTTCTCTGTTTCCTTTCGTCTGTTCTTCCTTGGTTGATGCTTTTGGGTACATGCCTCTTTCATTCCCTTTTTAACTATAGGCATGTATTCCATGGCCTTAAGAAGTGGCATCTTTAAAAAGATATTCTTTAAGATCTCAACCACTCCAGGATCAGATAATGTTGTTTTTTATTTTTGAATTTTTTAAGATTTGAGAGCAGAAGGAAATGGCACAGAATCAGAATAAACATGCACACGTTCATTTCCTTTATTCAAAGTGGAATCATCATGTACAAGAGGACAACTAGAATCAGTTTGTATAGTGTTGTCCAATATAGGTGAAGGAAAAACAGAATCTAAAACAGAAAGGGATGTTGTTGCTGGTGAAGAGGAAGAATCTGCGACTGGTATATTCTCCCTTGCTAATGGTGACCTGCATCTGCCTGGTGAAGGTGGTGGCGAAGGCGGTGAAACTCTAGATGTGGGTGCTGCTATACTGGGCCTCTCGACTGTTGGTGAAGGAGATGATGTAGAAGATGATGCTCTCTCAGTGGATCGATCTCCCAACCCCAACTACCGCATAGGCGGCTGCAATCTCCTACTGCTCCTGAGATGAATGGTGTCAGATAAACATGTAAAATCGGGGGTGGGAGGGCTTTTAGCTACCAGCTCTTTGCGTCTGAAATTGTTGGGGTTGGCTTCAACCTGTGCTGGAATTAGTGTCTTGGTAGTAGTCAGGTCATCGATCCGCTGAGTCAGTTCATTCATGTTCTTCATAAGCAATGCAAGTTGGTCCAGTGCTGGATTGACTGAAGGGGCCTCGGGTTGCTCATTGACTGGATGCCGCTGAGACTGATAGTGCGGAGGCTATTGGTACCCATACGGATTATGGTAATGAGGAGGAGGGGGGAAAGGATATTGTCCATAATATGCAGTCTGCTGTTGGTTAGGCTGAGGGAAATACATAGACTGATGTTGTGGCTGGCCTTGTCTCCAGTTTTGGAACTGAGGTGGAGACTGGTACTGAGGCTGGAACTGCTGGTACTGGTACTGGTACTGATGCTGCTGTCTGCCTCCTTGAAGCTGGTGGGTGGGTCTCTGACCCTGCTGTGAACCCAACTGGCCTTGCCCTAACAGACGGGGCTGGTTTCGCTCACGGTCGAACCAGATACCATTCACCTCCTAAATGACAGGTGGAGGTGGAGACTGTTGCTCAGGAATGTAGGCTACTTCTTGCTCGTACGGAACTATCTGATGTGCATGCTGTTGAGCTTGATCAGGTGTCTGCACGTAGTAGACATGCTGGACTGTAGATGGTCCTCTACTACTCTGCTGGGTGGAAGGAGTCTGCTCCCTAGTAGAGGTATTGGCTGCTGCACTGGTACTGTGGACTGCGCTGATCGAATTTACAAGAAGCTCCAGATGCTTTCTTATATCATCCAGCTTATCCAGGTTCTTTATCCTCTGCTCGATCACATGAAGCTTATTAAGTTCTTGGGATCTCTTTTCAATAATGTCCACTTTGGATAGGTGGTTTCCAATGATGGCCAAGTCAGTGCTATCCACCTTATCCACTTCTTTTGTTGCCGTCATATTGACATCCTTGTGGGGTACTACAGGGGTGGTGACAGGGTGCTTCTGAAAAGCACGTGAAGAAGAAAGAGCTGTTGAACTTTCTGCCATCTCCTCAAAAATTTTATAAAGGACATCCTCGTCCTTGTTGAAGTGGCTTTGATGAATCTGTGATTCATCACTCTAAAAGTTGAAAATAAAGCTTTGTTCCCGAGTAATTAGAGACATATTTCTACTTATATTGCATAATTAGAATTCATGCATGCAAGAATAATATCTGCATGTTAGCATTCATATTGGCATAAAATAAGAAGCCAATTCACTTGTAAATATTAACATGTATATTAACTAAAAATACCCTATTTGTATATATTTCATACTAACTCTGAATCTAATAAGACCAAGTCTATTGTGTATATATGACTAACATTAATTAAAGAAAAATATAAAAAATACCATCTTGTAAAATTAACCAATAAAACCCCAAGCCAAGTGTGAAACCATGAACCTTAAAATAACGCATCTCTCTCTCATACAGTGTCCGATTGAGGTCTACTCACTTTTAAAGTAATATAAATTCAAAGACCTTCGAAACAAGACCAATTTCATTAAAATCGGAGTTCGTATGCAAAACTTGGGTTTTGGGCCCCTTTTGTACATCGTACATAATGACCGTTTTACCCCTGTATTTTCTCATTTTATTTTCTTCATTATTAAAAATACGAAAAAAAATAAATTGTAAACATTCTCCTCATATTTTCCCTAACTTTATTTTGATTTTTTTCTCTTATTAAAAAATGACAAAAAAATTGCAAAAGATAAAATACGGTATTTTATATCTATAAGGTACCACCAAAAATACATTTTGTAGAGATGATCTCATTTTATTTTTGGCCCTTCATGAAAGTTGTAGATCTCATCGAGACGAGCAACTTTTGTGTTGACCACTTTTTGATTTAATCCTTTTATTATGTATTTTTGATTTTTCTTTCCATTTAACTTTGGATTTTTCTGAAAGCAACATGTGGTGGCTCCGGAAGCCGCCACGTGTCAACCCCATGGATTTTGCAATTAATTAAATAAATGCCACATAGCCGCATCTGAGCACGCCAAGTGGCGCCATCTCACTCTTCTCTAACCATTCCTTCGCCACTCTCCCTTAACTTAAGGGAGAAGCCTCTTCGACACCTCTAATCCAACCCCAACTCCTCCACTCCATCTCCCACCCCCCTCCACCTTCTCCATCTCTTCTCCAACTGCCTCCTCCTCTTTTTATCCTCTCCATCTCCTTCCTTCATCCCCATCCGCTATCTTGAGCACACAATTCTTGAGCTCCGCCCTCTTCTTGGTGACAGCAAGTGAGAGCCATCGTGTCAAGCAAAGACAGGATCCTTTTGCTAGGCGAGATCCAGGGGCTTCGGTCCTTGTTGTTGCTGCTCTCAACCGCAGCCGAGCTCTGCTTGCCACGCATCGAGCGACGACATGAGAAGCTTTGCTTCTCACTCCATAGGCATCACCTCCATCACCTTCAAGTAATCTTCTTCTCCCTTTCTTCTTCCTCATTCTACACCCCTCCTTCTCTCTTCGATTTCATCATCTTCTGTTCATCGATTCGCAAAACCAATTTCACTTCTACGAATAAATCAGACGTTGCGAACGCAACGATGATTTTTCTTAAATTTTTCGGCAAACTTTCATCAATCGATTAATCGTTTATTTAAGCCACTTAAACAAATGCATGAGAAACAGAGGAGGTGGTGACACCCCCAGTTTCTTCTTCCTCCTCTCACCACCCCACACGCACACACCCATCAACCACCAACCGCACCGTCGACGCCTCCTCTGCCCCGACGACCCTTGGACATGTATCGGCCGTCCTCCCTCGCCGTCAACGACTCCCGCAGCCGCCGCACGACCGTCAACCTTCATCAACCGCAGCCACCTGCGGCTGGAGCTACACATGCAGCCACGCCAGCGCCCCTCCACCTCTCCGCCCGCCGTAAATCCTCTAGGTCGCCACTGCACCGCGGTGCCTCAGCCACACCACCCGCCTGCGCGGCCGAGTTCCGCGCACCAGCATCCCTCCAGGATGCGCACGGCCTTGGTCGCCCCCGCCAGAACTCCGACGACGCCACCGCCCTCCTCGTGCACCTTGGCCGGGCCCAGCTCGAGCCGCCGGTTGCCTCCTCGCGCGCCCACCATTGTCCCCCACGCGTGAGCCTCCAGCGGGCCTTGGCCGTGCACGCGGCACGCGTGTCCGCCGCCAACCGCAGGTCGTCCTCACCGTCGCCCTCCTCAGGCGTTGGCACCGCCTTGCACCCCGCCAGCCCACTCCGATGACTCCACCGCCCTCCTCGCGCGCCTCCAATGTCGGCTCCATCCGCCCGTTCGTGCGCGAAGCTCCTTCTCCTCCATCCCCTGTTTCAAGCAACCAAAGCAGAGAAGGCAATAGAGGATAATAAGACAAAAGTGGGTATTTGCAAAGGGGACACTTGCACCCCCTTGCAAGTTCTCAAACAAAGTTCAAGTTTTAAGTAATTACATGTAAGTCCCTATACTTCATTTGAGCTCATATTTCTTTTTCTGTATTGCATTCATACCCCTGCATTTGCACGTTTATTTTGTCATCATTTTGTCATCCATTTTTATTTTCGAAAATTGCATTATGTAGCGTAACTCTTGTTCTACCATTTTAGCATTTATTTTTATTTTTCAGATTTGCAGAATATTTATGGAATTTAATTTGGTGAAAAATTGCAATAGTTTGCCCATTTTGATTGATTAAGTGATTTCTCATTATCTGCTTATCGAAAAATCTCTGATGATTCGTTCTATTAAAACCTTAAATAGTTAAAGGGTCTTTCAGTTTTGTTCATATTCTGATCAAAAACTTTATTTCTTAAAAGGATTTAATCCTTTTCCTTCCTTTCAATGCTATGTTTGAGGAAAAATATGAATTCTCGTGATTTGTATCCAAGGTTCAGTTAATTAAAAAATAAAAACAAAAATTGGATTATAAAATCGTGGTAGCTATAAACCTATGCTACAACATATCATAAAATCACACCATTTGCCCGTATAGATTGTCTTAGAAAAATCATTTAGTGAAAACTTTAATCGATTTTTAATTAATCAACCGTGAAGTGTTTTAACAAAATTCAAGTTGATTTGGATAGCTCTTAATTAGACCTATTTGGCTTAATTTAGTTTCTAAGAAATATCATCGTTTGTTAATTATTAAAATTGGTTTAGTCATTTTCACTAAAGTCAGCATTTTTTATTATCTATGCAACAGGAAATTGTAAAAAAATTAGGGTAGCTTAATTTCATCCCATTTCATAATCTGGCCAAGTTTCATAATTTTTGGAATTAAATTGACTATCTTTCTGATTTCACTTGTAATTTGGCCTGATTTTTCATGTGTCTTGCATAAAAAACGGAAAAAGACCAAAAATATCTCCTCTGAAAATCAAACCTTGGAAATTTGCTTCGAATCAAACTAAGGAGACAGCTGCCTCCCTGAGTTCGACCTTGGACTTCCAACCGAGTAAAAAATATTGCCGCTCGAGATTAACTTGCTTTAATTAAAAGTGGTTTTTGATCGGCTCTCATTATCCGACTGCAACGAACATTCTTAATTAATTTGAACATTGATTTGCTCGAATTAACAAGGGTAGTGGGACACAGTTATCAAAATGGCGTCGTTGCCGGGGAGGCACGGCTAAGGTTAATTTGCAATGATTTCTGAGTGCTTGATTTTCTCTCCCTGGGTAGTCTGACCCCCGGTTTTCTTGTGAATATTTTTCTGTCCTTTAAATTTTGCATTGTTTTCGAGTCGTTCTCTCTCTGACCTCAAATTATTTCTGTGTGAGGAATGCGAGGAGTCGAAGACACTTCAAGGATTCGTCATTTTTTAATTCTTTGAGTGATTTGAGAGAACTTGTACTTTTATTCATTTCCACATTTTTTCGCATCATTTCTAGCGGTTCCCGTTTGGGTTCTCGCATGTGTAAGAATAGTGGAACCGTGTCCCCGTGTGCTGTGTGGTTTGAATTGTAAATTAGGCTTGCACTAGCGGCTCCTCGAGTCACTCTAGGGTTTGCTTGTGTTCGTAATTTTTAGGACCACACAACCACTGAAAAGACGCACTTACACCGCAGATCTAGTCAAATCAACATGTGCTTCCCTCGCTAATAGAACTGCTTGTCTAGGAGTGGATTTTGTCGTCTGCATTTGCATGTAGTGTCAAGATTTCAATTCTGTTCTGCATCCTGCATACAAGTGAAGGGATCACTGTAAGTCTTCTTAACTCAACATATGCATCATCGTTTTTTGTGCATCGACTTTTCCCTCTGTTTTTCACACTTAAATTAAACGAAAATTGGGACTGGACGATAGGCGTGCTATGTGGTTGGACTAACAAGTGAGAACTTAACTTAAAACCGGGACTGCTAACATTATTGACCAAAAAATCAATAAAATTGGAGAAACTATTTGCGGGAGACTAATCCCCGACTTTATTTTCAGGCAGAGTGAGGGTACTTGAGTGTGTGTGAACACCTTAAGGCAGAGCTCAAATCCCCGCCTTCCATATCACGGGCCAACTGATCCTAGAAAATATCACGAGTTGAATATTTTTAGATTCACTGACTAGTACCAAGTAGCCTCCGCCTGTTCGCGGGAAGTCAGGGTAAACCAGCGGTACTTCGCGACAAGTTGCTAGTAACCCTTCGGGGCGAAGTTCCAGCCTTGTTAGCCTCCGCCTGCTTGCAGGTAGATAGGGGCATGGTCTTTGAGTCCATAAACTTGGGATAGGAGCGAAGAAAGGAAGGACCAGCGGTATCTTGGGCGACAGGTTAAACCAGGAAGACGCATCCAGCTCTGAGCCCATTTCCCTATAGGCCACGTAAATCCTTGCTATATTGCTTGAAAAATCACACTTAAAACTAACAAGATTAATTGGACTCGGTTTCGAGTCCTTCACTGTGTTGAGTGTGAACCAAGTGTCTTGGATTGAATTGCTTGCTTCAGGTAGGAGTAAAATCCTATCTTTACTTAGAACTCCCAATTCTTCTCGCCACTTCAAGATGACTGACTGGGGGAATATCGACACATTATTTGCCAAGCTCTCTTTGAGTCCCCTACGAAAATCATCTTCACCGACCCAAGCGCACCTTGGACCACCCAGGACTCATGACCCTCTCGAGTTCTGGATCCCTCACACCTAGGGTGGCTACTCTCAAACCAACCCTCTCCTCCCCTCTGAGATTACCGAGGAAGATCATCGCCTCGGTAAGAAACCCTTCCTTGAGTCATCCTCTAATCCAGATCATTTCCATTTCCCAGGACTAGAGGATAAGATGCCACCAAAGAGACCCCCGGATGAGGAGAACCAAGATGACCCACTCCAGCAAGCATTGGCTAGCCCTCGCCTAAGCCGAACAACAAAATGCGGATCTTACAGCAAGAATGGGACAAATCATTGCGGCAGGAGGAATTGACCGACCAATGGTCGATGCCTACAACCCAACAGAGAATAAAATACAAAGTTGGTTGGCACCAACGGTTCCCGCTGAAGCATTTGAGCTCAAGCCCCACTTCCTTAGCTTGCTACCGAAGTTCAACGGAAATGCCCATGAAGAACCTTATGCCTTCCTCTGAGACTTCGAGATGGTTTGCAACAACCTTAGCCATCCTAGGGTTGGGCAGGATTACATTCGACTGAAGGCCACCCCTTTCGCCTTAGGAGATAAGGCAGCACATTGGCTGAAGAACCTAGGGGTGCGATGTACAACCTGGATGCAGTTCAAGGACTTATTCCTGAAGAAGTTCTACCCTCTCAGTAGGACTAACCAAACGAGAACAAAGATCGCCAGTTTCTCCCAGGGACCCAGTGAACCATTCCATGATGCCTGGGATAGGTTTAATGACATAGTTCAGAAATGCCCCTGCCACGGCATTTCTAAGGCGATCTTAGTCCAGACCTAGTTTTGTGGTCTAACCCCGGAGATGCAGGAGTTAGTAAGTGCCACCTGTGGAGGAAGCTATCTGAATAAAAATGAGAATGTTGTATGGAAGATACTAGAGCAGATGGCGGAAACCGGCAGGTCACAGGCCACCAGAGGCTATCAGTTGTCTCCCTCAATCCTATCCAATGAGACAACCCAGAGGACTGTAGTGGATCTGACAGAGGACCTCATTCCCGGCATGGGGATGATTGCTCATGGTCAAGCAGATCCACAAGAGGGTCACTGACCTTGAGTCTCTCTCACGTCTACCGAAGCAAGTGGAGGAACTTTCTGAAAAGGTAGCTAAGACAAAGCTACCCACCCCTTCTGCACCACTTGTACCTGTACATCGAGTCCATCTTGTACAAGAATAGGCACCCGAGGCCTCAGAGTGGCTGGGATCAGACTTACACCCAGCAGGACCAGCATGCACCCCCACAAGTGGAGACCGGATACGAGGAGCCTCCGCAGGTGTTCGAGATCAACGGGCTGTGGTACAGCCGTGACCCCGTCGGTAGACAGTCGGGGATGGGGAATGGTCAGCCTCACAGACCTTCCCCAGCTTACCAAGAAACCAGTTCCGTCCTCGCACCGCGCTTTGTTCAGTCCAGGCCCGAACAAGGGTACCAGCCTCAACAACACCAGCAGCAGCAGCGCACATTCCATTCGGGCCAACAGGGCTAGGCACCATCCTATCAGCAGCAACAGTATAGGTATGGACAGTAGGGCTAGTACAGAACCTCATCCGTAAGTCAACATCAGCCAGTCCAGCCCACCGAATTGGAGTCCCTTACCTTGGAGATCCAGACCCTGACTGATAGGGTCCAACAGATCCAGAATGACTATCTGGATATGAGAACCGATCTGAATCGCGTTTCTTGTACCCAGGATCAACAAATGGCGCGAAAGACCCCAATTCCCACCCAGGTTCAGGCCAATCCAAACAACCTAAATCAAGGCCAGAACCGACCTCGTGATCAGGTATACTATTCAGATAAGTCTTTATCTGAACATGAGATCCTTTCGTATGATAATGTAAATCATATGTCCCTCAGGAGTGAAAGGACCATGATCGTACCTGATCGGGCACGGACACCGAAGGAAGGAGCCGCCAAGTCTCTACCTGAGGAGAACTTGGAGGAAGAAGAGGACCAACACCACCATCACCACCACCGGCAGAAGAAGAGGACTTCTGGGTCCTCGAAACAACAAACCCGCATCAGTAGAGAGTCTGACGAAACCGATGAAGAGCCCGTACCTTCATCTGAAGAGGATCATCCAGATGTCACAGAAGATGCATCACCGGTTTCGCCACAGCACTTTCCTTTTAGTCAGAATCAGAGTCCGAGTCTGTTTCAGAGTCCGAGTCATGTACAGAACTCAGTTCCAGCTTTCAATGAAAACCTTTCAGTTTCAGAACATGAGTTAGAGTCAATAATCCCTTTCCCCCGAGTTCTTACGGGTGGAAAGAAGAAAATCAAAAAAATCCAAAAAGATGACCCTGAGATGGCAGAGTTCTGCAACAGGTATATCAAGGTCACAATCCCCTTTGACAAGTACGTGGAAATGACTCCTGCATTTCAGAAGTACCTGAAGGTGAGATGCACACCTACTAGGGTTAGCAGGAAGACTAAAAGCTGTGTTGAGAAACACGTTCTGTCAGTAGCCACAACTTGTGCAATAAAGAACTCGTTTCCAAGGAAACGAAGAGACATGGGTGCACATTATGTAGTGAGTCATGTAGATGACATTGCGTTTGCATGCACTCTCCTAGACAATGGATCCTCAATTAATTTAATGCCTACAACCCTATATGAGTGGCTTAATCTCGGACCTCTAAGAAAATCTAGAGCCCTCCTGCAGTTCACTGATAAATCGACCAAGAGGTCCCAAGGAGAACTGAGGAATGTTGTAGTCAAAGTCGAGCGTCAAGAATACATGGTGGACTTCACTATCCTAGATATGGAAACCCCTCTTAATTGGACAAGCTCCCAGATCATCTTAGGTAGGCCCTTCTTTAGGACAGCAGGGGCCTTGTTTGATTATAAGATCGGGAAGATCCAGTTCCAAACACCAAGCGGAGATGAGGAACTTGAGATAAAGCAAACCAGATGGCAGAGACTGGATTCCAAATCCAGCACCGAGTACTCTTCATCCGAAGCAGACCGCAACCATGTAGACACAGTTGGGCCATGGAGACAGAACCCAGCCAGCATCGATGAGCCCCTCCCCTCTGGAGATGATCCAGTGCATGAGTCAGTTTGCAAGATCCTCAGAGACGAGTACAACTTAGAACTTGCATCCCCCTACATCTTCGATGACTTAGAAGCCCAGCTGGGCTTGTTAGTCCTTCCCTCTTTAGGATAATCATAAGATGAGGATGACGAGTCGGACGTGTCTTTCGCCAATTGCATGGAGACCTTTGACGATCCGACTCCAGAGCCAAATAATTTGGTGGCAGCAATCATAGAGAAAGATCCAACCACTTCCAACACTGAGCCAGATTCTATTGAGCTAGATTTCCTAGACGATCACACCTTACCTGAGCTCAAACCTTTACCGACAACACTAAAATACACCTTCCTTGCGGGTCAAGAAAGGAAATATCCGATCATCATCAGTTCACGATTGACCGAGGAGCAGGAATCTTGCTTGCTAGAGATCCTGGAGAAAAACCACAAGGCAATAGGCTGGAGCATTTCCGATCTCCACGGGATAAATCCCGCTCTATGTTCGCACCATATCTTTTTGGAGAATGAAGCCAAACCCTCTCGTGAATTCCAACGTCGTTTGAATCCAAATTTGCGAGAGGTAGTGAAGAAGGAAATATAGAAATGGTGCAACGCGAGTTTCATTTATCCCATCTCCGACTCAAAATGGGTGGCCCCGATCCATGTGGTCTCGAAAAAATCGGGAATTCAGACGACCACCAACAAAGATGGAGAGGAGATCATGACACGAGTGCCCACGTCGTGGCACGTCTGTATGAATTACAGATGCCTTAATGCCACGACAAAGAAGGATCATTTCCCCCTACCATTCATTGATCAGATCCTAGAGAGACTAGCAGGGAAGGAATTCTTCTGTTTCTTGGATGGGTTCTTGGGCTACAATCAAGTAGCCATAGCTCCTGAGGAACAGGAGAAGACCACATTCACATGCCCCTTTGGTACCTATGCTTTCAGGTGCATGCCCTTTGGGTTATGCAATGCTCCGGGTACTTTTCAAAGGTGCATGATTGCTGTATTCGCTGAAATGGTCGGTGAATTCCTGCAAGTCTTCATGGACGACTTCTCGGTCCACGACGATTCCTTCGATTCCTGTCTTAGGAATCTGGACCGAGTCCTCAAACGCTATTGTGAGGTTAATCTGGTGCTCTCCTGGGAGAAAAGTCATTTCATGGTGACGGAGGGCATTGTGTTGGGGCATGTCATCTCCAAGAGAGGAATGGAGGTTGACCCTACCAAGGTGGATGTGATCAGACGACTCCAGCCACCAATCAACATCAAATAGTTGCGGTCGTTCCTCAGGCATGTCAGATTTTATCGGAGATTCATCAAGGATTTTTCTAAAATTGCCCGACCGCTAACTGAGCTTTTAGGCAAAGACATGGAGTTTGTTGCTGATCACAAATGTCTTGAGGCCTTTAAGCTATTGTAAGGAATGATCATGGATGCACCTATCCTACAAGCAAAAGATTGGTCTCTACCCTTTGAGATCATGACGGACGCCTCAGACTTCGTTGTTGGGGCTGTGTTAGGACAGAGGAGAGATGGTGTCCCGTTTGCAATCCACTACGCAAGCAAAATGCTTGACACCGCTCAGCGTAACTATACAGTTACGGAAAAGGAGATGCTTGTGGTAGTATTTGCCTTGGACAAGTTCAGATCTCACTTAATTGGATCCAAGGTAATTGTGTTCACTGACCACACGACGCTAGGTATTTGATGGAGAAGAAGGACGCGAAGGTGCGTTTTCTTCGGTGGATTTTACTTATCCAGGAATTTAATTTGGATATTCGTGATAAACCTGGAAAGAAGAATGTAGTAGCGATCATCTCTCTTGTCTCGAAGATCTTAATACTTCCGAGGATTCACCTATTCGAGAATCCTTCCCTGACGAGTCGATTTTTGTTGCCGACTCACTCCCATGGTATGCCAACATCGTGAACTATCTCGTCTCCAAGAAGGTTCCCGAAGGTTGGACCAAGAGCCACATCGACCGACTTAAGTCGGATGCGAGACACTACCATTGGGAGGATCCGATCCTTTTCTTTGGAGGACCGGATTGTGTCTGGAGACGGTGTATTCCTCAGGAGGAATACCAGAGTATCCTTTCTTTATGCCACAGCTTGGAGGTAGGAGGACACCACTCCGGGAAAAGGACCGCATGGAAGGTACTTCAGTGTGGCTTTTACTGGCCGACTCTGTTTCACGATGCTATCACCTTTGCGAAGTCATGTCCAGTATGCCAGAGAATGGGAGGAACCGTTGGTTCCAAGGATGAGATGTCGATGCAGCCTGTCATCATTTGTGATGTCTTTGATGCCTGGGGCATCGATTTCATGGGCCCATTCCCTGTTAGCCACAGGTTTGAATACATCCTTCTTGCGGTAGAGTATCTATCCAGGTGGGTGGAGGCTATCCCGACCCGAGCCGCAGACAGCAGGACTGTCTGTAAATTCATCAGAGATCATATCATCTCTAGGTTCGGGATCCCCAAAATGATGATATCAGATGGGGGTAGCCACTTTGTAGATCGGGAGGTGAAGAAACTCCTGAAGGACTACGGCATCAAACACCGTGTCGCTAGCCCTTACCACCCACAGACCAATGGTATGGCTGAGGTGTCGAATCGAGAAGTAAAGACTATATTGCAAAAGCTTGTCCGTCCAGACAGGAAGGACTGGTCTCAGATATTGGATCAGGTCTTATGGGCGTATAGGACAGCTTACAAGACACTGTTAGGGACCTTCCCATTCCGAATGGTATTCGGAAAGCCGTGCCATTTGCCCGCAGAACTAGTGCATAAATCAGAATGGGCAATTAAGAAGGTCAATTGGAACACGTATCTTGGGCAGAAGCAGAGAGAGATGGATCTGAATGAGCTTGTGGAAGTCAGAAATCGTGCATATGGCAACAGTTTGGTGTACAAGGACAAGGTGAAGCATTGGCATGATAGATATATCAGACGAAAGACCTTTGTTCCTGGACAGAAGGTATGGTTGTTTAATGCAAGGCTGAAGATCTTCCAAGGCAAGTTGAAATCCAAGTGGACGGGCCCATTCATTATCCGAACGGTGCATGATAGCGGATGTGTCGAGATCTCAGATCTCGCAGATGATGCACCGACATTCCTTGTGAATGGACAACTATTGAAACACTTCGTCGAATCCAATGAGCAGTTAGTACATGTTGAGAAGATTGTATTTATACGCGAGATAGATTCAGCAGAAACACCTCGAACCGCGCATGAGACCTTGCAGCAGTGAGCTCTAGCCATCAGCAGCATCTTGAAAGATTCAGACCGACTCACTTGTATATATCATCATTCCTGTACATTCTGTCCTTTCTCCCTCGCAACTCTAGTAACTCATCCCAGCATCATTGATCACCATCTTGGACTATACTTAGGATGACCAAATCCTAAGTATAGGGGGATGAGTCACCTGCATCTATTCATTGTACATCCTCCAGATCACATCGGTTCTCATACTCACTCATGTCCTATACTTAGGCTGATCAGAGCCTAAGTATAGGGGGACCGATGCCCGCCTTGTATATAATCATCCATTTCCCCTCTTGCCCTCGTCTGCCCCATTTTTTGATCTTCTTCTACACTTAGGCTGCCAGAGTCTAAGTATAGGGGGGCGAAGCGATTTCTATACATTTTATAATTTTAGCTCTCCTACGCTTAGCCTGAGCTATGTATTTTTAGTCGTTTTTCGTGCTTTGAGGACATAGCACACGCTAAGTATAGGGGGGCATGTATATATTACATATATACTTTACCCATAGCTCGTACTTTCACGTATCTTAGCGCATTTTTTGTATATATTATGCAATAATTACGGGGTGGGTAAAAATTGGAATATTTTTTATAGTTTTGTACTATATGTAAAATTCTTGTAAAACATACTTTTGTAAAATTTGTTGTAAAATAGGATGTATACCAAAAAAAACTTGTATACTATGTATATTATTACAAACTACAAATTGTTGTAAATTGTTGTATAATAGAAAATAAAATGAAAATGTTGAAAATAAAGGCTTCTTATTTACTCTTGCATATCATCCTTGCATTTCAAAAAAAAGAGAGTCTTGCATTTCATTCATCTACATAGCATATCATCTGTATCTCATCTGCATATCTTGCATATGCAAGGTGAAAAGCTAGTGGGTTCGGAACCAAGTTATGAGTAGATATTGAGAATGGACTTGATTTGACCTTAATCCACCTAATTTCAGAGGAACCTTATAGGAACTGGAGTTAAGATTTCTCAGGTCAAGTGACTTAATTCTTTGAGTCTGAAAGTCTATGTTCACATGACATCTTGATTAGTCTAAGTAGAATATCTCGTGCACACGCATGATTCTTTTAGATAGTGACCTAACTTGGACAAGCACAATTCACGTAGCTCTTCATTGATGAGTTGGTGAGGAGGTAGAATCCTTTAGCTTGGAGTAGCACACGGGTGGAAACATCCGCCCTCCTCTAGGGAGGGTAGTGCGTCTCAACCTAGTCTGGTGGTGTTGAAGTCTGAGGACAGGACGCTGTGGGTTGCAATAATGCTTTAAAAGAGGGATAGTCTACTGTCTCAAGAGGAAAAAAACTTATGATGTACATGCTTCACCTTGTATATAGTTCCAAAAAAAGGAAGAAGAAAAAATGCAAGAACTCCAAAAAAATAGACAGGCCAAAAACAAAAAAAACATATTGCCTGTCGGAGAATGTATATTAGCAAGAAGTTTGCAGCTGGATGACTTGGCTACACTGGTCAGGCATCCCGGGATAGGTAGCTACACTGGCTACCGTCCATTCTTTTCTCCACCCCCTCCTCTTGAGCTGGTCGCACTTGAACTTAGAAGGGAATACCCCGCTCCTCAAGGAAAGTGTTACTGGACCGGATTATTTGAGTTACCTTGTTAGAGGAGGCTGGTTCTGAGCCATTTCTGATGTGGAGAGTTACATTTCACTTATACAGTACAAGTAAGAATCATAGTCATCAGAAATTTACGTTTGAGGATTTGTTCTGACTTGACTATTGAGGCGTCTTGAATAGAAGACTTGTGGAACTTGAAGTCTGTTAGGTCTTAAGTTCAGATCCCAATAAGGTTCCGCCACACAATTAATCCAAAGGTCGTGTTATGCTCCATTTTCAACTTTTGTTCATGACCTTGGTATGGAACCCATAATCATTTCACTCTTGCATTTCATTTTAGTTGCTCAGGGATGAGCAAGGTTTAAGTATAGGGGGTTGATGAATCAGTGATTCATCACTCTAAAAGTTGAAAATAAAGCTTTGTTCCCGAGTAATTAGAGGCATATTTCTACTTATATTGCATAATTAGCATTCATGCATGCAAGAATAATATCTGCATGTTAGCATTCATATTCGCATAAAATAAGAAGCCAATTCACTTGTAAATATTAACATGTATATTAACTAAAAATACCCTATTTGTATATATTTCATACTAACTCCGAATCTAATAAGACCAACTCTATTTTGTATATATGACTAACACTAATTAAAGAAAAATATCAAAAAAATACTAACTTGTAAAATTGACCAATAAAACCCCAAGCCAAGTTTGAAACCATGAACCTTAAAATGCGCATATCTCTCTCATACAGTGTCTGATTGAGGTCTACTCACTTTTAAAGTAATATACATTCAAAGATCTTCGAAACAAGACCAATTTCATTAAAATTAGAGTTCGTATGCAAAACTTGGGTTTTGGGCCCCTTTTGTTCATTGTACATAATGACCGTTTTACCCCTGTATTTTCTCATTTTATTTTCTTCATTATTAAAAAACAAAAAAAATTAGATTAAATTGTAAATGTTCTCCTCATATTATCCCTAACTTTATTTTGATTTTTTTCTCTTATTAAAAAATGACAAAAAAAATGCAAAAGATAAAATACAGTATTTTATATCTATAAGGTACCACCCAAAAATACATTTTGTACAGATGATCTCATTTGATTTTCAGCCCTTCATGAAAGTTATAGATCTCGTCGAGACGAGCAACTTTTGTGTTGACCACTTTTTGATTTAATCCCTTTTATTATGTCTTTTTGATTTTTCTTTCCATTTAACTTGGATTTTTCTGAAAGCGGCATGTGGTGGCTCCGGAAGCCACCACGTGTCAACCCCATGGATTTTGCAATTAATTAAATAAACGCCACATGGTCGCATCTGAGCGCGCCAAGTGGCGCCATCTCACTCTTCTCTACCCATTCCTTCCCCACTCTCCCTTAACTTAAGGAAGAAGCCTCTTCGACACCTCTAATCCAACCCCAACTCCTCCACTCCATCTCCCACCCCCCTCCACCTTCTCCATCTCTTCTCCAACTACCTCCTCCTCCTCTTTATATCATCTCCATCTCCTTCCTTCATCCCCTTCCGCTATCTTGAGCGCACAATCCTTGAGCTCCACCCTCTTCTTGGTGACAACAAGTGAGAGACATCGTGTCGAGCGAAGACAGGATCCTTTTGCTAGGCGAGATCAAGGGGCTTCGGTCCTTGTTGCTGCTGCTCTCAGCCGTAACCGACCTCTGCTTGCCGCGCGTCGAGCGATGACCTGAGAAGCTTTGCTTCTCCCTCCATAGGCATCACCTCCATCACCTCCAGGTAATCTTCTTCAACCTTTCTTCTTCCTCATTCTACACCCCTCCTTCTCACTTCGATTTCATCATCTTCTGTTCATCGATTCACAAAACCAATTGCACTTCTACAGATAAATCACACGTTGCGAACGCAACGGTGATTTTTCTTAAATTTTTTGGCGAACTTTCATCAATCGATTAAATTTTTTGGCGAACGCACCCCCTTGCAAGTTCTCAAACAAAGTTCAAGTTTTAAGTAATTACATGTAAGTCCCTGTACTTCATTTGAGCTCATATTTCTTTTTCTGTATTGCATTCATACCCCTGCATTTGCACGTTATTTTGTCGTCATTTTGTCATCCATTTTTAATTTCGAAAAATGCATTGTGTAGCATAACTCGTGTTCTACCATTTTAGCATTTATTTATATTTTTTAGATTTTTAGAATATTTATGGAATTTAATTTGGTGAAAAATTGCAATAGTTTGCCCATTATGATTGATTAAGTGATTTCCCATTATCTGCTTATCGAAAAATCTCTGAAAAATCAATATTGGTAGATATAAGCCTATGCTACAAAATAGCAGAAAATCACACCATTTGCCCGTATAGATTGTCTTAGAAAAATCATTAAGTGAAAATCTTAATTGATTTTTAATTAATCAACCGTGAAGTGTTTTAATGAAATTCAAGTTGATTTGAATAGCTCTTAATTAGACCTATTTGGATTAATTTTGTTTCTGAGAAATATCATCATTTGTTAATTATTAAAATTGGTTTAATCATTTTCACTAAAGTCTGCATTTTTTATTATCTGTGCATCAGAAAATTCTAAAAAAATAGGGTAGCTTAATTTCATCCATTTCATAATCTGGCCAAGTCATAATTTTTAGAATTAATTTGACTACCTTTCTGATTTCACTTGTAATTTGGCCTGATTTTGCATGTGTCTTGCATAAAAAACCCGAAAAAGACCAAAAATATCTCCTCTGAAAATCAAACCTTAGAAATTTGCTTCGAATCAACCTAAGGAGACAGCTGCCTCCCTGAGTTCGACCTTGGACTTCCAACCAAGTAAAAAATATTGTCGCTCGAGATTAACTTGCTTTAATAAAAAGTGGTTTTTGATCTGCTCTCATTATCCGACTGCAACGAACATTCCTAATTAATTTGAACATTAATTTGCTCTAATTAACAAGGGTACTGGGACGCAGTTATCAGGCTTCCCCCACAAGTGGCATCTACTAGCTTCTGATTCTCAATGCTTAAACCCCCAAAGAAATTTTGTACAAGGCTGGTCTTTGGAATATCATGATGGGGCATTTCTCTGTCAGATCTTTGAAACGTTCTAACGCCTCGTGAATAGGCTCTTGGGGCATCTGGGAGAAATTAGCAATCAAGGATCACATTTGGTTGAGTTGTCCAAGTGGATAATACTTGTTTAGAAATGCGGATCTCAACTCTTCCCATGTAGTGACAACCTTCCCCACAAAGCATTGCCCATCAGACTGAATGGAAAGGCCGTCATCTGCACTACCTCTAATGGGACATTTAGGTAGTGTACTGTTCAACAAATGTGATCGAACTGCTAGAGGTGTATATAAGGTTCTTCATTAATATTTCCATGGAATATTAGGAGAAGAGGTAAAATAGTAGGCTTAAGCTCAAAATGCCCATGAACCGCAGGGATTTGTATCCAAGAATTTGTCTGTCCTGCCCCAAGATTATAGGCATCTTTTAGTGTAGGCTTAGCCCAATATTCTTCTCCCCCATTCCCACCTCCAGGGTTTCTGTTATCCCCCTCTCTCCTGTCTTCTCTTTCTTGTCTTATCTTGAGAATCATTTCTCTCAGTGTGGCCTGAAAATTAGCCTGCTCGGTTAACTGTGCTTGAATTGATTGAATGGAGGCTAACATGGTACTGTTGATCTCGCTCTGTTCCGACATGGTTCCCTTTCCCTTTGGTGGCATTAAGTGTCCGGCTTTTGACTCTGAAAATGTATATGCCACTTGATTAGTGCTCAGAATTGATGGAGTCTTAGATATTAATTCGAGATTAAAGCCAATCTCAAATAGTGGATTCATAGACGTTGTGAATTGTGAACTGGGGAACGAGGAATATTCGTGAAGTGAGTCTCCCCGAATAGAAGGTGAATGGCTCGGAGTGTAGAATGAGTTCGCGGAGTCCAAACGAGAAATACTCCGATCCGACATCTTCGAAACCAATAGGCAGGACACGAGAGCACGAATGTCAATGCAAGGGTGAAAGTGAATGAAGGTGCAATTACGCAGAAGGATCTTTAGCACTAACAAGCAAACACAATACAAACCCCCAGTTCACCAACTCAACTCAATGTGAAGACCGTGAAGGTTCGGTCAATTATCTTGTCAGTTTTAGAGTTTGGTGATAATACAATATATCAGAGCGGTTAAAGCGAGTTGTTAGGAACCCAATGCTCTCAGGAGATTGGCCTAATCCCAAAGTTAGATCTTTCCCAGCCAGTATGAATTGCGGATTGTTTACCGGCTACCCGATCAATTCAATCTGTTAAGGACGTCACGGGCCGCTTTACCGGCTACCGGAGAGATCCTCACTGGAGAACGACTAACCCAAGATAGTAGTCTAAAAAGTGTTCAGGCGTGGCTCTATCCTAGTGTGCGGGTCGCTCTCTCGCTCAAGCAAACCAAACAAAGAGGGGGATACTCTCCCCAAAATAATAACTTTCCTTGTATTTTTTTTTAGGGTTGAGTTTTCTTTAGCAGTCCCAGTTTTAACAGTTATCACTTGGTTAAAATATTTTCAACAAATCGCCTACAGAGTGTCCAATTTCCTTTTTAACTTATGTGAGTGAAAACAAGGAAGGAGATCGGAAATGCCAATGCGCGATTAAAAATGATGATGCATGCAGGGGTTAGAGATGCGTACCTTGTCACCAGCACTCTACATGCAAGTGATTAGCGCAGAATTTAAATACAGAAAATAAACTAACCTATATGCAAATGCAAGTGAACCGTCCTAGATGATAACTTCTATTAACGAGCAAGAACAAGTTAATTTGACTAAGTCCAAATTACGGTCTACTCTATAGGCACAGAAATTCTTGTTTAGGGTGTTGGACCTAATTAATTACCTGGCTCAAGAAATATAATTACAGCAATCAATAGGTGTCTCTCGAAATCTACGGAAAATAAAGAAAAATAAAAGCGATGAAAACAAAACCGGTGAGGTCCCCCAAGTGCACCAGCACTTGGCGAAATAGACCCCGCAACAAATGAATGTCCGTTAACAGAGTTCAAATGCTAGAAAATCTCTCTCTCTCTCTTCGTCTTCTTCACTTCTTCTTCTCATCTTCTCATGCTATCATGTGGCTTAGTGAAGAATAAAGCCGCCCCACGTCGCTTGGGTGCTTCGGCTCTCCTAGGATCGCCTCCTTCTCTCCGCGGGCCCTCACAAGAAAAAGAAAAGAGAATGTATAAGAAACACAATTATGAAATATGAGAAAATGATGAAATGAATGCGGTGGATATCAACAATGGAATAATGTGGCAAATTATAAACAGATATTTACAACCAAGAATAGCAGGTCAAAAGAGAAACCTAACTACCCTCGTCGTGCCTCCCCGGCAACGGCGTCATTTTGTTGAGACGGAATTTCAGAGATGGAAATTATTAATGATTAGCAGGTCGTTGTTGTTCTCCAAAATCCCGTGTCAACAAAGAAATTATTTTTTATTTTTGCCACTTATTAATTTGTATAGCGGACAGGGTCGAACTCAGGGAGGCTACAATTCCCGAGGGTTATTCAATTAATCAGTAACTAATTAAGAGAAAACATGAATCTCAAAGGACAACTATCCTTGGTTTTTGTGAATTTTTGTCAATTTTTAATTATTTATTTTTATTTCAAAGATTTTCAAATTTTTAATGATTTTGATTTTGTAGTTTTTTAAAAAATAACACGAAGCAATATGAACAAGTTCAAAAATATACTCACACCAACTCTTTTTGAATTTTTCAAATTATCAAAAAAGCTCAAAAAATCTAAAGAAAATGTTTTGGGTTTTAAAAATTTTGAAATATTTTTAAGAATTTTTCTAGAATTTTCATATGTTTTTGTATTTTTCTAAAAATCAAATAGTGAGAAAATAAGAAAATGTGCACATCTTGGGGTAATTTGCAATTCAAAAATCTTTCCAAAAACTCCTGGCAATTATTTTTAAGACAAACTAGAAACAGATATCTACAAACAGGAACTGAAATCAAAGTTTTTGGATTTTTTTAGAATTTTCTGTGATTTTTATAAGATTTTTTATGTTTTTCAATTTTTTGGGTTTTATAAATATTTAATCATGAAAATTGGTCAGAAATTAAAAGATAATGAAATACAACTACTCTATTTTTTTGGAATTTTCGAGACAATATTTTAATTTTTATGAATTTCGGAATTTCAAACAGAGAAAAATGACATGTTTTTCATTTTCTAATAATACCAAATGAAATCAAAATGCAATAAAAAATTTCAGCAATGTTGAGGCACATAGCAAGAGCATACAGGAATTTTCGCAAAATTTTCCGACTCATAAAAAAATATATTTCAGTCAAAGAGATCAAGCAAATCAAGGTCTGGACAGTTAGGGACTTAAATGTAAATAAGAAAAAGTTCTAGACTGATAAAATAACAAGAATTAAATGTAAGGGAAAGTTCACAATTTACCCAAAAAGCATGTGCTCAGCATGTGCTTGAGGAGTTGGCAGGGTCATTTTTGTAATTCGAGGAAGTTCTGAGGCAAAACTGTACTTTTTCCAAAAGAAATTATTGAACTGACGGGCTCCTTCGTAATTTCTGAAATGTCCACGGGCGATGTTGCAATTTTCCAAAAATATATTTGTTTAAGGAAGCCCTAGGGTTCCTTTGTTGCAATCTCAAAGGGGCAAGAGGGGTCGGTCGTCGTTGTCTTCTTCGGCAAGGAGGGCAGCGGTCACGTATGACGCAGTGAGGCGGTGTCGCGCCCACATGCATGGCTGCGTGGCCGGAGGGCTGGCGCGGAGGAGAGGGGTCGTGCTCATGGAGGGGGCCCGGTGACTGCGCGCGGGTCACCGCGATGCGCGGACCTGGGCGGGGCGACGGAGGTCCGGCAGCGGGGAAGCGCTGCTCGCGCACGGGAGGACAAAAGGCCGGGGGCGGCGGCGCCTGGAAGAAGTGGCGACTAAATGCGTAGGGCCGACGGACCTGGTGGGCGGCGGAGGTGGCAACCCCACTGCATGTGGTGGTTTTTTTGTTGTTTTTTAAATTTTTTGTAATTTTATTTTTTTTTGTGTAAACAGGAAATAAAAAACTTTTTTTATTTTTTATGTAAATTAGAAAAAAAGAAATACAAAGGACAAAGAAATTTTTTAATTTTTTTATTTTTTATATGACCCTGCAAAACAAACGTTAGAGGAAAAAGGAAATAAATGTTTTTTTTATTTTTTTATTTATTTACAAAATAGAAAATGAATGGGGATTCGACGGAAGTGGGGGATTCGAATCCGATCTCCGGCCACCGTACGCAGCCGGAGTTGATAGATCGTGGGAGATAGAAATAGAACGCGTGAAGATCGAGAAAATGAGATGAAAAAACAAGTCGGTGGCGGAATAAATCGAGATGGATTGTTTTAAGATATAGAGAAAATAAAAATGATAATGAGATAAAAATTGCGAGAAAAAACTACGATTAACCTAGATAAAAACAAGAAAAATGTGGATTTCACCTTAGGAGCGGAAACGGATCGTGATCGCTCGAGAAGGCTGAATCGCTGTTACCGGACGGCTTGGAGGCTAGACATCTTTTCTCGACGAAATTGTTTTCTTGGAATGAGGGAGAAGGAGCCGTATAAATAGAAAAGAGATGAAATTTGAATTTTGAATTTTTGAATAAAGAGATAAGGGAGATGAAAAATTGAAATGAATTTTTGAATTTTTTTTGGATGGAAGGGATAAGAGAGATAAAATGAGAGATGAGATAAAATAGAAGAGAGATAAAATTATTTACAAAATTAACTAATTTTTTTTATTTTCGTCACTTTATTTATTGGAATTAAAAAAATGTTATTTTTTTATTTTTTATGATGGTTAGTTAAAAATAGCAACTATATACATATATTATATACATATATGACATTATATACAAGGGTAAATGTGTAAATTAGCTTTTTTGTGTTTTATTTTTTTTATTTTTTTATTTTAAATAATTAGTAAAAATATTTACAAATATATATACAAATACAATATGCACAAAATACATGAGAAAATTGTATAAACCACCCCAGAAAATCGACTTTTCAACTGTAACTCCCAAAATTATGAAATCTCAACCATTTTGAAGATAATTTAATTTAGAACTCAATGGAAGTGATATTGGTTCAATTTGAGATCATATGGAGTCGGAATTGATCTTTCAATTAGTGCATAGTGGCTTTTTCCAAGTGTGGCTACTTTTATTATGTACATGATTTAATTGTGCAATCAATTTTATTAATTAGGACACATTTTTATTTACAACATTTGTTTTGAAAGTTATTTGATTTGGGATCAATTAATGCACAAATAAATTAGTGTATGTTTTATACAGATATACACAGAATAAGTGAGAGTATTTACAACAACATACACACAATTTTTTTGGATTTTCTACTTAAGGACAATATCTCCCCCTTCTTTATTCCTGGTCGATCAGGTCTCATCTTGACCTTCTCTCGAGGTTCGGGTCAGCCTGTATACAGTCTTCCTTTTTTATTTTATTTCCTTTATTTTTCCTTTATTTATTTATTTATTTATTTTAGGTTAAAATTAGTAAGAAGTGTACAATATTTACACACAAATGCAAGTTAGTAAGAACATGGAGTTAATGTTATATGCATGTGTTTTGTAAGGGATTTTAAGCTAAGATAAATGAATAAAGATGACGAATCGCATATTCATCAATACCCCTACTTTATTTCTTGTCAACCAATTCAATTCTTGCCTTAGTCTCAAGGTTTAGGGTCATAAAATACATTTGGAATTTTACTCCTTTTCTTTTCTTTATTTTATAGCTTTGGTCTTAGAAAAAATATTATTTACATAATGAATGCAATTAATTCAAATTTTGCTTTGTACAAATCAATGCTATTTACATGCATTAGGTAGGGTTTTTAAGGCCAAAATGATAGTATAGAGGTGATGAAATGGATATTCATATATAAGTAAGATGGATAGATTATTTTCTATTCAACACTTTATATTTGCTTTGATTTCATCTCAATCATGTAGATCCCAAAATCATCTTCAACCTCTGATCTGCACGATCAGAGGTACTCTGATTATTATTGAACCTCTCCGACTACACCAACACATTCACCCCACCTTTCTCCACATCTTCTACCATCTACTCATCTCCAAATCAATCTTGATTAGGAGCCCGATCTCCATTCCGACCACCTTCCGCTGGAGACTTCCATTCAGTCCTCATAACTTTTATTTTGATATAATATTTGGTAGGATATGCCCTCTCCAAGCACAAACTTCTACTGTAGTTCTTAAAACGAGCTTTGGCGCAAAGTGTGAGACCTGGAGGATCTATTTGCAGGTGGACCTTCTTCGACCACCAAATTCACGTTTGCAGATCATTAAGCTCCATAGTGCCTCCGATCAACAGAGGAGAACCTAGGGGGCGTAGCACTTTTCCGCAGAGGATTTGGATGAGCCAAGACCGAGTTCTACACAATCGAAGCTTGCCGGAGTTCTCCTTCTTCCTAGTTCCTCCAGGTGTCTTTGTCATAGTATGATGAAGACACTTCCTCCAGTTCAAATCCGCACCGTCGATAGAGACCCAAAAGTTGACCGTGGATTGAAGATCCATATATGATCATGACCCGACAACAACTCTTCATCCATAGTCGTCTGATCAGATTTGCTACACATCAGAATTGTCCATCATTCGATGTCAT
This sequence comes from Ottelia alismoides, assembly GCA_037367405.1. Taxonomy (NCBI): domain Eukaryota; kingdom Viridiplantae; phylum Streptophyta; class Magnoliopsida; order Alismatales; family Hydrocharitaceae; genus Ottelia; species Ottelia alismoides. Next base: position 464,437 of record JAZKJV010001986.1, read on the forward strand.
TTAAGGGTAACTTTGCACCTATATCCATGTCCTTTCTTTTATTTACAAATAAGTCCATGCCAGGGCATATGTCTATGTTATAGATATTTGAACTGCATTTTAGACCTTCACATTTATTTTAATCGTGTATTAGTCTTATCTGAACCGAGCTTGTGTTTTGCGTGCGAGTCTTGGAAAACTTCCAATAAGAGCATAATTTTTTCTATTATTGATTGGACCTTGAGATTATTTTAATTGCATTCTAGTCCAATCCAACGGGGTGCATGTGCCCGCACGCATGCGTTCTTGTGCAATTTGCATATCTTACCCTGTATTTTGCATGTATGTTATATTTAGTCTACATACTTTAAATAATTGCATATTAGTCCCTGTGAGTCTGTTTTATTTTTGCATATTTCAAATAAAATAAAAATTAGCAAAAAACAATTATTTTTTTGCAAAAATTCATATAGGCTCCTGTAGCATTCATATTGCATCATAAATTCCACTTTTTAGTTTTATTATTTTTGTGATTTATTAAAATTTAAAAACATCATAAAAACTCCCGATTTGTGTTGAAAAATTAATAAAAATTATTAAAATCTTTCCCAAAGTTCGAAACATTTTTTGTTAGATTCTTGTGATTTATTTTAATTTCTGCCCATTTTTGCATTTTTCATAAAAACCATAAAAATCTTAAAAATCTTAATAACATCAAAAAATCATAAAACATCTTTTAAAATTCCAAAAACATTACAAAATAGCTTTCTCAAAAATATAAAAAATATCTTTCATTTAGTATGTATTTCATCCATTTTTGACCATTTTTGTTATTTTAAAATTCCAAAAACATTCATTCTATTTTATGTTTCTTTAATTCACTATTTTTGATTTATTTAAAGTCCTTAAAAAGGTGAATATTTTGGAAAAATATCAAAACATTAGAAAAAGTTTAAAAATCCAAAAATAATTTTTGTTTAATTTTCTAGTTATTTTTGACATAATTGAAAAATACAAAATGTGTTTAGTGTGTGATTTGATTTTTCTTTAATTATTAACGTTCTTAAAAATAAAAAAATCTATTGTAAAATAAAAATATAAAAAATGAAAATAAGAAAACCAAGTAAAAAATATTGAAATTCCATAAAAATACAAAATCCAAAAGAAAATACAACAACCAAGCATAGTATGCATAAATATTCCTTTATTCTTTCAGTGATTCTTCATTGCGTAGAATAACCCTCGGGATTTTTGTAGCCTCCTTGATTCGGTCATGTTTATTATATAGGTAAACTGAATAGCTAATTCTCATGCTACATTCTCTTTTATTGACTCGTGTCTTAGACTTTAATAATTTTTTTGTTTGACTCTTATTTGGGTTGTACTGACCAGATTTACATTTGTGATTAATTCATAAAATAAAAAGCCCAAAAAGATTGCTCAACAAAATGATCCATTGACAGTAGGCGCGATGGGGGTAGTGAAGAGCGATCGACTAACTTTGGTTAAGTTATGAATTAAGCAAATGTCGTTCTGACCTTAATCAATCAAGCGATCAATGAGAAAAATAAACAACTAAGATATCAAGCAAACAAATCTAGCGGTTTTGCTATTTTTATTAACCTAGTATAGCGACCAGGGTCAAACACAAGGAGCACAATTATGTACTAAGTAGTAGATATCAAAAGATCTTTATTGTATTTAGTGGTCTTTAATTTTTCAAATTTTTAATTTTTCAATATAAGGGAATATGTACAAGGAACAAAAATGAATACATAAAATATTTTTGTATTTTTTAAATGGGCCAAATATCAGAAAATTAAAGTAAAAATGTTTTTGGGTTTTAGGTATTTTGTAGTGTTTTTGGTATTTTTATGTATTTTCAGATGTTTTTGTAATTTTCTAAAAATAAAAAAGTGATGGAAATGACATCTCGTGCACATGCAAGAATATTTTACAAATTTAAAATGAGTCAAAAGCTAAAAATTCATGGAAGTTATTTTTAAGATAAACTAGAGCTAACATGAACTGAAATCACTATTTTTGGATTTTTTGTGATTTTTTATGATTTTAATAATAAGTCAAGCATTTTGTGACTTTTTAGGCTTTTATAGGAAATTTTTCAACAAAATTTATGCATGAGATAGAAGGTAACAAGAAACAACTACTATAAATTTAATGGTTATTTTAGATAGTTTTTTCGAAATTTTATGTATTTTCCAAAACAATCGGGGAATTATTTTATTTTTTTTGAATTTTCAATAATAGAAAATACAAGAATTTAACAAGCAAAAATTATCTTAAATAAAACACGTAATTAGGAATACAAGTAACTTTTTGGCAAATTTTGGAGTTAATTTAATATTTATTGCACTAAATAAAAGACATGTAGCTAAATACTCTTTACAGGGACCAATCTACGATTATTTTAATTCTTAGCCATGATAGATAACAAGCATAAAATTCCGAGGGCCTCGACGTAATTTTACCATAATGCTCACACGCACAATGTTAGTTGAAAAATAGGGGTATATATGTAATTTTAAAAACTATAAATTTATTCCATAACATTCAACAAGTTCATGACGAAGACTGCAAATATCCCACATGTGCGAGTGCACGTGATTGAGACTCAAGTGGGTTGAAATGCAATTATGAAAATCACCAAGGGCCTTATTGTAAATATCTTTGACTACAGATTATTTTTATTGGAATAAATGTAAATATTATGAAAGGCAGGAGAAAAAGTAAAATATACCCTTTGTAGGGGTTTGTGTCAGGCGTATGGGGGTGCTGGCGCGTACGATCCTGATGAGGTGCTACAAAGAGGATTTGACGGTTCTTGTTGTGTCGGGGGCATGTGGTCAGATCTGATACATCAAGTCTGATCCAACGGCCTACAGGTCTGATCTATCATGTGACGCATATGAGGGACCAGTTATGATTAGTCAGCTAAGTATTGGGCATTATCAGACGAGCATGGTCTAATCTGGAGCTCCATCTCCATATCAAATGACAAAAGGAGCGTACCATATCCCGTTGATCTCAAAAGTAGCATGAGAATCAACATCAACATCTCCAGGGCTAGTGATCTGACTCGGGTTGGCATTGGACGGATCCACATGCCAATCAAGCTGTGGAGTCTCAATAGGCTAAACGGGCTCGCTCTTAACAAACTGTATCTGATGGGTGGGAGGAACATGTAAAGATCTCCTAACAGGTTGAGGAGTAGTAGATGGATGAGTCTGCTGGTACTGAAGCTGCAACTCACTCACCTTCTTTGTAAAATCACTCAACTGTTGAGGAAGTGATGAGAGCTTCTCAAACTCTCGCAATGACTATACAACCTGAACTTGCTTTTGAATCACATCGACTAATGTAAGTTTCTGACTAATAAATCCCATGTTAGCTTGTGACTCAGAATCTGAAACATGTGCTACCTTCTGATGCTCTCGGTGGTGTGGTAGCTGTGGGCCCTTCTAGAATGCCAGAGTAGAATCAATAACACGTGAATTCTCCGCCATCCCCTCAAAGATGGACCAAACTAACTCAACATCCCTATTCAGATAACTATCGCCACATGCGGCACTCACTAGGTCCTGAACATCCGGCTGGAGTCCTCCAAAATAATTCTGCACTAGCACCTTCAAAGGTATCTCATGATGTGAGCATCTCTCTATCAAATCCATGAATCTATACCATGACTCAAGGAATGATTCATGCGGTAGCTGTGTAAAGTTCGAGATCTGGCTCCTCATCATGTTCATCCGTCCTAGAGGAAAATATTTACGCAGGAATGTGGTCTTCAGATCATCCCATGTAGAAATCTCCATCCCTAGGTGACTCAACCAGTAGAGCGGCTTATCTACTAAGGCGAAAGGGAAGGCCTTGAGGCGATCAGCCTCCTCCGTAACTCTTGGGTAACTAGTCGTACCACAAATCATCTCAAACTGCTGCAAAAAAGGTAAATAACTCCTTTGTAGTGTTCCCATAGAACTTGGGAATTAAATAAATAAAGGATGGTCTTAGCTCGTATGACCCTTGATTCAGTGGTAACCGAATCCAACGGTGTAGCGTCCTAGCTCCAGGGTCATACGCATCTCGCAAAGTAACGGGAACCACTACAGGTGGTAATGGGTTCCCGGCTCCTGGTCTCAACGCATTGATCTCAGCTCTAAGATCATCTTGGACTCGACACAGATTTCCGATCTATAAGCTCATCTTCTGTAGTGTGTCTAAAATCCCCGAGTAATATCTGAAGCTGGATCGGGCCTCTCAATTGTCCATCTCTCCTCAGTCTGTCTATCCTCAGCAACTCTGTCCTCAACTAGTCCCTTCGCTCTATCCATAATCTTTGAATCCTCTGGTAAGGAAAAAGTCTCATAAGAACTCAGTGTAAAATGTGTAGGAAAAATAGATGAAAAATTAAGGCGTGGGTCTGCCTCAACAAAAGGGCTGGGAGGCGAGGGAGTCTGGGTCTGACTCCTCTCATGACTAGGTGATCCAACTCGGGAAGAGGGTCATCCTGAGTCTGTGAAGACATACGACTGACGGTGGACTGTCAAAAACTTACAGAGTCTGAGCGCAAAATCCGTCTAGTCGTCATCTTCGATGTCAAAAGAATACGGGAGAGAATACGATATCAAGTCAAGAACACGAGCGTGAAGGCGCATAAGACGTGGTATGACACACACCTCGCATACAAACACAATGCAACCCCAAGTTCATCAAATGTACACAGTGAAGACCAATGGATCGGTCTTTTCTCTTTTCAATTTTATTTTTGGTGATCAATCAATTATTTAGCAAGCTCAAAGGTGTAGTCTCCTCGGGTAGTTCATGTTTAAGCCAACGATGCACACCATCTTAAACAAGACTACTTCTTCTAACGTATGAGGCAAGTGCTTGCAGCAAGTAACAGGACCCGAAAAGTGAGTCCAAGCACTTAGGGCACAAGTCCATGGATTTGGGCTCTATTAGAAGAAAGAAAAAACTTTTTTATTTTTATGGTTTTCATTTTTTGGATATTTTCAACAATATCTAGTGGGAGGTTGGTTCTTTTCAACTTTTCAAAATGTGTCTCGTAGAGGGAGAATCATGGAATGCAACGGAAAATGATGATGCCTACAAAGATGGAGATCATACCTGATGCCAGCAGTCTACATGCAAGTGATATGTGCAGAATTTGTAAACCTATAGGCTAATGCATGAAAAGTCAAGAAAAATGGAGTCCTAATAGGTAATTCTAACATAAGAATGAATTATTTTTCAAATCACTGATTTACGCCTAAGTGTGGATTAAGGATATCGGTTTTACTTTAATCGTCTAAGCGGTCAGTCATGCAAACATAGGCTCCACGAAATCGTGTGAAATAAAGAAAATCGATGAAAACCAAAACTCGCGGTAAGGTCCCCCAAGTGCACCAGCACCTGGCAAAACAGACCCCGAAGAAGGTATAAAGTCCGGGTACAAGTCGGGATGTCCATAGTGGACCCCTTCTACAAAAGTTCGAAATGGGCAAAGGCCCTTCCTCTCTCACAAAACTAAGCTAACCTGCTCTGCCGTCTACAACCGACTCGTAAAAAGGAGTTGATCTCTACTCTCTCAACGATTCGGTTTCCTAAGAAGCCGGCTGATCCAACAGGCCCTGCAAAACTCATTAGCATCTAGAAATAATAGTCGAGAGAAGACTTGAGAAAACCGTAGAAAATCCGAGAAAAACTGTGAGAAACAAGAAGAAAAAAATCATAAAATATGATCAAAAATCAAAATATGGCTAACGTCTCCCCAGTAACGGTGCCATTTTGATAGTGCAGATTCGATTGCGGTTAATAAAGTTGTCGGTGTATAAAACCACAAAGAAAGATCCGTGTGTATCAAATAAAGAAATCGATAAAATAAGAGAGAGAGAGAGAGAGAGAGAGAAACGAAGTGAGGAAACGACTTCTCTCCTATTTTATCTTACACTATTTTATTTTACCAAGTAAGTGTGCTTGGGTCGAACTCAACGAGGCATAATAGCAATATTTGGTTTTTTTGAAAAAAATATATATTTTTGTGATTTTTTACTTCTTCTCAAAGAAAGTGAAAAAGCAAGAAATCCTTTCTATCAGTTTTTCATATTAATTTTTTATTGATTTTATTTTTTCCAAATTTTATTTATTTTTTCAAAGTGTTTTGTCAAACGATTTATCTATTATATAATATGTGAATATATGTAAGATATAGGTGATACTATATAAAAAGATCGTTCGAGCAACGGGCTCGAAAAGCACTCACAACAAACTCAAAATGGATGCGAAATCCAACAAATCAAAACACGACCACGATGCAATGAAAATACACAAAAAATATTAAGAAACCTCGTTAGGATAGTTGCATAACTACCTTAGAAAAATAAATAAAAAATATAGTAAAAAATAGGTCCAAAATATCGACACAATTCAGGGGTATAAAAGCGAAGAAAAGATATAAAATGTTCTACAGAAAGGTCCTTGGTTAGGGACAAAATGTGAAGAAACTAAAAGTTATTACATTTAGGTCCCTCTACGGGGACCTAAATATAATACTGGAAACTTCTGGAGCGCTTCTGAAATGCTGGAAATCGGTTGGGTTTAAGATGCAAAACTCACACCAGTTCGCAGTCAACGGCCTGGATTAGAAGACAATGCACGATCTGGAGTGTCGGTGGGTGACACGTGTCAGGAGCCTGTAGCTTCTGGTGTGTTCTCGCTATTTTTCAATTCTTGCGTATGCTACGAAGGTGTCTCCTTCTCAGATTTCTCCCCGGCGGTAGATGACGTTCTTGGGCCTCCGACAGGGCCAGGAGGGAGACTCCTTCTCCCTCCGAGCTCGCTTGCGGGTGAGTTTTTCCAAAGATGGCGGAAGACAGTGGTTGATTGCGAATAAAGGTGGCGGTCCGGTTGTACTGGAAGTAGACGCAACAACATCTTTGATTAGGAATATCTTGAACTTTGAAACTCCATATGATATGTGGTTTTGCTCCAAATGAAAGAGTGACCTACAATCAATGATTTATATGCTCGATTCGTTAAGGAATCGGCTAAGGAATTAGTGATTTGCAAGATAAGAATAGGTTTCCAGAAAATGTGAAATAGTGAAATTGTGAAAAATGTGAACGAGGTTGGAAACGAATCAAAACATATTTTAGTGATCAATGTGGTATACGTCTAAAGGAGAGTGTCTATAGATCCTAATTACGTGATTAAGATGGCTAATGACATCACGATAATCGAGAAAGAAATTTCTAGAATGATGAAGGTAATACCTGTGAACAGAGAGTATATAACTCTCTGATCGTCGCTCGACGGGGCGGCTTTCCCGGAGCTCTACGCACGTAAAGGTGGCGATGCAAGGTCAATCTTAGACCTTGGAACCCTCCACCGGACTTCCTTCTTCCATGTTGGGCGCACCTGGGCACTGTCACCATCGGAGGAAACCGAGTTGATGCGAGGAAGGAGGAGGGTCAACCTATTAATTCTGGAGTTAGGTGGAGTTAGTTGGCTCGCGCCAACTTTACGGTCTTTTATAGATGAAATGGAGAGGAACTATGATGGATCTAAGGGAGGCATGTGTTTTGGTAGTTAGGAGAAGAAAGTGGAGGGGCAGGATCGAGTGAAGGGGTTAGGAGATGAGCGAGAAAATTTGGTGAACATCAGCCGGTAGGACAGAAGCTGCAACAGCTTCTTGGAGAAGAAGACACCAGGTGCTGACACATGTCAGCACCTGGTTGGCCAGATAATAAATAAATATTGTAAATTAGATATTAATTAGTAAATAACGTTATTTTACATAGGTATAAACTAAAAATATAGATAATTAAATTATCTAAATTATGGCATAATTACTTTTTTAAATAATAAATATTATAGGAAATATAAATATTATATTAATAAATATGTATAAATGATACTTAATAAATAGATTTTTGAATTTTGATTTAATAAATAAATAATTACATATTAAGTTTATATTTTCTTAATTATTAGAATAATAAACAAAGTATTTGTGAATTTTTGTGGATTTTAATAAATTAGTTTAGATATATTAATAAATACATGTATAAGTTATGTAGTTTAATTTCATCTATAAATTAGGGATTTGAATTTAATTAAAATAATAAATAAGATCCGAAAATTCTGAAATAAATCACTGTTAAACTACAACATCACAAAAATAATTAAAAATTATAAAATTATGTGTTCTAATTAAAATAAATAGCCCAGAAACCTCGTTGTCATTAGGTCCAAATATTTGACTTTTTTCAAACGGACTCCGATTCTAGTGAAATTACCTCCATTAATTAGAGAATATTATTTTATGAAATTAAAGGTGAGTAGAATGAAATTGGAGTTCGTATGAGAATGTTGTGATGTTCGGAAGTTCAGAATTTGACGATTTGATAGCTGGATTTCTTGGAATATATACAAGGTAATATTTTTAACTTGTTTTTATATTTTTATATACATTTTATAAATAATAAGGAAAAGAGTTTGGTGAAAAATATGCACATATGAATTAATTAAGAACCAATGAAGATTTGATATTTATTTAACAAATGGTGATGAATGTGTGGAGTGTATTTTTTATTATTTTTATGATTTTCTTTCCTTATCTCCCCCTACTTGTTTGTTTGTCGACCAACCCATTCTAACTTGGTCTCGGGGGTTAGGTTATATAAATATATCTTGCAGCTATATTTATATTTAATAAGTCATATTTTACATATATATACATATTTACAATCTGCCTTCTTTTCTTTTCTTTTTTTATTCTTTTATTTATTTACATGTTTTTGATGCATAGAAGTGAATTTTTATTCATGACTGAGGTTTTGATAAAAGATGGAAATTAATAGATATTTACATGTATTTGTTAAGGGTTTTAAGACAAAATGCGACAGAAATGTTAATGAATCATGGATTCATCAATGAACTTGGCTCAAACGAGCTCAAACCGAATGTGGAAGGCTATCCACAGGTCCTATGAAGTCGCTATGGGGTCCAACATCGTCGCGAGGTCTTTCTGTGTCGGCAAGTGGGCTCAGATGAAGCAGTTGATGGTTGGATGGTCGAGATGATGATGTTTCATCTGGAGCTGCTCTGCCATATGGAGTAAAGCTTAGATCATAGTTCCTTGCACGTGTTGGTACCTACGAAAGGAAGAGGGACTCAAAGGCTTTGCTCTGATCATGTTATTGCTTGTAAATAGGAAGAGAAATGAAGGAGAGCGAAGCTTGGGTTCCCGTCGGAGGTGGGGGGGACCTAACCTAATCATGCTCCGATGAGCGGGAAGTAGGCGGATCATGTACTGGTAGGTGACTGGTGAGTTTGTGTGTCAATCTGCGTGGGTAAATATGCATGCGGCGGAGTGCTCTGGCGACGTTCTTGAGCTGCAGCCAAATTTCCATCAAACCGAGCTCCAAAGGGTTCTTCGAACAACTGTCACACTGTTGGAGATAGTTAAGGAGGAAGCTAGCAGTGAGGGACGAGCTAGTGAGCGAGGGTGGCGGAGAAGACACTGATGAATCTGTATTTCATCATCATTATTCATTTATTTTAGCTTAAAATCCCTTATTAAACATTGTATATATTGATAAATCCATATTCTTACTAACTTGCATCTATGTGTAAATATTGTACATATATTATTATTTAACCTAAAATAAAAAATAAAGAAATAAATAAAATCAAGAAAACACAAAAAAGAAGAATACCTTATATATGTAATAGATACAGGCTGACCCGAACCCTGAGAGAAGGTTAATACTTGACATGATCGACCAAGAATAAAGTAGGAGGACATAGGGTCCTCAATTAGAAAATAAAAGAAACATGTTGTAAATATTTTTCTGTATATATTTAAACTATTTTATTTTTCACATAAATTGACCTCAAATTTAATAATTTTCAAAACAAAAGTTTTAAATAAAAATGTTCCCTAAATCATAAAAATAATTGCAAAATGAAATCATGTACATAATAAAGGCAACCACACTTGAAAAAAGCCATAAAGCGATAATTGAAAGACCAATTATGGCTTCATATGAGCTCAAATTATATCAAACTCACTTCCATTGTATTCTAAATTAAATTATCTTTAAAATGGATGTGATTTTAGAATTTTTGGAGTCACGATTGAAAAATCGATTTCCTAGAGTGGTTTGTGCAATTTTACCATTTTTATTGTATTTATTTTTTTGTACATATTATATTTTTTTAATTATAAATATTGATTACTGTAATTTAAAGTAATTTTCTTCTAAAAATATTATTTCATTATTTGTACATGTGCATAATGTACTATATGTATATATTATATGTATATAGCTAATTTCATTAAATACCCACCACTAAAAAATAAAATAACTAACATTTATTAATTAAATAAATAAATGCATGAAAATAATTCATTCATTGTATATAAAATATACCATATGTGTATAATTCGATAATTACCTTGATTAACCACAATAAAGTTGGCTCTTTAATTTTTGACAATTAATCATTTTATTGTAATTACGAAAATCATTTATTTTTTTAATTTATTTATTTCATTAGTTCCACACTAACTTCTTACCTTATTTTTCTCTTAATTCAAATTTTATAAATCAAAATTTTTATTCTTTTATTTATTTGTCTCCTCCTCCCTCATTTGTCTTTAATCAATCTTTTGGCGAGGAACCTATTTTTTCGAGAGCCATCTTGTAGAAGAAGGGCTCCCAGCCTCCGAGCCATCCGATGACAACGAGGAAACACTCGTGGAGGTGATTACGACATTCATCCACTCCACGGTGAGATCCATTTAGTTTTTGTCTTTTATTTAGATCAATCGTAGTGTAATTTGTCATTATAATTTCAATTATTTCTTGTTCAAATTTTTAATCTTAGCTCACATTAATCATTGAACCATCACAACTCTATCCACCCCTAATTTTTATTCATTTCATTTCCTCTATCTGATCGATTCAGATTCTATCTCATGCAATCTTCCACCTTTGGTCTCGCACGGTGACCGGAGAACCGGATTCGATTCTTCCATTTTGTCGGATCGCCATTCACATCTTTTCCAATTTTTTATTTAAATAACAGAGATGATGCTTTGTACTTGAGTCCTCTTCTATCTAAAAAAATAAAAATAAAAAAATTTTAAAAGTTCATAAATATTTTTTCTCTAACATTCGTTTTGCTGAAAATAAAAAAAGAACAAAAAATAAAAAAATAAAAACTATACAATTTTTTACATCTTCTGCAGGTAAAATAAAAAAACTTTGGGGCGATACTGTAGCCACCCCCGCGTGACCACCCATTGCCCAGACCCGCCAACACAACACCTCGACTCTGACCTCCGCAGGCTGCCATCACCTAACCATCATCCAGACAAACCACCGACCTCACACCTTGCCACCCTTCATCCTGAAGCCCGTTGCCCCTTTAGAGCAGCCGATCACCTCCACCTGGACTGCGGCCAACCGTCGCTCATGCCAGGAGCTCTGCCACCCGCGTTCCTCTCCACTGACCTCCTCCTAGGGCGGAGCTGTTCAGCCACACACCCCCGCGCTAGGAGTCTTGTGCTCCACCTCCAACGTGGACCCACCTCTGCTCTCCATTCTCCAGCGGAGCACCGCCTGCACCAAACCACCGTCAACACCTCCTTCGCAACGATAGTTGTTGGACATGCGGGCCCACAACAAGCCATTATGCAATAAATGTTATTGCGAAAATCATTCCCTAATCTGAAATGCAGAATGAACAATTTGCATAGTAGGTCCCTCTGTACAATAAGGGTTATGTACCATGGCAAACTTGATGATCATACAGCTATTGATTCATTGATTGAACCATAGAGGCTGATGCTTGGATGAATATCTAAGGAGTTAGATAGAGGACTCATCAAGCATCATCAAATGATTGTTAAGTGATGATCTCTAGTCTGAGTAGGAGATGGCAATCCTTTCTCATATGGTTGATATCTGACCGACCTCTTGATGCAGGTCCTCTGCATGGGAATAGTGATTCAGAGGTGTCAGATTAGTTTAGTCAATGGGTTGACTTAACGAGATCGAGATAACCAAAGACCTATGATGAATATTGTCACAGCATAGGCATGCATCCTCTGACCAGAGACAGATGTGTTGCTATATGTCTGAGTGTGTACATTTGGCATACCAATAGGTTTATGACCTAGCCAAGGTATATACACCGACGAGCTGGAGTGCATGTAAGGGCATATGAATAATACGATCTCTCAAAGGGATCATACAGGTTCACTTGTAAACCAGGAGACATGAGCTAACTCATGAGGTATTGGGACTGATCAAATTCCATGCATGGTCATCATGCTTTGGAAGCATGACGTGAATTTGAAGGTCAGAAATATGCTTTGGGAAAGCATATGATCTATACCAATTCCCAATGACCAAGATTGAGAAACGTGGTGATCAAACCCTGAAGAAGACAATGTAAAAGTGATCTATATCTTCAGAATGATCATAGGTCTTCCAGTATGCAGGAAGTACATGTATTGGGAATACTTGAGGGTGATGTGATCATAAATGATTGCATAAGCATGATGCTTCCATTCCGAGGGAGTGATGAAACAGGTTTGGATTTTAGTGACTCCTCTCAATAGAGAAGTAACATGATCTTAGTCCATGTATTGGACACTGATATGAATGAGATTTAGATGCAATGAGAAGATTTGGTCTACGGTCTTGATTTGATCAAGCATCTGTGGGAGGTCCATGAGATCTGGATTTGAGATGTGATCTCAGCATCCAAGTCACTATATGTGGAACAACACAATCGCCCAGTCCTTATCTCCAAGTATCTAAGGAGAAATTGCATTATTCTTGAAAGGGTTCAAGAATAATTCCATAGATCTAAGCATTTAAGAATTGATGATTAAATGTGATTTAATTATCTTGATGTGTGTGGAAATTATCCAGTATAATTAAATATGACTTAATTATTGTGGATAAGAATAATGTGGATAGCAATATCCAATTATTAATAATATATTATAAATGTGATTTATAATGTATTAGAGAGAGCTAATTATAATTTATATTTGTTGATTAATTATTAATGTGATTGGATACACATTGTATAATTAATTGAAAATGTAAATTATATTTTGTTTTGGGTTGTGAATGTGATTCACAAATTTCCAATGGTAAGATTGCAAGATTCTCAAAATTAATTATTTTTGAAGAATAAATCACAACAAAAGTTGTTGGAAATTATGGGAGAATCTTATGGAGATATGCAATCTCCTGAGATTGCATGAGATTGCCTCCACCATGAGGACATGGTGGACGACCACCAATTCCCACAAGGAAATTGGTAGCCGTCCTACCCATTCCTTATGGGGAGCAATCTCCATTCTAATCTCTCCATAATTGCATGATTTAATTTAGGATTGAATGGTATTTGAATTTATCAAATATATTTGATCTAAATTAAGTTATTTGTTGTTGGCTTTTACCAACAACAATCTTGACCATTGGATTGAACATAAATCAATCTCATCCATTGATTTTTTTATGTCCCATGGATTGAGATCCATGGATCCCAAAACCCTATAAATAGAGAGGCATACCATGCTCTCTAAGGCTATGCTTTTAGAAGCACATCTCTCTCTTCTCTCCCCACACGTTAACTCTCTCTCCCTCTCCTTGGTGGCCATCCACCAAACCCTAGAGGAGAAAGCCATCGACGGCTTCGCCACCTCACCGCCGCTTCGATGTTCTTTGGTTCTCTATCTTCTTGGAGTGATACTCTCACGAAGAGGATGTTCAATCTCGTTCGATGAGATCAGGAGTTCACCGTGCTTCGATCATCTTGTTGGATTGCGAGAATCACGCGGTTCATCCCCGCACTCGCAAGTGTCTTCTCCAACGATCGAACTTGAGACAGGAGCTCTCTTTTCGTCGAGACTCGATCAACCATGCTTCAAGAGTTATTCCTTTATACTTGTTGTGGTTCTAGATGAAACTATCCGAGAATTGTTCTTGGATCATGTGGTTTCATCGCATGAAAATGTTTTAAATTCCGCTGCATAAAACAACTAGTACGACTAGTCGTTCTACGTCGTATTCGATACGACGATCACGCTTTCGTGATGCGCTTGAGGATAATACCATATCCTTCAAGTGGTATCAGAGCCAGGTTGAAGGTTTTGGATACAATCCACAAACCTAGGACGACTTGGGTTCGTTAAGGTCGCGAAAGTTTTTGTCGCATTTGATTTTCGCACATCTATAAGTGAATAAATTCGGCCCTTTTTAAAATGATTAAACACGAATTAATCACTTGGATTTGGTTTCTCATTAAATAAGGGAACCATAGGATCTGAGTTTACGTAATTTGGATTCCGTTTGCTCGAGATATGGTTGTTTTAATGAACATGTATTCACTGTTGCGGGAACTGCGAATCTTAACATGATTAATGAGTTAATTACTATTTTGATCCGCCTCGAAATATGTGAAATATCACTTAGGTTCTGTCGTAAATCAAATTAACAATTTCTTAAAATTTATTTTGTCTAATTTGGATTTAAATTGATTGAGATATGTTAGTTTTAGTAAGTAGGGGTCACTGCTGAAATTACAGTCCTAATCAAGAACCATGTGATTGTCAATTAATTAAATTAACTGTTAATTTCAAGAAATAATTATGGAAAATATTTGAGAAATATTGGAATATGATTAATTCCTTAATTGACTTGGCCTCAACCAATAAACTTATTAGATTTGATCTAGATCATAATTGGAAACACAATCATCAAACTCCTTGCTTGAAGAGGATTGGGAATTTGTATAGCAAATTTCCTTATAATCAAAAATGTTTTGATTATTACTATATGGTATAATTTCGGTTGAAGAAATGATGATCATCTCAAGTACAAATTGATCTATTTGGCATTATCCTTTCCTGAGGTGGATATGGTGTCTAGTCAGAGAGCATTGGGGTAGCGGGTTGCAACGTATGTGGTCTGTCCCACACTCGTCGGTACTGGCCATGACAACGGGTATGGACTCGATAATGCTGGAGAAATCAAGATGTATTTTATAATTATTAAAATTCTAATTAATACATACTTTGAGATAATATCATATATATATATTCAAGTAAAACAATCAAGTTTGTTGATTAAATTGGATTGATAATTAATTTAATTTGATTGAATTAATTATGTCCAATTGAAACACTCTATTATGAACAGAGTTGTTATTTCCCTTGGAAGAATTAATTATATGAATATGATTCATAATAATTAATTAAAATTTGAATATGAGGTGGAGGATCACAGAAGTGACATCCATGGTCTCCCGTCAAGGCGAAGGGTTCTGTCGCCAGATATTGTATGTAGGAGACGCTTGTTCGAGTGACAGCTCCTGCATACGATCCATTTGGATCGGGCTCATCGCTTGTCGAAAGAGTAAGGAAGTATGCGTAGTGACCCCAATATCAGATCCTCATATTATTGGGGGATATTGGATTGGGCATAGCGAGTTGTATTCCTGTTGATGGTTGGTTCAATTAATGACGGGTCAACATCACCTTAGGGGTGGTGGGCCCGGGTATTAAAGACCGAATTGGGAAATGCAAGTTGGACTTGTAAGGCGGAATGCGTACCCGCTTCTCTTTATTGGAGTCATAGGTTCTCAAATTATTGGGATATGACAAAGATAAGGAGGAGATCCCAGTTCTTGCTCGAAATATAATGGTAAGTATATCTCTTACTTTGAAAGTGATTAAGGGAATAAAATTTCAAGGTTGACAGAGCAAGAACAATTTGATTTAAAATGCCTTAATCAAAGTAAAATGTGTATATGTATACTTATATATATTTATACAATTTCTTATTTCAGATAATCCTTCATTAAACCCACTCAATAATATACTCGATAATAACCAGTAAATTATCATGGATTGGATCCATGATTAAGATATTGTACTTGCAGTTGGACACATATTGTATGTAGTTGCAATGTGCAAGTTTCCTCATAATAATGTGGAGTGACAATTAAATAGACAATAGGACTACAACCCTAGGGTTTGTATGTCTCTATAGTCTTGATCTCTCATCGAATGTACTTTGGAAGTGATATGTCGATGATGATCGTAATTGTCAAATAATCCTTATAAAATTCTAAGAAGATGTTCTGGCATACATATGTGCTCTCGACATTTAATCATGAATGGCGTGGTTCTCTGCATCATGCAGAATGGTAGCTCTATAAGAGATGATGTATTCAAAATTGCTTGAGTACCTACCAAAACCAAGATTTTTTTAAGAGTTTAGATGGATGTAGATACGATGAGAGTCATCATTCTACTATCTATACTCTAGTTATTCATGAAGCTTCAGAATAATCATATTTTATGATTTGAATGAAGCATGTATAAATGTTGAATTACTCTTATATTGTAATTTTTTTATTTCGACATAAGAGATCCTTTGTCTTGAGCAATGGTTGCTTATGGATAAAGGGAGAGCGGTGGAAGCATGGGTTCGACCCAAGTAAGATAGAAAGTCAAAAGTTGACTGTACTTCTATGACTTCCATATGACATCCAAAGAGTTGGATGAATGCCAATACTGCAATGAGTTGATGTTATTGATAGTATGACTATCAAATCTATCTAGAATCCTTAGAGAAGGAATCGGATAGTACATCAGAATGATCTACATATAATCACCGAAATTGACTTACTTATTTGATAAGACAAAGTCTAATAATTGTATCTCAATCTTCTAATGACACTTGCAATTGGTTGCATATATATTAGAAGATTAGACATTTGATCTTAAGGTTTAAATGTCATCAATGTTGGAATTGATGCCATTGTTGCAACAATTTCCATTGGAACAATAGACTTCATATTTTCAGTAGGAGCCTTTAGTCTTAGAGAATGTCTCTATGACCTAGATATTAGATTACACTCATTATTTATTTCTAAATGTTGGAAATAAATATGAATTCTGGAATAGACCTATCATAAGAGTTATGATGGACACATTTCAGATAGTATTCTGACATCTGGAGGACTCTACTATATTAGAAAATTAATGAATGGTTCATTATGATTTCTAATACTGAAAAAAAATTAAACTTCAAAAGATCAATAGGAGTATGAAGATCATTTGAAAATAATCTGGCATCAAGTTTTGGATATACGTATGTTGATTTGATCAATAGACAAGTAAGAATGAAACTTTAGAATGTCTAAAATTTCAAAACTTACATACTTATGAATATTCTATTCATAAATAAAATATGTCCAATACACCCTTCCTTCGGAAAGGTGTAAGATGTCAAGGTATTCAGGATCTTATACATATTAATGCATGTGGATCATCTATATCATAGTAAACATTATGGATATGTGATATCTATTGATGATTATGTATGATATGAGATTTCTTCTCTTCACTTAAGAAACCTTTTAAATTTCAAATATTTCATTATTTTGATTTAGAACCAAAGTTTGAAGGAAGATGAAATGAATTTGATCTAATCTAGGTAGCCTATACCTATTAGATGAATTCATAGAATACCTTATGGAGATATGTTTTATCTCACTCCTCCTGATACACCTAAACTCAATAGAGTTGTAGGGAGATAAAATTTAATCATGTACAGCATGATTTTATCAATGATGAATTTTAGCATAATTACCTCTTAGTTTCCAGGTATATATTTGTAGTAGATACTACAATATATATATATATATCCTTAATAAGGTTCCATGCAAGTAAGCTGGAATCTAGCACTAGAGAGTGCTACTTCATTAGAAAAATAAAGGATGGTATTGGATACCTACTTTATGACCTTGAGATTCTTAAAAGATTTCATATCTGAGAATGTGATTCTTAGGTGATGAGACTCTTGAGAATCAAGATGAAAATAAAGTGAAGGAACTCATTTAATCTTGAGAAGATAATGAGGCTCCTAAAATTGGAAACTAAAAGGACAATTAAAGATGAAACACTAATACCTCTTCAAATAAGTTTGAAGATGGATTCCATGTGTCCGTTGAATTTGACAATGATCTGACTTCATGTGATGAAGCTTCTGAAGATCATAGCATGGAAGGATGGATGTTAGCAGTAAAATCTAAAGAATACTTCATATACAAATGTTGTATATGGACCCTCGAGGATCCACCTATATGGGTAAGACCCATTAAGGTGTAAATGGATCTTTAATAGAATGAGGGAACCTGATGAGAAGGTAGAGACCTTCAAAAGCACGGTTCGTAGCCATGAGTTGCATACCGAAGAGAAGAATCGCTTGCGATGAGACATGCTCTTCAGTGACCATGCTTGAACCCATCAGAATATTGCTAACTATAGCTACGCAACTTGACTATAACATCTTTGTGAGTAAAGATTGCATTCCTCTATGAATACCTCTCTAAGAATATTCACATGAAGTAACCCCAGGGCTTCATGGTTAAGGAAAGCAATATGTGAAAGATAAGAAATTTCATCTTTGGACTCAAATAAGCTTCTTGTATTTGGAACAGAAGATTTGATGAAATTATAAATGTTATGATTTCAGATAGAATCTTGATGAACCATGTGAAGCTTAGTGGGAGTGCCATTGTGTTCATCATGCTAAATGTAGATAATATCCTAATCATTTGGAATTATGTAAGTATGGTAATAATAAATGTTTTATAATCCGGTTGTTCCATACATTGAGATATGATCTCAAGGATACCTCTTAGATCTTAGTTCTGAAGTTGTTCAGAAGCAAAGAGAAGAGGGTATTGGGACCGTCACATTAATGGTACACGTTGGACATTTCCATATTCTAGAAAAATCCAAGAAAGGCTTCTTTCCCTTATGATATGGTACTAACCTGTCTAAAAAGGGATAACACCTCAAAGGGTTTAGGATGTGATGGCTAAAATTGCTTGCCCTTGTGCATCAGTTCCATGAAGCCGGGTGTATGCTAGATGTATAGAAAAGCCAGATGTATGCCATGTAATGGGAGTAGTAAACTGTTACTAATCCTACTATGAAGATAAAACACTTGATTGTTGTGATAACAATATCTTCAAAGATGAAAAGATTTTTGAGTTGGTGGTCTCAAAGTCTTATCTTCAAGAAATTAAGACTTTATAGATGGAGATCTAAAAGGTCTTAACTACAAATACCTTAGGAGATAGAGATCTCCAGGAATAAGGGTATTTCTGATAATGATAATGGAAAAACTGGTTACGATAATTATTAAGCTATAGTGTCAAGGACACCATAACTGACAAAATTGAGTTCGGTTGCATAACATGCAACATTCGCATTGGATGCGAGCACTGTTACTGGGGGATATGCAAGTGCCGTAAAAGGATTTGGTGTAGTCTCTTGGAAACAAAGTGACTGATCAGCTTACCTAACTATTTTTCTAAATAGCCTATGATTGTCACATGAGTGTGGGTTTAAATGATTAGACCATTAATGGCTCTTTGGACTAGTGGGAGATTGTTGGACATGCGAGCCCACAGCGAGCCATTATGCAATAAATGTTATTGTGAAAATCATTCCCTAATCTGAAATGAGGAATGGACAATTTGCATAATAGGTCCCTCTGTACAATAAGGGTTATGTACGATGGCCAACTTGATGATCATACAGCTATTGATTCATTGATTGAATCATAGAGGTTGATGCTTGGATGAATACTGAGTTAGATAGAGGACTCATCAAGCATCATCAAATGATTGTTAAGTGATGATCTCCAGTCTGAGTACGATACGACAATCCTTTCTCATATGGCTGATATCTGACCGACCTCTTGATGCAGGTCCTCTGAATGGGAATAGTGATTCAGAGGTGTCAGATTAGTTGAGTCAATGGGTTGACTTAATGAGATCGAGATAACCAAAGACCTATGATGAATACTGTCACAGCATAAGCATGCATCCTCTGACCAGAGACAGATGTGTTGCTATATGTCTGAGTTTGTACATTTGGCAGACCAATAGGTTGATGACCTAGCCAAGGTCTATACACCGACGAGCTGGTGTGCATGTAAGGACATATGAGTAATACGATCTCTCAAAGGGATCATATAGGTTCACTTGTGAAACGGGAGACATGAGCTCACTCATGAGGTATTCGGACTGATCAAATTCTGGCATGGTCATCATGCTTTGGAAGCATGACATGAATTTGAAGGTCACAAATATGCTTTGGGAAAGCATATGATCTATACCAATTACCAATGACCAAGATTGAGAAACTTGATGATCAAACCCTGAAGAAGACAGTGTATCTATATCTTCAGGATGATTATAGGTCTTCCAGTATGCATGATGTTCAGGTATTGGGAATACCTGAGGGTGATGTGATCATAAACGATTGCATAACCATGACGCTTACATTCCGAGGGAGTGATGAAACATGTTTGGATTTTAGTGACTCCTCTCAATAGTGAAGTGACCTGATCTTAGTCCATGTATCGGACCTTGATCTGAATGAGATTTAGATGCAATGAGAAGATTAGGTCTACGGTCTTGATTTGATCAAGCATCTGTGGGAGGCCCATGAGATCTGGATTTGAGATGTGATCTCAACATCCAAGTCACTATACGTGGAACAATATAATTGCCCTATCCTTATCCCTAAGTATCTGAGGAGAAATCACATTATTCTTGAAAGGATTCAAGAATAATTCCATAGATATAAGCATTAAAGAATTGATGATTAAATTTGATTTAATTATCTTGATGTGTATATAAATTATCCAATATAATTAAATATGATTTAATTATTATGGATAAGAGTAACGAGGATAGCAATATCCAATTATTCATAATATATTATAAATGCACTTTATAATGTATTAGAGAGAGATAATTATAATTTATATTTGTCGATTAATTATTAATATGTATTGGATACACATTGTGTAATTAATTGAAAATGTAAATTATATTTTGTTTTGGGTTGTGAATGTGATTCCATGATGTGCTTGAGGATAATACCATATCCTTAAATAGCCCTGCTGCGACCACCTCCCGCTTCACCGCAAGCACCTGTAGTGGATCCATCAAAGATTGCTTAATTAAGGTCATACAATCGATTTATATTTTACTTGGGAAAACCCAAGATCGAACTCAGGGACACAAGACTCTCAAGCTATTATCTAGATTCTTAATACTAAGATTAAGCTATGAAATAAAAATCTATAGGTCAATAAATGCAAAGATAAAATAATGCAAAAGGAGACATGTAACATGCATTTTTTATTTTCTTTTTAATAGTCAGGCAGATGCAAATGAGGATACATGCAATTTTACCCTAATTAAGTAAAATCAATGAGCAACAAATATGTAAGAAATTTCATAATCTATTTACGAAACAATCTGCATTGACAACTTACATAATAGCATAAAGATCATTGAACAAGTGACACTATGTAATTAGAATTAATCAAAAAAATTCAAAGTATCCAAAAAAGAAAGATAGCTATGCCATTAGAGAGATCATTAAACTAGCTTCGAAATGCAGCTGAAATCAACTCAAACGGAGCTCAGATGTTCAAGATATCCTTAAAAGAAACCAGGGCACAAACACAAGAAAAAAACATTAAAATAAATAGCAAACAGGTCCATGGAAGGACTGAAATGTAAATAACAGAAGTTGTGAAGCCTTCCCAGTAAATTGCCCATATACACAGGGGTATAATCGCAATTATTAAAACTCATAGGAGTTCGGGTGCAACCCTACGTGTGCATGCTTTCCATCTTTTATGAGGACCTATTTGCAAATTGAAGAAGTTGCATGGGACTCTTTGCAAATTACCACCGCCCGCACATGACCGAGCATGTGGGGTGAGGCTAAGCAACAACATGGGCTTGGAGGAGGCTCGGATGTGGTTCGACTGCTGGCTCAGCTTTGGATCATGGCTCCGAAGGCTTGGATGCGGCTCGAGGGTCCGAGCCTAGAGGTCTGGTACTACCTCCCAGCGCTGACACATGGTGGGTTGTAGACTGTTCGATCATTGAGATCAGATGGTGGTTGTACGAAGGCAGGGAGGCTATGTGGCTATCTGAGGGCCGTCTGTTCTTGCCAATCAAATGGATGCTACTCCTGTATAGGCGATGATGACGTGGCCCAAGGGTGATCGTCTTATCTCATCAATCAGATGTTAACTTCTTCATTGGTTCATCCTCCCTCCATCGCTGGGGTTGGTAGCAACATTGGGGCTCCTACTAGATGCCTGGAGCTCCGCCACCATCTCTCGTGCTCTCTGGAGGGCTCTTGCTGCTCCTGTGCATTTAGAGATCATCTTCGAATCATGGCTAAGCAACTAAGCGATCTGGAGTTGGGTGATTGCCCCTGTACGCTTGAGGCGGAGCTCACAAAATGATCTCCGGTGAAGCTCCGACTATTGATATGGCTAGTACCTACAAAGTTAGCGCTTTAGCCAAAGCACAATGTATGAAGTGTTGTGAGTGGGATGGGGGCCCTGCGGGGCGAAGAAGCGGATGGCCTGGGGTTCTTCTACAGTGAGCTTAAAGAAGAATGGGTCGAAGTGGTGGAGGCGATGGAGGAAATGAGAGGATGAGTGAAGTAGGGTGCGTGAACGAGGGTTGCGTGATGAAGCTCGAAAGATGATCAATGGAGGGTGATAGGTGTGTAGAGATCTAATTAATTAAGAGAAATGCAAGGAAAAAAACACAAAGAAAATCAAGGAACTCACCTGGAAGATTTGGCGAATGGTGCCCTATGCTCGAGCTCCTAGGAGGAGCCCTGGTCATCGTTGGACCCCCGTGGCAACTGGGGGCAGCTAGGCGGTGGTGAAGCACCGCAAATCTTTCCTACCATTGCCAGGGGTCGTCATCGGAGGTCGTCGTCATCTTGGCACCATCAATCGATCCTCTCCCTTTCACAGGGAGGAGGAGTGGTGCTGGGCGGAGCTCCACGTAAAGATGGACAAGGATTTTAGTGGCGACGGAGGCGTATTTGAAGGATGGAGTTGTTGGTTCCTATGAGGGTCGTCGTAGGTTGCGTGGGTGATATGGAGCTCAAGATAGGGAATTGTAGGGAGAATGGGTGCCTGCGAGGACCATGGAGGAGAAGGCTTTGTCATGGGGTAGTCAGAGAGTGGAGATAATGGTTGAGAGGGCGACGAAAATAGAAAGGGTACGATGTTTTCGTGAGATGGGAGATGAGGGAGAGAGAGGGTTCGAAGGTATACGAATGGTCCTCAGCCGTTGGATCTCACGATCCAACGGTTGAGAAATGGGTGCTATTGAGTGGGGTAGATTAGATCGATGGAGGGACGATCAGGGGGCGTAGAGGTTGCCACGTGGCGGCAGTAGATGCGAGCGGGAGCGAGCGCTGGTGATGCAATCTAGGCGTTGATTGGATGGTGGGAATTGAAGGTGGAGATAAGCGACTGAGGTTGATGTGTTTAAGAATGATTGAACAGCTATGGCTGTGACACGTGGAGCTAAAGGATAAAAGCGAAGACGGACATGGATGATGTGATCAAGAAGAAGGATCGGAGGGCTTGGAGTGAGGCGGGAGCGAACAACTGGGATGGAAGAGAAGGAAGTCGATCAGACAGTGGCGGATGGAGGTGCGTGGCACGCAAGGAAGCGGTCTACGTGGCTCAACCAGAAAGAGCCACGTGGTCCAATCAGATTATTCAGATGAAGAATGTGAAAATGAGAGGGAAGGTGGCCAATTTGGAAAAACTTAAAACATAAAAGTTATAGATCTCAATGAGTTCTAAAATATTTATGTTGACCAAAAATGGAAATGAGGTCAAATGAATGGATAAATATTTTTGTGAGTTTTTTAAGGTATTGATGAACACCACCTGATCACTTCTTTAATTCCTGCAAAAGAAATCAGAGAAAAAGTATTGGTCGTTGTATCGACCAGGTGAGCTTACCAGAAAAGATTAATCTTAATTAATCTTCTTTATTTTATTTATACTCCTAAACAAAGTGTATAGCGGTTTTGTACGGGAGTGTCGAACTCAGGGAGGCAAACTGTTTTAAACTAGGAAAATCAATGGAAAACCTAAGGATAAGTGTTCCCTAATTTTTATTGTATTTTTAGGAATTTTTCTGAATTTTTATTTGAATTTTATGAATTTTATATTGTTTTTGTAATTTTTATCTATTTTATGATTTTTATTATTATGAGAAATTATTTAAATTTTTATTTGATTTTAGTTTTGTAATTTTTAGGCTTTTAAAGGTTTTTATTATTTTTATGGAATTTTAAAGGGTTATTAAGATTTTTTTAATTTTTGGTTTGTTTTTAAAGGGAAAAAGGGAATTTTTATTGCAAACAGTGTAGTTTTTGTGATTTTTAAAGCTGAAATTAATGCGAAATTATTTTTATTTTATTTTCTGTAGAAACTAGATGAAATTCCCTTTAAAACGATAGGTTGCACGTTTTTAGGGGATTTTTATTGAGTTAGTTATGATTTTTACAAGTTTTTATGTATTTTTTTGTGTATTTTGTATTTTTTTTATTGATTTTATTATTTAATTTTTATTTTATTTTGGGTCTAATATGTAATATATGGTAATATAGACTAACTACAATTTTTATATGATTTTTAAAAGTATTTTATAATTTTTATGGGGTTTTATATGTGTATATAGGGTATTCTATAGAGATAGGGGTATAAATGTAATGAAACTGTAACAGGCAGGGGCACTTTTGAAATATATGAAACGTTGAGGGCCTGTGTGCAAAAAGTTCAGATCATCATGCGCTTCGCAGCAGCTGCACCTCTGGAAGGACTAAATCGCAAATATGAAAACCTGCGAGGGTGTAACGGCAAAAGTCACAGTGCTCCACGTGATCTGCACGCGCCTCCAACCGACGAGGACCTGTTCGTAATATTTGAAACCTGCAGGGTGTGATATGTAAAGTTCACCGAAGTCACGTGACCTGCACGCGTGCGTCTGTTACGCTAACTGATTGACACCTGGCGCCTGCGTGTTCGTCCGATGATGTCGATCCAACGCCTACGATTTGGGCGTTAATCGACGTTTCTGATCAAAACTGGGGCTAACACCGGAGATCGGACGTCGCTGAAGCTATCTCGATGAACAGGGATGAAGGAGGACTCCGGCGAGATTGGATCGTCAAATTGGAGCGCTCGGCTGATCAATTCTCGCTGCTGACGGCTCGAACAGTTTCGTAACGACCTTCCGCACCGGATCGAAGGCGAAAACGAGATCCGGAGTAGCTAATCAACGATCTGGAGCGATGTTTCCCCACACGGCTTTTGTATCCTCGAATGCCTCCTGGATCTGCAATAACAGAGCGATCGAGTCGCTACCTGAAGCCACTGCACCCTCCGCTCGGTGTTCAGCTGTTGATTGATAATCCCGACGTGACGAGAAGGATCGGAGAAGTCAGATGTTCGTCGGAGATGAAGGATGCGAACGCCCTGCGACCTGCAAAGACAAAACCACCTCTGGATCGAGGTCTAAGCCTCGATCCGATGGATCGTAGAAGCGGAAGGGGAACTGGATGGACGAGGCTACGTGGAAGGGAGGGAGAGCCTCGGAGCTCCGGCCGTCGGACACGGCCGGAGGTGATCAGAGATGGAAGAGGGATGGAGAAGTGAACGGTGATGAAAACGAAGGTGGAATTGGATGAAATCGGATCGATTTTGAGGCAATTTTCAATCAAAACAGAAGGGAATGGAGGGATTGAGAGGAGAATGGAGGGATTGAGAAGAGAACGGAGGAGATAGAGAAGGAGATGGGATTAGGATCTAACCTGGAGGAGGAAGAGGTAGTTGAAGGTGCTGCGGAATGAATGCCTGGGAGATGGAGCTCGGAGGAGCTCCTGGATCCTCGCCTCGACGCGTCGGCAGCTCGCAGAGGCTGGGCGTGCGCAATGGCGGAGCGGCAGGGCTTCGCCTGAGGCACGGCGATCTCGCCGATCTGACTCCCTCTCGCTCGGCGGAGTAGGGACGCGGGAGGCTGTCACCCTCGGGCCTCTCTCTCTCTCTCGCTCGAGCTCTGGTGGAAGGAAGTGATGAAATGGCGGATGGGTTGAGCTCGCGGGGGTTGACATGTATTTATAGGAGGAGGAGAAATGAATCTGGACAGAATCGCGGTCAGGTGGGGGTAGTTAGCCGAACGATCGGGTAGTTGGAGCGGTTGGACAGCTGGAGCTCGGAGGAGAGGACGGAGGAGAAGCTTGGGCGCGAGGAAGAAGGAAGGAGCTGAGAAGGCTCGAAGCTCGCAGGGCCTGGCGGTTTTGAATGAAGGAGACGGTGAACAGTGCCTGGGCGGGCACTGTTCACCCGCTGACCGGTTGACCGCCCAATAAAATTTAAGTAAATATAAAGTAAATATATAATTAGTTAAGTTAATTAAATAAGTAATAATAGTTATTATTTATTAAATTAATTTTTATTTTATTTATTATATAATTTTATAAATTATTTTTATGAATATAAAAATATATTTTTATTTACTTTTTATAAGTTTATTTTGTATTTTTAAATAGATATGTGTATGTGTATGGACCTATAGGTATCTTACCTATGTCTATACAATTTTTTATTATTTTTATTTTATTTAATTTTTTTTTTTTAATTAAAAATTTTTTTAGTTTTGGATTTATGTTGTTAATAAGTTATAAATATTATCCATATTATAAAAGGATTTTTTTTATATTTATGTTTATATAAATAGCATAGGTAAGTTATCTATGTATGCTACAGACCTATATGTATATATTTTTTTAAAATTATTATTTTTTTTATTATTTTATTTTACAACATTTTATTATTAATTCTTTTATTAATTATAACATATATTATAAACATTATTTTACAAAATATTAATTTATAAAAATATGGAATATTGGAGAAGATAGGTACTATGTACAAGAAGAGCCAAAAACCTAACTTTTGCATATGGACCCCAAAAATTATGCACCCAATTTCATAAAATAGTTTAGGAAATGCTATATACAATTAAAGGTGAGTTTGGGTGATTTGGAGTTTTTATTTGCAAGTTATGGGTCTGTGAAGTTTAGATTTTGGCTTTTTTTATTTTGTGTATAAATTGTACAATGAGTATTATTTTTGGGCAAACTCAATTTTGTATTTTTATTTAAATTATTATCTACAACTTTGATGAAGGAAGTTTTCAAGTTTGAAGTGGTCTTGATGATAAATAAAATAAGTGAGATATTTACATTATGGAGAGTGGATAATTTATTTTTTTGGTCTTGGTTTTCTTTGTATTTTTATAGGTTAAGATCCTTATCTCCCCCTACTTATTTCTCTTGTCGACCTGGTCAATATTGACCTGGTCTCGGGGTTAGGATCAGTCTGAATATTTTATATCCAGCCTTCTTTTTTTTTATTTTTATTTTCCTTTTTCTCTTTATTCTTTTATTTTGGTGAAAATAAGTGTTAATTATATAATATTAATATTTGTGGTTAGAATGTTAATTTCATGGAGTTAATGGATATTTACATGCATTTTACCAAGGATTTTAGCCAAAATGAAAGAATAAAGGAGATGAATCATGGATTCATCAGGTATAAAAGCACTCTGATTTTTTATTTTGTTATTTTTTGTATTTTAAATTTATCCCATGACTTAGATATATACAACGATTTATGTAGTTTATATTGACACTTGTCTAAGATTGGGGGTTAATATCTGCGAATTAATATAGTGAAACTGAGTTGCATCACCCCCTATTATTAAACTAAGCTCGTCCCCGAGAATAAAAAATGAATGAGCTAAATTAATCCCCTTATGCATGTGCGTACAAGATTTGATCCGTTCAAGAACTCTTGATTTTAGAGATCCGAAATTTCAGATCTCATTCGAGCCTTCAGCAAGAGGTCTCCAATTTCTCTAGTTTTCCAGACTCTCTCTTTGATACATATATACTAAGGATATGAAATTAAGTGTTGACCGTGATCACGAGAGTAGAGTCACAATGTCAACCAAGGTCTCGGTTCAAGACATTCTCTTAAGGACCCAATCCTCAACACTAGGGAATAAATCAAATATTGTGTCCAATCCACTGTCTCTTTAGTTGTCAGACTTCGAAGTGTCGGTGGCAGGCTAGTTGATGGAGGGTTAAAGATTGTGTCACTTCTTCTCTCCCTCTCATTGGAACAAGGATCCTGCCTTATTACTCAACGCATATTTTTTTGGTGTTGATTAGTGCATCCGTCAAGAGAAGTTGGAGCCATCTTCACTTGTTTTTCTGGGAATACACTAGGGTGTGCCTTCGTTACACATATATTTTACCTTCTACACCCAGGATTGTAGCATTAACAATGCAGAACCCTTTTTTGGTGCATGCCCAACTCCTGGTCCTAATAGCGTTGGTCCGTGTGAACACATTGAAATGTTTGGGAGCGCTCTCCTTTGGTGGAAGCTCTTTGATATTTGACTTTGTGGAATGAGATATTTTCTTTCAACATTGGTATTTCTTTGCTTTATTTTGGCAAGCTCCACTGCTTTTACCAAGAGTTGGTGCACATTGACCAACATTTTTATTTTATTCACACCCTGGTGACGAACTGCAAAATCGGCCCTTTAAGCGTGCATTTTTAGCACCTCAACATGTCGAAGCAGTCGGGCCGATTTTGGTCATCAAAAGATCAACTCATTTAAAGATATGCAATAAATCAAAAATGAGATGATCGTAATTTTTATTTTACTTGGCAAGAAACCAAGGTCGAACTCAGGGACACGCGCTTCTCTCGTATTAATCAGACTTCTATTTATTTAACTAGGTGTTGAATTAAAGGCATATAGGTCAAATGTATGCAAAGACACAACGATGCATTAAAGTCAAACATGCATTTTTTATCAATTTTTAACTATGCAGATAAATGCTAGGAAATGCAATGCAAATGTTATGCCCGAAATGATCATTACTAAATCCATAAAATGTACGAGTTGAACAGAATCAGATAATGAGGCAATTTTCATTTATATAGCAAGCATGCATGAGAAACAAGGAAATCAGGACACTGAGTTGACCAATATAGAGCAGTTCAGATCGAAGTGTCAAAGTGAGAATCTAAGCATGCCAGAATAAAGATGATAAAAAGAGCTTCGAAATGAAACTGAAATCACCTCACTGGGATATACGAGGCTCAAGATATGCAAGATCAAAGGCAAAGGCATAAATGAAAGAAAACATAGAAAGATATCTTCAAATCAGTCCCTGGGAAGGTCTAAAATGCAATAAAAATAAGTGTGGGGCCTTCCCTGTAAGTAAACCATACGCGCGGGGGCATATTTGCAATTATTGAAACCCGCAAGGGTATTAGTGCAAATAGCCCCAGGCGCACAAGTGCTGCACGTGCTCAGGACCTGTTTGCAATTTTGACTAACTTCGTGGGCGACTCTGCAAATAACCCAGAAAGCACATTCCCTGCACGCGCTATCCAGGCTCGCTGCTGCTTCGGGTTGGCTCGGGATATCCGAGTCTCCAGGCTTGGTGGCGATCAGGCTCGGCGTGGTCTCTGGGTGTGCCACGTGTATCAGGACCTGGATGCAATTTGTGGAACGTGCGAGGGCGCCGATGCAAAAAGCCCACAGCCACGTGCGTGAAGCACGTGATCTCAGGCTCGGATGGGGGCGAGGGTCAGCGCTGCTTCGGGTTGGCCGTAGCAGGTGGCTCGGGCCACGTGGTGGCTCGAGGGCGCCTCGGGCGAGGCTCGGTCCCACCGAGCCTCCGCGCTCCGGGATGGTCGACGTGGTTGCTCCAGGACCGTTGGATCTCCGCCGTGGGGCTAGATCCAACGGTGGCTGCTCCTCCTTCCTCCTCGATGGCTGGCAGCGCTATTGGAGCTCCGGCGTGAGGCCTGGAGCTCCGCCGCGCCTCGTCGCGTTCGGTGAAGCTCGGGGGCTGGCTCTGAAGATCTGGCGATGAAGCTCCGAGGTCGAAGAAGCTGCAGACGCATCTGGAGTTCGTCATCGACGCCTGATTGCCGGAGGCGGAGCTCTAGAACCTGGCTCCGCACAAGGTCCGGCCATTGGTGCTGGTTGACCTGCAAGGGGGTTAAGGCGTGTGTGCGTGCGAGATGAAGTGGACGGAGGGCTCTTGTGGAGCGCAGAAGGCGAGTCCCTTAGTGGGTCCTCCTCCGCCGGAGAAGGAAGCTTGGGGTGAAGGAGGTCGCGACGGAGGAAGGGGGTGATCGGAATGGCTGGCGAAGTTGAAGGATACGCGGTGGATCTAAACAGGTGATCGGTGAAGGGCGAGGAAGAGTGGCGAGGCCTAATTAATTAAGAAAAATCAAGAAGAAATGCAGAGGAAGAGGATAAAGACCTATCGGAGGTTGGGCGGAGCGGGAGCCTGGGCTGGGCATCGGAAAAGATGCCCGGGTCGTCGCACGTCGAGATCGGCTACTCCTCGGAGCTCGAGCGGGGCTGGCGCCTCCGCAGCACCGCTGTGATCGGTGGTGGGTCTCATCGGGGAAGAAGGCCATTGTCGCTCAATCCGAGCTCCTCCCCCTATCACAGGGAGGAGCTGGAGGGCTAGGCCTCTCCCCCTTGGTCGATGGACGAGGATGAACGAGGGATGAGGAGGTGTATTTAAAGGAAGGGGGTGATGGTCCAGGTGCTTGGAGCTGAGGATTGCGAGGGGATTATGGAGCGACTGGAGGAGGGTTGTGGATGGAGGACGTGCACGCGAGGATCGTGGGAGGATGGGCTCGGCAGTGGGGTGGTTAGAGCATGGCGAGGATGACCAGGGCTATGGCTAAAATTAGAGGGGTGGAGGAGGTCTGCGAAGCGGGACGCTCGGGCGGAACTTGCGGGAGGAGGAAGACGAGGTCCGGACCATTGGATCGTGAGATCCAACGGTCTTGGTGAGGGTGCGTAGGAACGGTTAGGATTATATCGGAAGCGATATGATCGGAGGGCTTCTGAGCGGCCACGTGGCGGACTAGGCGCGAGGCGCTGACGATCGGTGGAGATGAAATCCATAAGGTGATCAGACGGCTGAGGGCTAACTCCACATTAGCCATCAGGGTCTTAGACTTAATCATTCACATTCCCCTAAGTTTCTAGATTTGCATGCTATATTCCATGCTTAGTCTCAGACATAAAGAATATGATCAGCACAACACATGCACGACTGCGGTTTTGATTGAGATGAGTTGACTCTTCACCTGAGGGATTGGGATGAGGGAATCAAGTTTGGATTTGATCTAATGATGCTCGAGGATGGGATAAAATCTTTGGAGGCTTCATGAAACCTGAGTGTCAGCATTATTAGCCAGTATGAGAACTTGGTTCTTATACTAAATCTCTTGATATTGACCTCAGTGCCAGGGTGTGATTAAAAAAATTTGTTGATCAGTGTGCGCCAACTCTTGGTAAAAGCAGTGGAGCTAGCCACCAATTATACAAGTCAATGAAATTCAAAGAAAAGCTCTCATTCCACAAAGTCAAACATCAAAGAGCTTCCACCAAAGGCGAGCGCTCCCAACCATTTCAAAGTGTCCAATTGGACCACCGCTATTAGGACCAGGAGTCGGGCTTGCACCAAAAAAGGGCTCTGCATCGTAAATGCTACAAGTCTGGGTGTCGAGGGTACGATAGGTACTCAAAAGAGACACACCCCGGTGTACTCCCAGGAAAACAAGTGCAGACGGCTCCAACTTCTCTTGACGGACGCACTGATCAACACAAAAAATTGTGTTGCGTAAAAAGGCACTAGAGAGAATCCTTGTTCCAATGAAAGGGAGAGAAGAATTGACACAATCCCATGCCCTCCATTTCTGGCCTGCCATCTATATTTTCTAAGTCTGACAACTAAAGAGACGGTGGACTGAACGCAGGATTTGATTTATTCCCTAGTGTTGAGGATTGGGTCCTTAGGAAAATTTCTTGGACCAAGACTTTGGGTGAAGATTTGACTCTACTCTCAGAATTGCGGTCAACACTAAATGTCATATCCTTTAGATTATATGTACACCAGAGAGAGTCTAGAGAATTAGAGGAATTGGGTACCTCTTGATTAAGGCTGGGTTGAACTCAAGAATTTTGGATCTCTAAAATTAAGTCGACTTGAGCAGATTGGATCCTGTATTCACATGCACAAGGGGGTTAATCCAACTTAGTCATTCTTTCTGATGCTCGAGGACGAGCATGGTTTAAGTATAGGGGGTTGATGAAACTCGATTTCATCATCTTTATTTTCTATTATTAACCCCCTTGCTTAAATAGATGTCAATAAAACCCAGTTAATGTCCTGTAATTAACAGAGTCCTAAATAAATTAAAAACCACAAAAAAATGGCAAAATAAAAATCCTTGGTATTTTTAGACTTAAAAATACCTTCAAAAATATTTCGGGTCTTTGTTTGATGTCATCTCCAGTTTTGGCCAACATGGAACTTGTAGATCTCGTCAAGATCTACAACTTTCATGTTTTGAGTTCTCTCAAATTCGGCCATCTTGACCTTCATATTTCAACTTGAAGTCTGTAATAATCTGATTGGGCCACGTGGCCCATTCTGGGGGTGCCACGTGGCCCCGCCTCTCTTGTCTTATCCGCCGCATTTCTGAACCGTTGGATCTTCATCATGATCTAACGGTGGCTCTTTCTCCACGACCCGCCCCAATCCTCAGCCGCTTGATCATCCCGCTCCTTGAATCGTCGCCGCACGTTCGTGCCTCAAGATGAGCGTGCCACGTGTCTCCTCGTGCGCCCTACGATCGCACTGAAATCAGCTCAAACAGAGCTCGGATGCTCAAGATATTCACAAAAGAAACCAGGAGCATAAACATAAGAAAAAAACATGAAAATAAATAGCAAACAGGTCCCTGGAAGGACTGGAATGCAAATAACAAAAGTCACGAAGTTTTACCTGTAAATTGCCTACACGCGAAGGGGTATAACTGCAATTATAAAACCCACATGGGTTCGGATGCAATTTTCTCCAAGCGCATATGGTTTCCACATGATATCAAGACCTATCTGTAAATTACAGAAGTCACGGGGGCCTCTCTGCAAATTATCCCTGCCCGCACGTGACAGGGAACGTAGGGAGAGGCTCGGCAACAACATAGGCTCGGAGGAGGCTCGGCTGTGCTGTGGCTGCTAGCTCAGCTTCATATCATGGCTCGGGAGGCTCAGGGGTTAAGAGCCTGAAGGTCTGATACTGCCTCCCAACGTTGACATGTAGTGGGCTGTGGACCTTCCGATCATTGAGATCGGATGGTGGTTGTACGAAGGCGGGGAGCTTACGTGGCTATCTGAGAGTCGTCTAATCTTGCCAATCGAATGGCTATTGCTCTTGCATAGGAGATGTCCACGTGGCCCAAGGGGGACCGTTCGATATTGTCAATTGGACGATAAATGCTTCATTGGTTCACCCTCCCTCCGCCACGGGGGTTGGCAGGGACATTGGGGCTCCAGCGAGACGCCTGGAGCTCTACCGCCATCTCTCGTGCTCTTTGGAAAGCTTTGGTTGCTCCTGGGTATTTAGAGATCATCTTCGAAGCATGGTGAAGCAGCTGAGCGATCTGGAGGTGGATGATCGCCCTTGTACATCGGAGGCAGAGTTCACAAAATGGTCTCCGATGAAGCTCCGACTATTGATATGGCTAGTACCTACAAAGTTAGCACTATAGCCGAAGCACGGTGTATGAAGTGTTGTGACTGGGATGGGGCCCGTGCAGGGTGAAGAAGCGGATGGCCCGGGGTTCTTCTCCGACGAGCTCGGAGAAGAATGGGTCGAAGTGTTGGAGGTGATGGAGGAAACGAGAGGATGAGTGAAGTGGCGCGAGTGCACAGGGGTTGTGTGATGAAGCTCGAAAGATGATCAATGGAGGGTGATAGGACATGTAGAGATCTAATTAATTAAGAGAAATGCAAGGAAAAACACAAAGAAGTTCAAGGAACTCACCTGGAAGATTTGGCAAACGGTGGCCTATGCTGGAGCTCCTAGGAGGAGCCCTGGTCATCAATGGACCCTCGCGACAACTAGGGGCGGCTAGGTAGTGGCAAAGCACCGCAAACTTGGCCTACCATGGCTAGGGGCTGACCGGAGGTTACCGTCGTTTTGGCACCATCAATCGATCCTCCCCCTATCACGTGGAGGAGGAGTGGTGATGGGTGGAGCCCCATGTAAAGGTGGACAGGGATTTTAGGCGACGACGGAGGCATATTTGAAGGATGGAGTTGGTGGTTCCGATGAGGGCTGTCGTGGGTTGTGTGGGTGATATGGAGCGTAGGATAGGATCCGTGGGGAGAATGGGAGCCCGTGAGGACCATGGAGGAGAAAGCTTCATCGTGGGGCAGCTAGAGAGTGGAGATGATGGTTGAGAGGGCGACGAAAATAGAAAGGCACGACGGGTTCGTGAGATGGGAGACGTGGGAGAGAGAGGGTCTGAAGGTAGATGATGGCAGCGGGT
Organism: Ottelia alismoides; assembly: GCA_037367405.1. Classification (NCBI taxonomy): domain Eukaryota; kingdom Viridiplantae; phylum Streptophyta; class Magnoliopsida; order Alismatales; family Hydrocharitaceae; genus Ottelia; species Ottelia alismoides. Next base: position 498,855 of record JAZKJV010001986.1, read on the forward strand.
GCTGGTTGGTGGAGCGGCGCCTACCGCTGGAACCTATTTTAATTTTTTGTTTGTAAAATAGAAACAGAAAAAAAAACCCCTCTCTTTCTTTTTAAAAAAAATAGGAACTGCATAAATTAGTTTTTTATTTAATTTTTTTAATTGTTTTATTTCCTGCAAAAAAATGCTAAAGAGAAAAAAATTGATGATTTTTTAAATTTTTTATTTTTTTAAATAGAATAGGACTCAAACATGATGCATCATCTCTACTTATTTAAATAAATAATAAAAATTTTGGAAAAAGATGTGAATAGGGATTTGGCAAAATGGAACAATCGAATCCGATTCTCCGACCACTCACAGTGGTCGGAGTTGAGAGATTGTGTGAGATAGAACGTGAACGTGGAAGGATTGAGAAAATGAGATGAAAAATCGAGATCGATGGCGAATCAAATCGTGATGGATTCTAAGATCTAAAAAATGACAAAGAAATAAAAATGCAATAAAATAAAACTAGGGTTAACCTAGGTTAAAAATATAGTGAAGAAATAATGGATCTCACCTTAGGAGCGAAAAAGACCGCGATCGCCTCGACGAAAGCCGACTCACTGTCACAGGATGGCTCGGAGGCTAGGCACCCTTATGCAACAAGAAGACTCTCGGAGATTGGGATCCTCTCCCCAAAGATTGATCAAGTTGAAATGAGAGAGGATGATCCATATAAATAGATAAAGGAGTTTGAATTTTTAAAATTTTGAATAAAGATAAGATATAAGAGAACAAATTTGAAATGAGATAAAGATAAGAAAAACAATTAGTGTTTAAAAAATATTTACAAAAATTAATTATTTTTTTGCATTTTCATCACTTTATTAATTTAAAAAATAAATGTTACTTTTTTTATTTTTTGTGGTAGTTATTTAGGATAATTAACTATATACATATACTATATACATATATGACATTATATACAAGATTAAATAAAGACATTAGTTTGTTTTTTAAATTTTTTATTATTTTTTATTTTATTTTAAATAATTGGTAAAAATATTTATAAATATTTAGAAATACATTATCTACAAATAAATGGTAAAAATTGCACAAACCACCTCAGAAAATAGACTTTCATATGGAGCCGGAATACAATGGAAGTGTGTTTGGTTCAATTTGAGTTCATATGGAGCCGGAATACAATCGTCCTTCAAACCATAATTCCAAAAATTATGAAAGCATAGCCATTTTAAAGATAATTTAATTTAGAATATAGTGGAAGAGAGTTTGGTTCAATTTGAGTTCATATGGAGCCAAAATTAATCTTTCAATTATCACTTAATGGCTTTTTTCGCATGTGGTTACTTTTACTATATACATGATTTTATTTGGCAAACATTTTTATTCTTTAGAAAATATTTTTATTTACAACTTTTATTTTGAAAATTTTTTTATTTGAGGTCAATCTATGTACAAATAAAATAGTGTTAGTTTTATATAGATATACACAAAATAAGTGAGAATTTACAACACACACTTTTTTGGATTTTCTGATTAAGGACCCTATCTCCCCCTATTTTATACCTGGTCGATCAGGTCAAGTCTTGACCTTCTCTCGAGGTTCGGATTAACATGTATCTATTATATATATATATATATATATTGTCTTCCTTTTTCATTTCTTTATTTATTTATTTTAGGTTAAAATAATATATAAATATACAATATTTACACATGAATACAAATTAGTAAGAATATGGAGTTAATATTATATACATATGTTTTATAGGGGATTTTAAGCTAAAATAAATGAATAAAGATGATGGAATCCAGATTCATCAAGCGGGGATGTCTGGAAGATCGAGGAAGAACTCACCTCCGGTGAGTTTCCACCGACGATTGCGCGCGTCTCCAACTTCCTCACAAGCTGCTGGAAAATGATGGTGTTTATGCTCCACAGCGTCTGGGAGGCTCTGAAGGGCCCAGGATTGAGCGAGGGGTCCTGGGGGTGAATGGTGGACCTGGAGTTCTTCTGTGATACCTTCGACCACCAGATGAGGTCCAAATGTGTTCCAATCCTGCAGGAAACGATGTATGCTCAGAGGGGAGTACTCTGGAGAGGGTTAGAATGCCAAAAGCATAGCAAGCCGAGGGGGGTCAATGAATGAGACAGGTCACGTGTAAAGGGGTGGATCGGATCTGCTAAGCGACTCCAATCCGATGATTGAAGTCGATGGAAGGATGTAGGGCGTAACGTAGAAGAAGAAGGTAGTCGGAGCAGGATGGAGTGACGTTGGAATATATAGAAACAAGATGTGAAATGAGTACGTTGGAGATGCTTTGTTTCTCTGATGTTTGATGGATACGAACGTATATGGAAAGTAAAGAAGATGCATGAAGATGGAATAAGATGGCTGGGGGACACAGACGATGGTCTACGATGGTTGTGGCCTTGATGGATGGTGCAGCCAGAGGCTTGGCTCCTCGCGACGGAGCTGAGGTTCACCCTCGCCGTATCTAGGGCACGCACGCACGAAAAGGCTCTAACGCCCTCCCTCTCACTTGTTGTCACTCTAGGAAAGGTAGGCTGGTAGGCAGGAGGTGGTGGTGCAGCCAAAAGGTGGAGGAAAAGGAGGGGGCGCAGTATATATAGGCTTGGGGTCTGACAAGGAGGATGTGTGGCCCGTGAACTGAGGCTCGGATCGAGGAGAAGAATGCTAGGCGAAGATTAGGGATCCGATCTCTATATTCGGAGCAAAAATTTGGGTAAAAAGGGTATCAGATTGGGCTAAAGAAATGGAGAAGTTCGGGTGAAACCCGATCCGACAAGGAAGTCCACCTAGGGGGACCAGTTGGCCAGAATCAATAATCTGAGGTGACCCAATCAGGGGTCGCCTAAGGTGTGGACAAAATAAGCTACAGGACAAAATAGGGAAGGAAAATAAATATAATTAAATGGAAATAAGAAATGAATTTAAATTAAAACATGAATAAACTGAAAAATTTTTATTATTTTTCAAGGAATTCTTCCGTGATTTTAATTATTTTTATGAAAAAAAATAATTTAGTATATATACAATATGTAGTGTTTTCTATTGGTATATTATACCTATGTATTATATACAAATATTTTTATTTTGTTATTTTTACATAAATACACCAATTTTATATTTTATTTATTTATAGCATATTTTTACGGGTATAAAATAATTTTTATTTTATTTTTACAAATTATTTACAAGTAAAAATAAATGGTGGATGTTTTATATATACATGTATTTTGTACAATAAAAGAGGAATTTTATTTATTTATATTTAATTTTTATAATTTTTATTTTATTTTTAGACATAAATAAAAGGAGGTAAAATAATGATTTAATTTTATTTTGGTCAAAAATAATTATTTACAAATATAGTTCATATGTGCAATACAAAGTAAGTCATATCTCTCTCTACTTATTTTATTTGGCAATCAGGTCAAGGTTTGATCTTCTCTTGGGGTTCAGGTCACTCTGTATTTATTCTAAACACCTCCTTCCTTTTTATTTTCCTGTATTCTTTTATTTTTGCACAAATACATGCTAATTATGCAGTATTAACAGATGCATGCAATTTCCTATTGTATTGTATTTACACCTATTTACAAGCTGATTTGCCAAGATAAATAACTAAAATAAAAGAATAGAGAGTGAGAATCAGGGACTCATCACCCTCCTATACTTTACCTTTGCTTGTCCCTTAGAAAACACTTATAATAAAAAAAGGGAAAAAGGAAAGAAAAAGAAGGAGAATCAAGGTTGATTGTTAAACTTATCTCCATTAAATTGAAGTATGGAGCTCAGTCGGACCTTTAGATTATTAGTTTGTCAGAACCTTCTTTAGATCTAGGTTTAAGACTCGACAACCTCTAAGTTCCACCATTCTATGGTTAGGGCCCCTCAATAATCCAGATCAGAATAAGTCTACATACGCAAAATCTAATGACCGTGTATCTTTCCTTGTACTGTGTAAGTGATATGTAGCTCCCCCACCTCATAAATGACAAAGAAATAGCCTCCCTCAACAAGGCAATCCTCAGTCTAGCAGCTCTTTCCTTGAGGATTGGGATATTCCCTTCTAAGTTCAAGTGCAACAGGCTCAAGAAGAGGGGGAAAAGAAGAGAATGGACCATGGCCAGTGTAGCCATGTATCCCTGGGAGCCCAACCAGTGTAGCTAAGTCTCCCGCTACAAGCTATGAGAAGGTGTAACATAAGCTTTGCTTTATTTGGCTATATACACTCCAGCAGGCATTTTATTTTCAAACAGGCTAGTCCACTTTTTTGGAGTTTTTCTTGATTTTGCACTTTTTATATGAATATGTACAACATATCTACATGGTGCAGCTATACAAAAGGAATTTTTCTTGAGCCAGTAGACTATCCCTCTTTTGAAGAATTATTGCAACCCACAACTCCTGTCTTTAGACCTCAACACTGCCAGACCAAGTTGAGGTGCACATCCCTCCCTAAAGGAAGACGAGAGGTTCTGCCTAGAAGTACTGCCCTTGTATGCTACCCCAAGCCAAAGGATTTTGTCTCCTCACCACCTCATCTGTAGAGAGCAATGTATAAGGTGTTGGTGCAAGTAAAGCCATTATCTGTGAGAGTCATGTGTACGTTGTTAAGTATTTTACTTAGGCTTATTAAGATGACATGTGAATATAACCTAGTAGACTCAAAGAATTAAGTCAATAATGGACCTGAAAAGTCTTAACCCCAAATCCTATAAGGTTGAGAATTAAGGTCTTAACCAAACTCTATTTTCCAATTTAATTCTTGACTAGTTTAAATGTAAACTACGATTGAGAAGAATGTACACATATATACAAAAGTCTTTTTGTGTAAAATATTTGAAATCATGCAAAATTTTTGAAAATGTTTGAATGCATGGATGCACAAGTTTTGCAAACTATTTACGAACATTTACACAAGGGATTTTGTGAACTTTTATTTTTCAAACATTTTTCAAGAATTTTGTACTATATACATAATTTTGATACAAAAATATTTACAAACCTTTACAATCAAAACATTTTCACAAACATTTGTATAAAAATAATTTTATAAATATCTATGTATGTGCAAGAAAGAATTTTATGTACAAGAAAATTTTTAAATTTCTGTGATTTCTACATAATGGATTTTATCCCTTTTATTTATTAACACACTCACATAAAGCACGAGTTATGGCTAAAGTATATATGTATTATATATGACATCCCCCTATACTTAGCTCGAACGATGTCCTCAAAGTGATCAAGGAGCGATAAAGAAGACATAACTCGTGCTTAGTATTGGAAAGTGAAAAGAAAGGCTATACTACAACGACGAATAAAAGAATGAAATGAATAAACATCAGTGATTCCACCTATACTTTGGATCAAGTAGTCCTATGTACAGTAGATTGTACACAAGGGAAGAACCGGGGTTAGAATGTATAGGGTCTACCTGCCCTCTACTTAGGGTAAAATATCCCTAAGCAGAAAAAGAGAGGTAAAAAGAATCAAAAGAATAATCACAAATCTGACACCCCCCATACTTTGGGTAAAGTACACCCTAAGTATATCATAATCACAAGATGCAAATGGGTTGTTAGACTAAATAATGAATGATATGGACATATGGATCTATAAAAGGCGGAAGAAAGTGATAATCTGATTATTGGATTTGCGAGCCCACGGAGAGCCGTTATGCAATAAATGTTATTACAAATATCATTCCCTGATCTGAAATGAAGAATAACTAATTTGCATAATAAGTCCCTTAGTACAATTAGGGTTATGTACCATGGCCATCTTAATGATCATATAGCAGTCGATTCAATTATTGAATCATAGAGACTGGTGCTTGGATGAATATCTAATGGGTGAGATTGAGGACTCATCAAGCACCGTCAAATGATTGTTAAGAGATAATCTCCAAGCTGAGTAGGAGATGGCAATACTTTCTCATTTGGTTGATATCTAACTGATCTCTTGATGCAGGTCCTCTGCATAGGAATAGAGATTCGGATGTGTTAGATAAGTTAGGTCAAAGAGTTGACTTAATGAAATCGAGATGACCAAAGTCATATGTAATATGCTGTCACGATATAAGCACGCATCCTCTGACCGGATACAGATGCGTTACTATATGTCTGAGTATGTACATTTAGCAAACCAATAGGTTGATGACCTAACCAAGCTCTATACACTGGCGCGTTGGTGTGCATAACAGGGCATATGAGTAATAAAATATCTCAAAGGGATCATACAAGTTCATTTACTAAATCGGAAGACATGACCTCACTCATGAGATATTGGGAGAAATCCAATTCTGTGCATGGTCGTCTCGCTTTGGAAGCTTGACTGAATTTGTAGTTTTGATATATTTTTTTTGAAAGTATATGATCAACACCTGGTTATGATATATGCTTTTGGAAAGTGTATGATCGATACCAACTACCAATGTACGAATAAGAAAACTTAATGATAAAACCCTGAAGGAGACAGTTTAAAAGAGATCTAATACACCGGGTATAATCTGGGTCTTCCAGTATGCAGGATGTACATGTATAGGGAATATACTATCCACATTATTCATAACCATGATAATTAAATCACATTAATCATCTTGGATCTCTTTTCTCATGTGCCTAAAAATAATATGAATCACATTCACATTATTCACATCTTTGATAATTGAATCACATTTAATTATCTCATATAACTCTCCTTATAATATGAATCACATTCATATTATTCATGATAATTAAATCACATTTAATTATCAATTTTCTCGATGCTCGGATACACATATCAACAATGAAATTATCCATGAACTCTTTCAAGGATAATGCACTTTCTCTGCAGATACATGGAGATAAGGACATAACGATTGTATTGTTCCACGTATAGTGTCTTGGATATTGAGATCAAATCTCAAATACAGATCTTGCTGACCTTCCATAGATGTTTGATTAAATCAAAGTCGTAGATCTAATCTTCTCATTGCATATGAATCACATTCAGATTAATGTCCAACATTTGGACTAAGATTAGATCACTTCTCTTTGAGAGGAGTCACTAAAATCTAGACCTATTTCATCACTCCCTTGGAATGGAAGCGTCATGGTTATACAATCGTTTATGGTCACATCACCCTCAGGTATTAATCAGATATAATATAAATGTGATTTATAATATATTAGAGAGAGCATATTGTGATTTATATTTATTAATTAATTATTGATGTGAAATAGATTCACATTGGATGGTTAATTGAAAATATAATTTACATTTTTGTTTTGTGTTGTGAATGTGATTCACATTTCTCCAATGGCATGGTTGCACTATTTCATAAAATAATTATGAATTATTTTTGTGAAATAATTTACAACAATTGTTATTCTAAATCTTGGAGATACATCATGAGATAGTGAGATCTCATGAGATAATGAGATCTCATGAGATGATGGTGGTCGTCCCCCTTTTTAGGGGATGTGGTTAGTATCCTCAATATCTCTAAGACTAGCTAATTGATTTGATGTGAAATTAACTTATATTGATTTATCAATATATATTAATTTAAATTAAATTAATTATTGTGTGTTTTTACAACAAGATCATAGCCATTGAAAGAAACACAAATCAAATTTCACCCATTGATTGTATGATGTCCATGGATTGGGATCCATGGACTCCCAAAACCTTATATAAGAAGAGGCACCCCTTGATCTTTGAGGTACTCAATTATGAATGCTCTCTTTCTCCCTCTCTATTTCTCGACATGTGAAGCCTCTCTCTCTCATAATGGACGTCCACCATGGAGCCATTGTGAGAGTAGTCATCGTCGTAGCATCGTCGTTATGCTATCGGATCATCTACTTGTGGATCTCCAACTCCTTAGGTGCACCTTGCTCGTGAAGAAGATGTTGGATCTCGTGTGACGAGATCAGGAGATCCTCTACTTGGATCATCAACATGGATTGCAAGGAGCACACGTCTCATCAATGCGCTAGCAAGTGTCTCCTCCGTTGGATCAGACTTGAGACAGAAGGTCTCTTGGTTTAGAGACACGATCGCAACCATGCTTTAAGAGCTGACCCTATTACCTATTTGTAGTTTACATGAAATGATCCGAGAAATGTTCTTGGATCATGTGATTTCATCATTTTAAAATTTTAAAATTCTGTTGCCTAGAGCAACTAGTGCGACTAGTCGCTCCCAATCGCATTCGATGCGATCCTCACGCTTCCGTGATGCACTTAAGGATTTCTAAATATTGTTCAAGTGGTATCAGAGCCTTAGGTCAGAGGTTTTGTATACGATCCATAAACCTAAGAAGACTAGGGTTCACAAGGGATTGTGAAAATTTTATCACATTTCAATTTTCGTAGCCCTGTTTTGTGATAAATTTTGACCCTGTTTAAAAGGTTTAAACACAAAAATATCACTTGTGTAATGTTTCCTATTAAATAAAAAAATTGTGGGATTTGAGTTTGCGTGATTTGGAATCCGATAACTCATGATATGATATTTTTAATAACCATATGTCCATTGATTCGGGGATGACGAATAAATACGTAATTAAAGAGTTAATTACAGTTTTAAAGCACCTGAAAATATGTGTTTATCACTTAGGTTATGTTTTAAATCAAATTATCAAACTTTAGAAATTTATTTTGCTTAATTTGGATTTAAATTAATTGCGATATGTTAATTTTAGTAAGTAGAAGTCACTGCTGAAAATTACATACTCAATCATGAACCTTGTGATTGTCATTTAAGTAAGTTGTGAAATTAATGGTTAATTTCCTTAAATAATTATGGATAATATTTGATAAATATTTGATGATAATTTTTCCCTCAAATGACATTCCTCAACCAATAAATGATTATATATGATCTAGATCACCAATTGGTTACTTGAAACACTTTCATCAAACATGTTACTTGAATAGGTTTTGGAAATTTGTTTAGAAAAATTCCTTATAATCAATATTGTTTTGATTATTACTATATAGTATAATTTCGATTGAAAAACCAATGAATATCGCAAGTACACAATGACCGATTTGGCATTATCCTTTCCTGAGATGGAGATGGTGTCCACTCGGGGAGCGTTGGGGTAACAGGTTGCACCATGTGCGGTCTGTCCCACTCCCATTGGTACTGGCCATGACAGCGGGTTAGGGACTCGATAATGTTATAGAAATCATGGTGTATTTTCTAATTATTAAAATTCGAATAATATGTACTTTGAGATAATACCATTCTTTTAAGTAACAATCAAGTTTATTGATTGAATTATATTGATAATTGATTTAATAAGACTAAATTAATTATATCCAATTAAAATACTCTATTATGAATAGATGTGTAATTCCCTTAGAAGAATTAATTATAATGAATGTGATTCATAATGATCAATTAAATTTTAACATGATATGGAGGATCACATAAGTGACATCTTCCGTCAAGGCAAAGGGTTTTGTTGCCAAATATTGTAAGTAGGAGACGCATGTCCGAAGTGACAGCTCCTGTATACAATCCATTTGGATCAGGCTCTTCGCTTCTCGAAAAAGTAAGGACGTATGCATAATGACCCCAATATTGGATCCTCATATTATTGGGGCGATATTGGATTGCGCATAGTGAGTTGTATTCATGTTGATGGTTGATTCAAATAATGACGAGTCAACATCACCTTAGATGTGGTGGGCTCGAGTGTTTAAGATCGAATTGGGAAATGCAAGTTGGACTTGCTAGGCGGAATGCATTCCCGCTTCTTTTTATCCAAGTTACAGTTTCTCATATTATTGGGATGTGACAAAGATAAGAAAGGAGATCCCCGATCTTGCTGAGATATAATGGTAAGAATATCTCTTACAATGAAAGTGATTAAGGGAATGAACTTTCAATGTTGACAAAACAAGATAACTTTGATATAAAAATTCCTAAATCAAACTAATATATATGTGAATTTCTTATTTCAAATAATCCTTCATTAAACCCACTTAATGTTATACTCATAATAACCAGTAAAATATCATGGATTGGATCCATGATCAAGATATTATACTTGCAGTTGGAGACATAATGTATGTTGTTGCAATGTGCAAGTTTCCTCATAATAATGAGGAATGACAATTAAATAGACAATAGGACTACGGCCCTAGAGTTTGTATAGCCTTGATCCCATCGAATGTACTTTGTAAGTGACATGTCAATGATGATCGCAATTCTCAAATAATCCTTAACAAAATCTAAGAAGATGTTTTTAGCAAACATATATGCTCTTGACATTTAATCATGAATGACATGGTTCTTTGCATTATGCAGAATGGTGGCTCTATAGGAGATGATGTACTCAAAAATGTTTGAGTACCTGATGAATCCACGATTCATCATCTCAATATCTTGATCTTAGCGAAATCCCTGAGTAAAATCCCAGAAAAATGTCCATAAAATCATTAAATTAACAAAATGAATCTTGTAAATAAAACACACTAATTAATGTATATTAGATTGTACAAAATAAATTACACATAAAAAGCTGCAAAAATAAAGGAGTTTTATGCATGTAAATAGCCCAAAACTTCATGTTTTTTTAATAAATTCATTTCAACTCCTTTTTGGCTAATTCTTTCTCCATCTTGTTCATAACAATGTATATAAAAATACAAAAATACAAAACACTTTTAAAGTTCAAGTTAGAAAATTATCTATCCAACAGAAGTGGTTTCATTAAAATCAGAGCTCATTTGTAAAAGTTGGGTTTTGGGACCTAGATGTACATTGTATATTTTGTATATATTCATTCTTTCCTCATTTTTTTTATTGTTGTGTTGTATGTATTCCCTTGTAAATTCTCCACTATTTATTTTCTTCTCTTTTATTCTATTGTAATTAAAGTAGCCTACTTTATTTCATTTATTTATTTATTATACATTCTCTACAATAACCACCATTCAACTCATTCTACCACCAACCTCCATTCAACCCCACCATTTTTTAAACTTCCCATTCAACTCCATTAATAAAATAACCTCCCACCAATTTAGTAACCTCTCATTTCATCATCCATATATACATCTCATCCTCCTCAATTTGCTTTTGATCCATCTTTATGTGAGGAGAGCCTAGTTCCCAGAGTTGAATCGGTGACAGTGACGCAACCGCAGTTGAGCGACGATAGCCCTTTCTCCGGTGAGATCCGTTCGTTTTTTGGCCAACATCGCAGCCGCAACCGCGCGCTGCTCGATCTTATCGCGCGCCGGCGATTCGAGTGAAGACCGTGCTCTCGTAAGCACACCATAGGCGACCGTCTCCATCGTAGGTAATTTTTCATCTCATTTTGTCATCATTGTTATTTTGTTTGCATTTTTTTATCATATCACCACCATTACACACACATTTGTTTATATCTTCATCTTCATCATCATCACATTTTTTTCATCATGTGCATTCCTTGTCTTAACAGAATCTAAAAAAATAAAAAAATTTAAAACAAAAAAGTCTCTGTCTTTTTATTACAGCAGTAAAAAGAATCAAAAAATAAAAAAATCAAAAAAAAATTACACGGAGCAGCAGTGCCACTGCCCCCCCCCTTCCCCAGCAACGGCGCCATCTGACGATTTGCTAAATATGATATTTAATTTGGTCACGTTGTAATACGTGTACTTAGCGATTCAGTCAGAACCGAGAGAAGATCTCCGCGAAGAGTGTCTCGACTTTAATTTATATCCCGGGCAAGTCCGGGGTCGAACTCACGGAGGCAAAGGAACAACTTCAGGATAATTCGAAAATTTAGATCTTGATTTCCAATGCGGTTTTTTTTATATATTTTTTATGCAAGTAGGATGCCAAAATGCACAATGCAAGTGAACTGATATACTAAGAAAGCATACAACTTAGCCAAATTAAGTTTAATGCCAAATCAGTTCAATTCAGCCAAATTATATTTTTCCTAGAATACTAATCCAGAGATAAACTCAAAACACATTTTTTTGGAATTTTAGGGGTTAAAATACAACAAAGAAAAATGCACATTTTTTATGGGTTTTTTCGCAATTTCTCACACAAACAGTAAGCAAAAATCATGAAAATTTTACTGGAATTAAAACATGATGCAAGGAAGCTACAGTAATATTTTTTGATTTTTTTTGACAAAGTATGAATTTTTTATGGATTTTTCAGTAAAATCAGAGTGACAGTGAGTAAATAATTTCTAATAAATCCACATTGTCAAATTAATCAGAGTGCGAATTATCTCAGAAAGATATTTAGATAAGCAATCCAGTAGATTGAAATTTAGCAAAAAAGATGTACGTGGATTTAGTTAAAAATCAAATACTAAAAACACTCTACAATTTATTTCAGGCACAAGACATCTCCATTTTGGATAAAATTTGGACACTATTTCAATCACATATTAAGGCATCATTTCTAATTTTTGTGGAATTTTTGGAGCAACTGTGAGTTAGATATTATTTTAAGAGCACTGATTGGGTAAAATATGTAGAATTTCAGTTTGATAATTTTAATTAATTAACAATAACTCACAAAAATACAAATAAATATCCAAAAGGTAGAGAATTAGTTGCTCAACATCAAACTATTTTTCATTGAATAAAAAGATGCATAATTGATGTCCAAATTTAACGTCAAACACATGGGTATCTTTGCAAATAGAGAAACTAAAAATACAAAGCAACTTATATATAGGAATGGAATTGTCATTATGGAAAGATACATCATATTACTCATCATGAAGATGCAGCATCAAGATTCAACATCTTAGAAGATTCAATCACTCTTGTACATTCTCCCTTCTTTGTATATTCTCCAAATCACATCGGTTCGCACACTTACTCTTGTCCTATACTTAGGCTTACCAAGAGCCTAAGTATAGGGGGAGCCGATGCCCGCCGTGTGTACATACTCATCCATTTCTCCTCTTGACCTCGTCCGCCCCATTTTTGCTCTTCTTCTACACTTAGGCTGACCAGAGCCTAAGTATAGGGGGGCGGATCGAATTCTATACTTTTTATTATTTTAGTCATCCTACGCTTAGCACGAGCTATGTCTTTTTCTCGCTTCTTGTGCCATAAGGACATAGCACATGCTAAGTATAGGGGGCGTGTATATATTACTATATACTTTACGCATAGCTCGTACTTTCACATATTTTGTATCTATTATACAATAATTATGGGGTAGGTAAAAAAATTCAAAAAAAACAACAAAAATCTCTTAAAAATATATCTAAAAAAATCCCTTATTTGCTTTTAAAAAAACTTTTTCAAAAAAAAATTCTCTTAAAGAAAAAACTTTTCATAAAAATGTTTTTGTTCTCTTTTCTTATTTGCTCTAAAAAAATTCAAAAAAAATGTGTCCTTTCTTATTTATCTATATTTTCTTACATAAAAAACAAAAAAAAAGAAGCAAAACTTTTCGTAAAAAATCCTCTTTGCCTTTGTTTGTCAAAAAAATCTTTTTGAAAAAAACTTTTTCTCTGAAACTTTAAAAAAATCACAAAAAAAACTAACTAATAAGTTGGTTTAATCCCTGACACAATTCACTTTCACACAAGACTAGTGATGTTCAAGAACACTTGGTTTATGAGCTCTTGAGATTTTGAGTTAACCAGCCTTAGTCATTAGGGTCTTGGACTTAATTATTCACATTTCCCTAGTTTGAAAGATTTGTGTGCTATATTACATGCTTAGTCTCTACCTTAAGAATATGATCAACACCTCACATACACGACTGCAGTTATGATGAGATGAGTTGAAATTTCACTTGAGGATCTGGGATGAGGGATTTGAGTTTGGACTTGATTTGATGATGCTCAAGGATGGGATAAAATCAATGAAGGTTCATGAAACCTGAGTGTCAGCATCTTTAGCCAGTATGAGAACATGGTTCTTGTACTATCTTTTGACATTTACCTATGTGCCAGGGTGTGATAAAATAAAAAAATGTTGATCAGTGTGCGCCAACTCTTGGTAAAAGCAGTGGAGCTAGCCAAAATTACTACAAAGCAATGAAATGTCAAAGAAAAGCTCTCATTCCATACAAAGTTAATTATCAAAAGAGCTTCCACCAAAGGCGAGCGCTCCCAACCATTTCAAAAGTGTCCACTTGGACCACCGCTATTAGGACCAGGAGTCGGGCTTGCACCAAAAAAGGGCTCTACATCGTAAATGCTACAAGTCTGGGTGTAGAAGGTACGATAGGTACTCAAAAAAGGCACACCCCGGTGTACTCCCAGGAAAACAAGTGCAGATGGCTCCAACTTCTCTTGACGGGCGCACTGATCAACACCAAAAATATGCGTTGAGTAATAAGGCACTCGAGAGGATCCTTGTTCCAATGAGAGGGAGAGAAGAAATGACACAATCCTATGCCCTCCATCAACTGGCCTTACATCTACACTTTTAAGTCTGACAACTAAAGAGACAGTGGATTGGATGCAAGAAATGATTTATTCCCTAGTGTTAAGGATCGGGTCCTTAGGAGAGTCTCTTGGACTGGAACCTTGGGTGACGTTGTGACTCTACTCTTGTAACTGCGGTCAACACTTAAAGTCATATCCCTACTATATATGTATACAAAGCGAGTCTGATGATTAGGGAAATTGGATACCTTTTGACTAGAGCTTGGTTCAGCTTAGAATTTTAGGATTTCTAAAACCGAGAGTTCATGAACGGATCAAGTCTTGTATTCACATGCACATTCATGGGTTAATCCAACTTATTCATTCTTTATTTTCTCGAGGACTAGCAAAGTTTAAGTATAGGGGGTGATGAATCCACGATTCATCATCTCAATATCTTGATCTTAGCAAAATCCCCGAGTAAAATCCCAGAAAAATGTCCATAAAATCATTAAATTAACAAAATGACTCTTGTAAATAAAACACATTAATTAATGTATATTAGATTGTACAAAATAAATTACACATAAAAGGCCGCAAAAATAAAGGAGTTTTATACATGTAAATAGCCCAAAACTTCATGTTTTTTTAATAAATTCATTTCAACTCCTTTTTGGCTAATTCTTTCTCCAACTTGTTCATAACAATGTATATAAAAATACAAAACAAATTTTCGCTCAAATAAATGTTCCTAGATCCTAAAGGGAAAAAGCCATAAAGACCAACTTCCAAGCCAAATTCCCACTCCGTATGAACTCCAAATTCACCAAACTCACTTTTAAAGTTCAAGTTAGAAAATTATCTATCCAACGGAAGTGTGTTTCATTAAAATCGGAGCTCATTTGTAAAAGTTGAGTTTTGGGACCTAGATGTACATTGTATATTTTGTATATATTCATTCTTTCCTCATTTTTTTATTGTTGTGTTGTATGTATTCCCTTGTAAATTCTCCACTATTTATTTTCTTCTCTTTTATTCTATTGTAATTAAAGTAGCCTACTTTATTTCATCTATTTATTTATTATACATTCTCTACAATAACCACCATTCAACTCATTCTACCACCAACCTCCATTCAACCCCACCATTTTTTAAACTTCCCATTCAACTCCATTAATAAAATAGCCTCCCACCATTTTAATACCCTCTCATTTCACCATCCATATATACATCTCATCCTCCTCAATTTGCTTTTTATCCATCTTTATGTGAGGAGAGCCTAGTTCCTAGAGTTCAATCGGTGACAGCGACGCAACCGCAGTTGAGTGACGACATCCCTCTCTCCGGTGAGATCCGTTTGTTTTTTGGCCAACATCGCAGCCGCAACCGCGCGCTGCTCGAGCTCATCGCGCGCCGCTGATTCGAGCGAAGACCGTGCTCTCGTGAGCACACTATAGGCGACAGTCTCCATCGTAGGTAATTTTTCGTCTCATTTTGTCATCATTGTTATTTTGTTTGCATTTTTTATTATATCACCACCATTACACACACATTTGCTTATATCTTCATCTTCATCATCATCACATTTTTTCATCATGTGCATTCCTTGTCTTAACAGAATCTAAAAAATAAAAAAATTTAAAACAAAAAAGTCTCTGTCTTTTTATTATAGCAGTAAAAAGAATCAAAAAAAATCAAAAAATCAAAAAAAAAATTTACACAGAGCAGTAGTGCCCCCCCCCTTCCCCAAGGGCAGCGACGCCGCTGCACCCCCCTCCTCCTCTATCCAAGCCACCGCGTGCCGGCGGCTCGCCGCCATCCACCGCCGCGCGTGCGGCGCAGCCGCCGCGACTTCCCTCCTCCGCCGAGCCGACCTCCCTCTCCTCAGCCCGCAGCCACCTCCAGAGCTGCGGCTGTCCCGCGCCGCCCTCTCATCCGCCCTCTACACCGAGCCAGCGCCTCCCCTCCGCCGTGAGGCTCCACCGTCGCCTCATCGACGTCCTCCGCGCGTGGTCGCACCACCGCCGTCGTCCTCCTCTTTGGGTTTCACCTGCGCAGAAGCAAGGAAGAAGGAAGGTCTATTTTCTTTATTTTCTATTGTAAAAATTGCATCCTTATCCTTTTATGTTTCCATAATGACAATTCCATTCCTATATATAAGTTGCTTTGTATTTTTAGTTTCTCTATTTGCAAAGATACCCATGTGTTTGACGTTAAATTTGGACATCAATTATGCATCTTTTTATTCAATGAAAAATAGTTTGATGTTGAGCAACTAATTCTCTACCTTTTGGATATTTATTTGTATTTTTGTGAGTTATTGTTAATTAATTAAAATTATCAAACTGAAATTCTACATATTTTACCCAATCAGTGCTCTTAAAATAATATCTAACTCACAGTTGCTCCAAATATTCCACAAAAATTAGAAATGATGCCTTAATATGTGATAGAAATAGTGTCCAAATTTTATCCAAAATGGAGATGTCTTGTGCCTGAAATAAATTGTAGAGTGTTTTTAGTATTTGATTTTTAACTAAATCCACGTATATCTTTTTTGCTAAATTTCAATCTACTGGATTGCTTATCTAAATATCTTTCTGAGATAATTCGCACTCTGATTAATTTGACAATGTGGATTTATTAGAAATTATTTACTCACTGTCACTCTGATTTTACTGAAAAATCTATAAAAAATTCATACTTCATCAAAAAAATCCAAAAATATTACTGTAGCTTCCTTGCATCATGTTTTAATTCCAGTAAAATTTTCATGATTTTTGCTTACTGTTTGTGTGAGAAATTGCGAAAAAACCCATAAAAAGTGTACATTTTTCTTTGTTGCATTTTAACCCCTAAAATTCCAAAAAAAATGTGTTTTGTGTTCATCTCTGGATTAGTATTCTAGGAAAAATATAATTTGGCTAAATTGAACTGATTTGGCATTAAACTTAATTTGGCTAAGTTGTATGCTTTCTTAGTATATTAGTTCACTTGCATTGTGCATTTTGGCATCCTACTTGCATAAAAATATATAAAAAAAACCGCATTGGAAATCAAGATCTAAATTTTCAAATTATCCTGAAGTTGTTCCTTTGCCTCCCTGAGTTCGACCCCGGACTTGCCCGGGATATAAATTAAAGCCGAGACACTCTTCACGGAGATCTTCTCTCGGTTCTGACTGAATCACTAAGTACACGTATTACAACGTGACCAAATTAAATATCGTATTTAGCGAATCGTCAGTACCTACCTGAACCAATGATTTTAAGAGTTTAGATGGATGTAGATAATGATGAGTGTCATCGATCTACTATCTGTACTCTAGTCATTCATGAAGCATCATAATATTCATATTGTATGAATTGAATGAAGCATGTAGATGTTGAAGTACTCTTATATTGACACTTTTGTTCAACATAACAGATCTATTGTCTTAAGCAATTGTTGTTTATAAATGAAAGGAGCACAATGGAAGCATGGGTTGGACCCAAGTTAGAAGGAAAGTCAAAGATTTGATTGTACTTCTATGGTTTCCATACATATGAATTCCAAAGAGTTGGATGAATGTCAATACTGCAATAAATCGATGTATTGATAGTGTGACTATCTAGTCTATCTAGGATCCTTAGAGAAGGACTCATATAGTGCATCGAAATGATCTATTTCTACATGTCATCACTGAAATTGACTAACTTATTGGATAAGATTAATAGTCTGATAATTGTATCTCATTCTTCTAATAACACTTGCAATTGGTTGCATATGTATTTAGAATACTTGAAAATTTGATTTTATGGTTTTAATAGTCAACCATATAGATATTGATGCAATTGTTGCAACAATTTCTATTGGATTGATAGACTTCATAATTTCAGTGGGAGAGTCCTTAGTCTTAGAGAATGTTTCTATGACGTGGATATTAGAATGCACTCATAGTTTATTTCTAAGTGTAGGAAATAAACATGAATTCTGGAATAAACCTATCATAGAGAGTTATGATGGATATATTTCAGATAGTAATCTAACATCTAGTGAACCCTACTAAATTAGAAAATTAATGAATGGTTCATTAAGATTTCTAATACTGAAAATTTAAAATCTTAAAAGATCAATAAGATGATGAAGATCATTAGACAATGATCTATCATCAAGCCTTGGATATTTGTTGATTTGATCAATAGACTAGTAAGAGATGAAACTTTAGAATGTCTAAAATTTCAAAACTTACATACTTATGAATATTGTATTCAATGTAAAATGTCCATTACACCCTATCTCTGGGAATGGTGTTAGATGCAGAGGTATTCAAGATCTCATACATATTGATGTATGTGGATCATCTATATCACAATAAACATTGATGATATGTGATATCATTTGATGATTATTTGTGATATGATATTTATTCCCTTAACCTTAGAAAGCTTTGAAATGTTCAAAGATTTCACAATTTTGGTTTAGAACCAAAGTTTGAAGGAAGATGAAAATGAATTTAATCTAACCTAGGTAGCAAGTACCTATTAGATGAATTCATGGAATACCTTATGGAGATATAAATATCATTCCCATCTCACTCCTCCTGATACACCTAAACTCAATAGAGTTGTAGGGGGATACAATTAGATCATGTATGACATAATTTGGTCAATGATGAATATTGGCATAATTATCTCTTAGTTTTCAGGTATATATGTAGTAGTGACCTTGAGATTCTTTAAAGATTCATCTATGAGAATGTGATTCTTAGAGGATGACTCTCTCGAGAATCTAGATGAAAATGAAGTAAAGGACTCATTTAATCTTGAGAGATAATAAGGCTCCTGAAATCGGAAACTAAAAGGACAATTAAAGGTGAAACACTAATACCTCTTCAAATAAGTTTGAGGATGTATTCCACTGTCAGTTAAGTCTGACAATGATCTGACTTCATGTAATGAAGCTTATGAGGATCATGACATGGAAAGATGGATCTTAGCAATAAAGTCTAAAGTAGACTTCGTATACAAATGTTGTATATGGACCCTCGAGGATCCACCTATATGGGTAAGACCCATTAACGTGTAAATGGATCCTCAAGGTGAGACTTGCTCTTCAGTGACCTTGCTTATATACATCAAAATATTGCTAACTATAGCTACACAACTTGACTTTGACATCTTCAAGATGGAAGTCAAGATTGCATTCCTTTACGAATGCCTCTCCGAGGATATTCATATGAAGTAGCCCCATGGATTCATGGTTAAGGAAAGCTAAGTATGAAAGCTTAATGACTCCATCTATGGACTCGAATAAGCTTCTTATAGTAGGAACATAAGATTTGATGAAATTATAAATGGTATGATTTCAAATAGAATCTTGATGAACCATGTGAATCTTAGCGGGAGTGTCATTGTGTTCATCGTGCTAAATGTAGATAATATCATGATCATTTGGAATGATATAAGGATAGTAATAAGTGTTTTATAGATTGACTATTCCATACCTTGAGATATGATCTTAAGGTTACCTCTTAGATCTTAGTTCTGAAGATGTTCAGAAGCAAATAGTAGAGGGTATTGGGACCGTCACATTAGTTGTCACCTTGCACATATTTCATTTTTGGAAAATTCCAAGAAAGGGTTCTTTTCCTTAAAATATGGTGCTGACATGTCTAAAGGGATAGCACCTCAAGGAGTTGAGAAAGTGAATGCTAGAACTGCTTACCCTTGTGCATCAATTACGAGAAGATGAGTGTATGCTAGATGTGTACAAAAGTCAGATGTCTGCCATGTAATGGGAGTACTAAACTGTTACTAATCCTGCTATCGAAATAAAACACTTGATTGTAATAATAATAATATCTTCAAAGATGACAAGACTTTAGAGATAGTGATATCTAAGTCTTATCATCAAGTAATTGAGACTTTATAGATAGTGATCTAAAAGGGCTTAACTGTAGGTACCTTAGGAGATAGAGATCTCCGAGAATAAGGGTATTCTGATAAGGATTATAGAAATACCGGTTATAATAATTATTGAACTATAATGTCAAGTACACTATAACTGACAATATTGGGTAATGGTTACATAAGATGCAACATTCGCATTGGATGCGAGCACTGAAACTGGGGGATATGCAAGTGTCGTAAAAGGAAGTCTCTTGGGAATAGAGTGACTGATTCTCTTGGAAATAGAGTGACCGATCAGCTTACCTAGCTATTTTTCTATATAGCCTATGATTGTCACATGAATGTGGGTTTAAATTATTAGCTCATTAATGGCTCTTTGGGCTAGTGGGAGATTGTTGGACATGCGAGCCCACGGCAAGCCATTATGCAATAAATGTTATTGCGAATATCATTCCCTGATCTGAAATAAAGAATAACTAATGTGCATAATAGGTCCCTTAGTATAATTAGGGTTATGTACCATGGCCATCTTATTGATCATATAGTTGTTGATTCAATTATTGAATCATAGAGGTTGGTGCTTGGATGAGTATCTAATGGGTTAGATTGAGGACTCATCAAGCACCGTCAAATGATTGTTAAGAGATGATCTCCAGTCTGAGTAGAATATGCCAATCCTTTCTCATTTGGCTGATATATAACTGACCTCTTGATGTAGGTCCTCTTCATAGTAATAGAGATTCGGAGGTGTTAGATAAGTTAGATCAAAGAGTTGACTTAACGAGATCGAGATGACCAATGTCCTATGTCATATGCTTTAACAATATAGGCACGCATCCTCTGACCGGAGATAGATGTTTTACTATATGTTTGAGTATGTACAATTGGCAGACCAATAGGTAGATGACCTAACCAAGGTCTATACATTGGCATGCTGGTGTGCATGTAAGGGAATATGAGTAATATGATCTCTCAAAGGGATCGTACATGTTCATTTACTGAACCGGAATACATGAGCTCACTCATGAGATATTGAGAGAAATCAAATTTCATGCACGGCCATCTCGCTTTGGAAGTTTGATTGAATTTTTAGGTTTGATATATACTTTTGGAAAGTATATGATCAACACCTGGGTATGATATATGCTTTTGGAAAGTATATGATCGATATCAACGCCCAACGATCGAATGAGAAAACTTAATGATAAAACCTTGAAGGAGACGGACAAAAAGAGATCTAAAACTTCAGGTTTAATTTGGGTCTTCCAGTATGTAGGATGTACATGTATTGGGAATACCTGAGGGTGATGTGATCATAAATGATTGTATAACCATAATGCTTCCCTTTCGAGGGAGTGATGAAAAAGGTTTGGATTTTAGTGACTCCTCTCATAGAGAAGTATTCTAATCTTAGTCCAAATGTTGGACATTGATCTGAATGCGATTCAGATACAATGAGAAGATTAGATCTAGGGCTTTGATTTAATCAAACATATATGGGAGGTCCGCAAGCTCTGGATTTTAGATTTGATCTCGATATCCAAGACACTGTATGCAGAACAAAACAATTGCCATGTCCTTATCTCCAAGTATCCGTGGAGAAAGCGCATTATCCTTGAAAGAGTTCAAGGATAATTTCATTGTTGATATGTGTATCCGAGCATCGAGAAAATTAATAATTAAATGTGATTTAATTATCTTGAATAATATGAATTTGATTTGTATTATAAGGAGAGCTATCTCAGATAATTAGATGTGATTTAATTACCAAGGATGTGAATAATGTGAATGTGATTCATGTTAGTTTGGGCACATGAGAAAAGAGATCCAAGATGATTAAAAGTGATTTAATTATCATGGCTATGAATAATGTGGATAATATTATCCATATTAATCAGATATATTATAAATGTGATTTATAATATATTAGAGAGAGCATATTGTGATTTATATTTGTTAATTAATTATTGATGTGAATTGGATTCACATTGGATGGTTAATTGAAAATATAATTTACATATTATTTTGGGATGCGAATGTGATTCGCATGTTTTCAATGGCATGATTGCAATATTTCACACGATAATTATGAATTATTTTTGTGAAACAATTTACAACAAGTGTTGTTGTAAATCTTGGAGATATATCATGAGATAATGAGATCTCGTGAGATGATGGTGGTTTTCCCCCCACTTTAGGGGATGCGGTTAGTCTCCTCATTATCTCCAAGACTAGCCAATTGATTTGATTTGAAATTAACTTATATTGATTTATCAATATATATTAATTTAAATTAAATTAATTGTTGGTGTGTTATTACAACAAGATCATAGCCATTGAAAGAAACACAAATCAATCTCACACATTGATTGTGTGATGTCCATGGATTGGGATCCATGGACTCCCAAAACCCTATATAAGAAGAGGCACCCCTTGCTCTTTGAGATACTCAATTACGAATGCTCTCTCTCCCTCTCTATTTCTCCACATGCCAAGCCTCTCTCTCTCTCATAATGGTCGTCCACCATGGAGCCATTGTGAGAGTAGTCATCGATGCGGCATCGTCGTTATATTGCCGGATCATCTACTTGTGGTTATCCATCTCCTGTGGTGCACCTCGCTCGTGAAGAAGATGTTGGATCTCGTGTGACGAGATCAGGAGATCTGTCGTTTGGATCATCAACATGGATTGTGAGGAGCACGCGTCTCATCTACGCGATTACAAGCATCTCCTCCGTTGGATCGGACTTGAGACAGGAGGTATCTTGGTTTAGAGACTCGATCGCAACCACGCTTCAAGAGGTAACCCTAGTACCTATTTGTAATTTAGATGAAATGATCCGAGAAATATTCTGGGATCATGTGGTTTCATCATTTTATAAATTTTAAAATTACGTTGCCCGGAGCAACTAGTGCGACTAGTCGCTCCTGATCGCATTCAATGCGATCATCACACTTCTATGATGCGCTTAAGGATTTCTCCATATCCTTCACAGGCATGAGATGTGAATGATGTGAGTCAAAGGCCACATCTCATGCAAAATGAATAGGGACTATGTCAACGATCAGCGGATC
This sequence comes from Ottelia alismoides, assembly GCA_037367405.1. Taxonomy (NCBI): domain Eukaryota; kingdom Viridiplantae; phylum Streptophyta; class Magnoliopsida; order Alismatales; family Hydrocharitaceae; genus Ottelia; species Ottelia alismoides. The sequence goes on from JAZKJV010001986.1 coordinate 522,191, forward strand.
ATGATTTAGATATGACTTCAGACGCTAACCGTTAAAACGAGAGTTGGACTCATATGACATCTCAGATATATCGATACTACCATTATCATGCACCTTTCGGACCAAGTATGGTCCCTTACACTTACTCTGCAATTACCCTGGAAATAATCTAAGCCTGGCATCAAACAAACATACTCTATGATATGGCTCAAACTGCTTATGGTTGATATGAGAATCATATCATATCTTCACTCTCTCCTTGTATTGTAGGCTACTTGAAAAGGTAGTATCTGTAAGCTCCTCTAGGACTGCCAATTCTGCCTTCCTTTGATCCCCTATACTCTCTGGATCCAATAATATGTCAATGAAAGCCCATAGTGACTTATGCTTGATCTCCACAGGTAAATGGCATGGCTTTCCATAAATGAGACGAAAGGGAGACGTACCCAAAGGAGTCTTGAAGGATGTTTGATATGCCCACAAGATCGAGTACAAAAGTAGTTACCAATCCTTTCAGTCTGGCCGGACTACCTTCTGCAGTATCATCTTGATCTCCATGTTCGATACTCCAGCAAGACCATCGGTCTGAGGATGATATGCAGTGGCTATTCGATGGTCTATGTTGAACTCGTTAGCAAGGGCCTTTACCTTTTCATTGATAAAGTGGTACCCCCCGTCAGATATTAATACTCTAGGCATCCCGAACCGTGAAATGATATTCTTCCTCAAAAATCTGCAAACAGTCCGAGAATCTCCGGTTCGGGCGGGAATGGTCTCAACCCAACGACTCGCATAGTCAACAACCAACAGAATGTACTTGAATCCTTGACTCTTAGGGAATGGACCCATGAAATCAATGCCACATGCATCAAAAACCTCATGGAAGAGAATGGGCTGCATCGGTATCATATCACGCTGTCCACAAGTGCCCATCCTCTGACAGTCAGTACACCTCTTCACAAACTCATCAGAATCCTTGAAGAAGTAGGCCACCATAGGTCAGATTGGAGCACTTTCTGTGTTGTTCTCCTCCCAAGATGATGTCCTCCTACCTCAAGCTTGTGGTAGTAAGTGAGGACGATGTGGTGCTCCTCCTGAGGAATGCATCGACACTAGACGCCATCCCCTCCTTCATGATAAAGTATGGGATCCTCCCAATGGTATGACTTGACCTTCGCGAGAAAGGTCTCAAGTCGTTGTCTGGGCCAACCTTGTGGAACTGTCTTGGCGATAAGATAGTTCAAAATGTTGGTGTACCATGGAAGAGAGGCAATAATAATGATCGCCTCGTCTGGGTGTATGGCTAGCGTAGTGAATAGCGATTGATGACCAGTCCCTCCTCTGTCCCAGCATGAACCCTACGGCAAAATCGGAGGCATCCGTCATGATCTCGAATGGTTGAGACCAATCAGGCGGTTGAAGGACAAGAGCCTCAACAACTAGGTTCTCGAGAGTCTCAAATGACGTAAGACACTTATCATCTACAATGAACTCAGTGTCTTTTGTCAACAAATCAGTTAGCAGCCAGGCAATCCTGTTGAAGTCTTGAATAAAACATTGATAGAAACTGACATGCCCTAGAAAAGACCGCAACTGCGCCAAGTTAGACGGTGGATAGAGTTTCCTGATGATATTCACCTTGGTCGGATTAACCTCCATGCCCCTGTTAGAGATGATATGACCAAGCACCGTCCCCTAAGTCACCATGAAGTGACTCTTCTCCCAATATAAGACAAGGTGGACCTCAATGTAGCGATGAAGCCCTCGGTCTAAGCATTTAATACAAGCATCAAACCTATCGCCGTAGACTGAGAAGTTATCCATGAAGACGTCCAAGCCATCACCCACCATGTCTGAGAAGATGTACAACATGCACCTTTGGAATGTCGTTGGAGTGTTATATAGACCAAAGGGCATCCATCTGAAAGCATAAGTCCCAAATGGACATGTGAATGTCATTTTGTCCTGCTTTTCAGGCACAATGGCCACCTGATTATATCCAGAGTACTCATTAAGGAAATATTAATGACTCTTCCCGACTAGCCTCTCTATAATCTGATCAATAAAATGCATCGGGAATGATACTTCTTAGTGGCCTAATTCAATCGTTTGTAGTCAACACGGGCCCTCCAAGAAGAGGGTACCCGGGTAGCGATCTCCTCTCCGGACTCGCTCACAACTGTAGTGATGCTCGTTTTCTTGGGAACCACATGCAATGGACTAACCCACTTGGAGTCGAAGATGTGGTAGATAAAATCAATGCTCCCCTATTTGGATATCTCTTTCATGACCACTTCTCGAAGATTTGGGTTCAACCGTCGTTGGAACTCACGCGAGGCGTAGTGCCCTCTTCGAGATAGATATGGTGGGAGCACAGGTCCAGACTTATCCCCTAAAGATTAGGTACGCTCTATCCTATTGCCTTATGTTTTCTTTCAAGAACCTCCATCAAATGAGATTCTTTCTCTCCAGTAAAATCCGTTGAGATAATGACCGGGTATATATCTGGCTCACCTGCTAGGAACCTATACTTCAGCAATTGCGGCAAAGGCTTCAGTTCAGGACAATTGGGAGCTGGAAAATCTGGCTTCTGAAAGGTCTGAGTCAAGGCAACAAGATCTGAGTGTGAGAAATCTCGCTGCTCACGAAAAATTGGTGAAGACGACTCTGTTGGTATATTTGTTATATGCGCTAGCTTAGTCTCCACTCTAGCTACTGACTCTGTGGGAATCAGACAAGGCAAGTACTCATCAAAATCATCCCAATCTATGTCTGAATCTGAGGGATCTGAATCGGAAGAATAAGAGATAAACTCTGCTCCGCTATCCTGGACATGGTCATCAGCCTCAAAAGTATCCCCAGCCAAGAGTGTGCTCTCTAAACTCTCCTTTACTGGAAGCGATGAATATGTGGAGTCTGAAGGTCAAGTGGCTTCATCATCAATGATCACAAAGTTGCACTCCTAGTGAACGTCCCGCTCTGGCTCCGTCATCTGCTCTACATCGTTAAACTGCTCTGAGCAAGCTGAATCTCGAGATCTAGTCTCATCAATCATCTCTATTTGTATCCTCTCACCCTCGACATAAAAGTACACCTTTCCACTATCATGGTCGGATACCTCCTTGGCTGTGGTTAAGAATGGACATCCTAGAATGATGGGGATATCGGTCACAGATTCAAGGATCTCCATATCCAACACAATGAAGTCCACAGGGAATTTTAGGCCCTGAATTATGACGATCACGTCCTTCAACAACCCCTTCAGCCTCTTGATAGATCAATCAGCAAACTGAAGGATTGTACTGCTCTATCGAAGAGGGCCAAACTCGAATCGGTCGAGTAAGGTTGTCGGGAGGAGGTTGATGGAAGAGCCACTATCTAATAGAGTATGATCAAATCTCTGCTCATGAATGTGGCATCTTACATATGGAGCTCCTGCATCTGGCCTCTTGGATAGCAGACGATTCTAGATGGTGAAGCAGGTGGCACGGGTCAGCACATGGATCTTTGCATTGTGGCTCCTCTTCTTCCTACAAATGGTGGTCTTCTGTCTCAAGTTCTTTTGGAAGAGAGGGATGTGCTCTAGTATCTCCTGTAGAGTCAGCTGAATGTGAAATATATCTATAATATGATGGCTGAACTCTAACTACTGGTCTCTTTTTGGATTTTCATTTTTATTCCCCTTCGCCAAGAGGAGTTCTTGAGGGAAGGGGATAGCAAGGCCCTCCTTAGATAGAGGGATAGGAATAGGTTCCTGCTACCGAGAGGGAATGAAATCCATACAAGTATCATCATGCATCACATATGGACTCGAAGATGAAGAAACCTTTCCTTTATTAACTCTTCTGTTCTTTTTTCATATGGTCATGAGATATGAAAAAACAGGAGACACAACTGAAATAGAAATGGTGACATCAACACCACCCACGGCATCTGTCCTCGCAGCATCAGCACCACGCTCTGGCTCAGCATCATCTAGACTGTTGGCGTCAACACCACCGTCATCATCATCATCATCATTAGCGGCATCAACACCGATATCCTCCTCATCTTGCACTCCTAGATCATCATGGTGTCGTCTCTCAGACGAGGTACCGTCTGCTGGCATCCTACCGCTCTTAAGTGTGACAAAATCAGTATCAAATATCTATGAAGAAATGTCACCCAATGACTCACTTGGAGTGTATTCTCTGTGAACTGTACCTGCTTAGACTTCCTCTTTAGGTTGTTCGAGTTGGGCTCGATCTGAGCAGGTATGGCGGCCTTATACTTTATGATCTCCCTTGTCTGCTTGCGAAACTCGTCCATCTCCTGCCTAAAGGATGCTTGTTGGTCTACGAGTAGGTGAGCTATATCATCAAGGATTGGGTTCTCATAGGCTGGCCCATGAGAACCAGACAGGTTGCCTCGGTGGAAATGAAGCTGCTAGAACTGGTGAGGGGGAGGTTAAAACTACTGTTGAGGATGCTTTTGCTGCCTCCACTGTTGTCCCTGCTGGTAGGGATGAGGACCTGACTGGTAGTACGGTGGCTGGTGGGAATACTGTTGTGCATGAAATCTCGAGGATCGGGAAAATTGATGGTAAATTATGTCATTGTCGTCCCCAAAATCCTATGAAAAACAAACAATATTTTTTTATTTTTGCTACTTATTAATCTGTATAACGGCCAGGGTCGAACTCAGAGAGGCTACAATCCCCGAGGGTTATTCAATTAATCAGAAACTAATTAAGAGAAAACAGGAATGTCGAAGGACAACTATCCTTGGTTTTTGTGATTTTTTATTTTAATTTTTTTAATTTTCAAAAATAACATGAAGCAATATTCACAAGATCGAAAGTACGCACACCAACTCTTTTTGTAATTTTTCAATTTGTCAAAAAGACTCAGAAAAATCCAAAGAAAATATTTTTTATTTTAAAAGCTTTGAAATGTTTTTGAGAATTTTTGTGGAATTTTCAGATGTTTTTTGTATTTTTTTAAAAAATCAAACACTGAGAAAATATGAAAATGTGCACAGCCTGGAGTAATTTGCAACTTAAAAATATTTTAAGCCCAAAACTCCTGACAATTATTTTTAAGACAAACTAGAAGCAATTATCTATAAACAGGAACTGAAATCACTATTTTTGGATTTTTGTAGAATTTTCTATGATTTTTGGAAGATTTTTGATGTTTTTCAATTTTTTTGGGTTTTATAGAGAAATAATGCGTGAAAATTGATCAGAAATTAAAAGACAATGAAATGAAATACTCTAATTCTTTTTGAAATTTTTGGAACAATATATGAACTTTTATGAATTTTGGAATTTCAAGCAGGGAAAAATGACATGTTTTTGATTTTTTTATAATACTAATGATGACAAGATGAAATGAAATTTTTATGAAATGAAGATGCGCACTACAGGAGTCTAAGTTATTTTTTTGAGAATTTTTGAACTAATAAAAACATTTATTCCAATAGAGAATTCATGCTAATTAAAGAGTCTGAGTACAGGGACTGAAATGCAAAGATTCAATGTTTTTGCATCAAATAAATTATAAATAAATAAAAGAGAGAATGTGCAATTTTACCACTATGTCATGTGCATGTCATGTGCTTTTCTGAAGGTGGGGCTCTTTTTGCAATTTGTACAACTTCCAGGGGTCTTGAAAGTAATTTGCCCAATATTTTTTTAAGCTTCAAAAGTAACTAACCCTAGGAAGGGTTCCTTCGTTTAATCCCAGGGGAGGCAAGAGAGGGGTGTCGCCGCCTCCCTCCTCGTCTTCCCCACGTGCAGGGTTGGCGAGGCGGCCTGCAGTGACGTGCTAAAGCAGCGGGGGCAGCACGGTGGTGGCGTCGGCAGCACGATTGGCTAACAGCAGAGATTGGTGACGTGCGGGGGCGGGGTTGGCAGCCTACGGTGTAGATCGATGGCGTGATTGGCTGGGACACCGCGTGGTGTCGCACGACGTCGAAGGTGGCGGAGGTCAGAAGCGGGCCGCACCGCGGCTGGATGGTGGAGGTGCGTAGCAGCGCACCCGCACCCGCACGGCTGTGCGCGGAGGGGCAGCCGATGGCGTTTGGTCGAGATGTTGGCCGTGTTGCGCCGACGGCAGAGGTGGGCCGGCATGGCCGCAGTTGGAGTGCGGGCGGCGGGGGTTGGTGGCCCTGCCACCTGCAGTTGAATTTTTTGTAAACTTTTTTTGTAATTTTTTATTGTTTGTCTTGTAAATAGTAAAGGAAGAATTTTTTTAAAATTTTTTATTGTAAATCCAAATATAAAAAATGAGAATTTTTTGTTGTTTTCTTTTTTAATGTTCCTGTAAAACAAACGTTAGAGTAAAAGAAACAAATAATTTTTTATTTTTTATTTATTTATTTACAACTAAGAAAATGAACGGGGATCTGATGAAAGTGGAAGGATCGAATTCGACTCTCCGACCACCGTGCGTGGTCGGAGTTGATAGATCGTGGAGGTAGAAATTGAAGGTGGAGAGATCAAGAAGATGAGATGAAAAATCGAGTCGGTGGCGTATCAAAAACGTCATGGATTTTTTAATGATCTAGAAACATAAAATGACAACGGATAAAAAAATGACGAAGTAAACAATGATTAACCTAGATAAGAGAAAGAAAAAATGTGGATCTCACCTTAGGAGCGGAAAAGGACCATGATCGCCTCGACAAGGCCGACTCGTTGTCACGGGACGGCTTGGAGACTAGGCAACTTTCTCGACGAAATTTTTCTCTCGGAGATCAGGCTCTTCTCTCTAAAGATTGATAAAGTTGGAATGAGGGAGAAGGAGCCATATAAATAGAAAAGATGGAATGAAATTTGATTTTTGAATTTTTTGGATAAGGAGATGAGAGATGAAAATTGAAATTAATTTTTGAATTTTTTGGTGGAAGAGATGACATGAGATAAAGTAAAAGAGATAAAACTATTTACAAAACTATCTAATTTTTTGAATTTTCGTCACTTTATTTATTTGAAATAAAAAGTGTTATTTTTTTTATTTTTTTATGATGGTTAATTAAAAATAGCAACTATATACATATACTATATACATATATGACATTATATACAAAGGTAAATAAGGAAATTAGCTTTTTTGTGTTTTAATTAAATTTTTTATTTTTATTTTTATTTGAAATAATTAGTAAGAATAATTTACAAATATATACAAATACAATATTTACAAAATACATGAGAAAATTGCACAAACCACCCTAGAAAACCAACATTTTACTTGTAACTCCAGAAATTATGAAATCACAGCCATTTTAAAGATAATTTAATTTAGAATCCAATGAAAGTGAGATTGGTTTAATTTGAGTTCGTATGGAGCCGGAATTGATTCTTCAATTAGTGCTTAGTGGCTTTTTCCAAGTGTGGCTATTTTTGTTCTGTACATGATTTAATTGTGCAATTATTTTTATTAATTAGGACACATTTTTTATTTACAACTTTGGTTTTGAAAGTTATTTGATTTGAGGTCAATTAAGGCACAAATAAAATAGTGTTAGTTTTATACAAATATACACAAAATAAGTGAGGAATATTTACAACAACACACATATTTTTTTTATTTTCTGCTTAAGGACCCTTATCTCCCCCTACTTTATTACTGGTCGATCAGGTCAAGTCTTGACCTTCTCTCGGGGTTCGGGTCAGCCTACATACAGTCTTCCCTTTTTTTCTTTATTTTTCCTTTCTTTATTTATTTATTTATTTTAGGTTAAAATTAGTAAGAAGTGTACAATATTTACACAGATGCAAGTTAGTAACAATATGGAGTTAGTGTTATATGCAGGTGTTTTATAAGGGATTTTAAGCTAAAATAAATGAATAAAGATGATGAATCACAGATTCATCATCCCCCTATGCTTTACCTTTGCTAGTCCCTTAGCAAACACTTATTTGAAAGAATAAGTGAAGAAAAAGAAAAAGAAAGGGAAAATAAAGAAAGTAGGACAATACGATTATTAAACTTATCTTCATAAAATTGTAGTTTGGAGCTCTGTCGGACCTTTAGATTATTAGTGTGTCGGAACTTCTGTGAGACTTAGAATTTTAAAATCGACCACCTTCAAGTTCTACACATCATTGTCACAGTTTCAGCTCAGAAGCCATCTTAGATCAATCTTATTCCTAAAGTATACCCTATGAACAATGAATAGTCGACGCATGTGTGTGAAAGGTTTTAGCTCTTCCCATCCAGAATGTTGGACTAACATGCAAATCTCCTATCCATTAACTCGTCCTCAAGGAGTCAGGTATTTCCTTCTAAGGTCTGTCACGCTGTGTTCACAATCGAATTGGGGGAGAAGTTAGAAGAATGAGAAAAGAACTGGAGGGTGGCCAGTGTAGTCACCTCTCCTTGTGAAGCTGGCCAGTGTAGCCGAGTCTCCAACAAGATCTACAGGTTTTCTTGAAGCTTAGACCTTTTTGGTCAGATATTTATTTGGTAGTAGCTTCTTTGTATTTGGATTTTTGGTGGCTCTGCTTGGATCTTGTTGTACCCCTACAGATATAGAATCTTTTTTTCCGTATATGTTTTGGGGTCTTAGAAAAAATTGTGCCCAGTCGTCCATCCCTTTTCCGAAGCTTTATTTCAACCCATACTCCGGTCTTTAGATTTCCACGCTACCAGAAAAGAAACTCACACAGTCTTCCAACATCTCGTCTAAGTTGAGCTAAGTGCATAGTGCGAGAGTACAAATTAATTCCCTATTCCAGAGTTGTACCCAGAATGAAGAGACCAGGTTAGACACTAAGAGTCAAACGCTGCACATTGTCATGCGGAACTCGAAGATTTAAGTCAAAGACCTAAAGCTTCTAAAATCCTATTTCTCGGTGAAGTTCCTCTGAGAATTAGGTAGATTAAGGTCCAACTAAGCTCCATTCTTCAATTTTATTCCAGACAAAGTTTAAATATCCATACTATCCTGAAAAATGCACATGCAAATACAAAAAAATATGAACAATGCAAAGGGTTTTTCTTTTATTTTTTTTTGAAGAGGAATGATGCACATGTGAAGAGAACACTTTTTTGAACTTTTTATGGATTTTTGGAGGAAAAATGCAGACGTGAAAGAAAGGTTTTTTTTAATTATGCAAATTTTTATAGATTTTTGATTTTGTAGTTTTTTTAAGGAAAAAGGGTTAGTAATATATACAAGTATATATAAGAGATTTTTTGGGTGTGTTTTTGTTTTTTTTTGTTTTTTTTTGTTTTTTTTTTGTTTTTGTTTTTTTTTTGTTTTTTTACACACGTGGATTTTACAAAATTATACATATAACCCCCCAAATAAATGTATTTAAAAGTACGAGTTATGTCTAAAGTATATATACAATATATACGACACCCCCCCTAAAATTAGCTCGAACTATGTCCTCATAGTGATCAGAGAGCGACAAAGGAAGACATAACTCGTGCTAACTATAGAAAGGTGAAAAGACTCCTATGATACAACGACTCAAAGAAAAGACAAAAAGATGAGAAGTTGGTGATCCCCCCTATACTTAGGATCAAGTGATCCTAAGTATAGTAGAATGTACAAAGGGGAAAACCGATGAAGAGATTGTACAGACTCACAAAGACACGATATGAACAACATCACCCCCCTATACTTAGGGTAGAGTATCCCTAAGTATAGGCAACAACAATAAGGGTTATAAACAGCACGAATATGAACAACACAAATCCTTCATCCCCCCCCTCCCCCTATACTTAGGATAAAGCACATCCTAAGTATAGCATATATACACACACATGGAAAAGGGGTGAATGATAAAACGGGAGAAGAAAGAGTGAAACGAAAGGATATACAAGAGGTGTTGAGCTTATGTATCGGACGCAGAAGGTGGAATCAAAAGATCATTGTCTGATACCAAAGATATAGAATTCACAACGGATAGGAATGTATCATGATCTAGATATGGCTTCAGCAATTGTCCGTTCACAACAAATGGCTATGCGTCAGATGACAACCAAGATATGACAATACTCCCTTTGTCACGCACAGCTCTCACGATAAACGGTCCTGACCACTTGCTTTTCAATTTTCTTGGAAATAACTTCAACTTAGCATCAAATAACCAAACTTTCTGATCAGCGGAGAAAGTCTTCCTTCGAATGTGTTTATCATGCCAGCACTTGACTTTCTCCTTATACATAAGTAAGTTATCATATGCAAAGTCTCGGAATTCCAGTAATTTGTTCAAATCCAACTTCCTATTCTTTCCGGCCTTCTCATAATCTAAATTGCATACACGTAGTGCCCATAAAGATTTGTGAATTAATTCCACTAGCATGTGACAAGGCTTTTCATACACCAATCTATAGGGAGATATACCCAAAGGAGATTTGTACGTCGTCCGATAAGCCCATAGAAGTGAATCAAGCATCTAGGACCAATTCTTCCTATCTGGACGTACAAGTTTTTGCAATATCATCTTGATCTCCCTATTTGAAATTTCTGCCAAGCCATTAGTCTGAGGGTGGTAGGGAGACGCAACTCTGTGCTCAATGGCATACTCCTTCTCAAGCTTCTTTACTTCTCTATTAATGAAATGGCTTCCCCCATCTGAAATCAGTATTTTGGGACTACTGAACCGTGCAATAATATGGTCCTTGAGAAAGGAACACACCGTACGACTATCTACGGCTCGGGTGGGGATAGCCTCCACCCATCGACTAACATAATCCACGACGAGCAGGATGTACTGAAATCCCTGATTGATGGGAAATGGGTCGATGAAGTATATTCCCCAAGCATCAAAAACATCAGAAATCTGTATGTATCTTAGGGGCATGGTATCTTTGGAACCAACTGTTCCTCCCATTTTCTGACAATCAATACAACCTCGAACATACTCTGTAGCATCCGTAAACAATGTGGGCCACCATAGGCCAGTCTGTAAAACCTTTGCTATCGTGCATTTCCCCGAATGATGCCCACCAGATTCTATCTTGTGACAGTGCTCAAGTACACCGGTGTGTTCCTCCTGAGGAATGTACCTTCTCCAGATACAATCCGCACCCTTACGAAATAGGTACGGATCCTCCCACAGGTAATAATGAATCTCTGACAGAAATCTGTCTACCTTGTACTTCGGCCAATCTTGTGCAACTTTCTTGGAGACAAGATAGTTCACAATATCAGCATACCATGGAAGCGAGTCTACAGACAAAATGGACTCATCTGGAAAGGTTTCAGAAATAGGAATCATGTTCTGCTCAGAAGTCTCTGTGTCTGTGATACGGGAAGGTGATATGCCACAATGTTTTTCACTCCAGGTTTATCTCGTATTTCTAAATCAAATTCTTGGAGAAGAAGGATCCATCTGATAAGGCGTAGTTTGGCATCCTTCTTTGCTTGCAAATATCGTATGGTAGTGTGATCCGTTTACACAATAACATGTGAGCCAATGAGGTAAGATCTGAACTTTTCTAGCCCAAACACAACTGCTAACATCTCCTTCTCTGTAAGTGTATAATTCCGATGTGCTTCATCCAGAGTCTTGCTAGCATAGTGTATAGCAAATGGTATCCCATCCCTTCTCTGTCCTAAAACTGCTCCAACTGCGAAATATGATGCATCTGTCATGATCTCAAAGGGAAGAGACCAATCAGGTGGTTGTAAGACCGGAGCACTAGTAACCATTTCTTTCATCTGATTGAATGCAAGGAGGACTTTCTCATTGACAACAAAATCAATCTCCTTACACAGAAGCTCAGCCAAAGGTCTGACGATTTTGCTGAAGTCTTTTATGAATCGCCTATAGAATCCTATGTCCCAGAAATGACCTCAACTGCTTCAAATTCTGCGGTGGGTCTAACTTGGAAATCACATCAATCTTAGCCGGGTCAACCTCCATACCATGTTTGGAGATGACATGGCCCAATACAATCCCATTAGTCACCATAAAGTGACTCTTCTCCCACGAGAGCACTAGGTTTACCTCACAGCAACGTTGAAGGACTCGGTCTAAATGAGCCAAACATGTGTCAAAACTATCCCCGTAGATCGAGAAATCGTCCATGAAAACTTCAAGAAAATTACCCACCATGTCGGCAAAAATGACCAACATACACATTTGAAATGTAGTGGGGGCGTTACACAATCCAAAGAGCATCCGTCTAAAGGCGTAAGTACCAAACGGACAAGTGAAAGTAGTTTTCTCCTGATCCTCAGGAGCGATAGTGACTTGGTTGTATCCCGAGTACCCATCCAATAAGCAAAAGAACTCTTTCCCTACCAACCTCTCAATAATCTGATCAATAAAGGGCAGTGGAAAGTGATCCTTCTTGGTAGCTGAGTTCAAGCGTTGGTAATCTATACGGACACGCCATGAAGTAGGTACCCAGGTCGGAATCTCCTCACCACGGTCATTCTTTACGATCGTGATCCTGGATTTCTTTGGAACCACATGTAAAGGGTTGACCCACTTGGAATCCAAAATGGGATATATAAAGCCAGCATCACACCATTTCTTGATCTCCTTCATGACAACCTCCCTTAGATTTGGATTTAGATGGCACTGGCATTCACGGGAGGGTTTACAGTCATCCTCTAGGTAGATATGATGCGAGCACAATGCTGGATTGATCCTACGGAGATCTGAGATATTCCATCCCATGGCCTTGCGATTTCCCTCAAGAACCTCTAGCACGCGAGATTCTTGTTCAGCGGTCAATTGCGAGCTGAGGATGACCGGAAACATTTGGGGGGGACCCGCAAGGAAGGCATATTTCAACGTTGATGGTAAAACCTTGAGCTCAGGTGGGGTCTAAATCGGCTCTGCGATAACCTCTGCTATTGTACTGGTAGACGGTATGTGATATGTGCTCTGTAGGCTATCCACCTTGGCTATTGACGGCTCAGCAAATAGAATATCTGATAGATCTGCGATGAATGATCTTTGCTCAGAGAGGAATGGCTCATCAAGATGTTCAATATTCTTATCAATGAACGGCTCAGATATCTCAGCAACAATCTCAGAAAGATGTCTCTCATCTGTGCACAAATCAGGAAATTCAACGAATGGCTCAGATATCTGGACTTCAGAACTCTGCTCAAACTGCTCATCGGCAACTATCTCAATTGGACCACCAAGGGAACTTAAGTCGACTGTGCTTTCCAGAGAGTCCTTTTGGGGAAGGAACTCATGGGTATCTATAAAATCCAAGAAAAGATATGTCTCTTTGAATTCAGCAAGAAAATCACAGTCATCTGGCTCTGATATAGCTTTCTCTGTATCATCTGCTGCTGGTGGTGGTGATGGTCTAGGATCAGAGATCATCTCAATTTTCACCTTGTCACTACGAGAGTGAAAGATGATATCTCCAGTACCATAATCAACTGTTGCTTCGGCCGTTCGGAGGAACGGTCGATCTAGTATGATCTTGATATGGAGTAACGGTGTAGAAGTGTCCATGTCCATGACAACAAAATCAACAGGGAATTTCATTCCCTGCACCGTTACGATAACGTCCTCTAAAATGCCTTTTGGCCTCTTAATCGATCTATCGGCAAACTGAAGGATCATTCTGGTAGTTTTAAGAGGCCCTAACTGGAATTCAATTAATAAAGAGGAAGGCATGAGATTAATGGAGGAACCGCTATCAAGAAGGGTACGATCAAATTCTTGATCAAAGATATGGCAACGGATGTGAGGTGCTCCCATGTCTTTCTTTTTCGGCGGAAGGTTGCTGATGGCATGAACTGTGGCCATGGTCAAGATGTATTTCTCTGTTTCCTTTCGTCTGTTCTTCCTTGGTTGACGCTTTTGGGTACATGCCTCTTTCATTCCTTTTTTATTGTAGGCATGTATTCCATGGCCTTAAGAAGTGGCATCTTTAAAATGACATTCTGTAAGATCTCAACCACTCTAGGATCATATAATGCTGTTTTTTATTTTTGAATTTTTTTAGCTTTGAGAGCAGAAGGAAATGGCACGGAATCAGAATAAACATGCAAACGTTCATTTCCTTTATTCAAAGTGTAATCATCATGTACAATAGGACAACCAGAATCAGTCTATATAGTGTTGTCCAATCTAGGTGAAGGAAAAATAGAATCTAAAAAAGAACGGGATGTTGTTGCTGGTGAAGAGGAAGAATCTGCAACTTGTATATTCTCCCTTGCTGATGGTGATCTGCATCTGCCTGGTGAAGGTGGTGGCAAAGGCGGTGAAACTCCAGATGTGGGTGCTGCTATACTGGCCTCTCGACTGTTGGTGAAGGAGATAATATAGAAGATGATGCTCTCTCGGTGGACCGATCTCCCAACCCCAACTGCTGCGTAGGCGGCTGCAATCTCCTACCACTCCTGAGATGAATGGCGTCAGATAAACATGTAAAATCAAGGGACATACCTGTCTCAGGGGTGGGTGGGCTTTTATCTACCTTCTCTTTGTGTCTGAAATTGTTGGGGTTGGCTTCGACCTGTGCTGGAATTAATGTCTTGGTGGTAGTCAGGTCATCGATCCGCTGAGTCAGTTCATTCATGTTCTTCATAAGCAATGCAAGTTGGTCCAGTGCTGGATTGACTGAAGGGGCCTCAGGTTGCTCATTGACTGATTGTCGCTGAGACTGATAGTGCGGAGGTTGTTGGTAACCATACGGATTCTGGTAATGAGGAGGAGGGGGATTGGATACTGTCCATAATATGCAGTCTGCTGCTGGTTAGGCTGAGGGAAATACATGGACAGCTGTTGTGGCTGGCCTTGTCACCAGTTTTGGAACTGAGGTGGAGACTGGTACTGAGGCTGGAACTGCTGGTGCTAGTACTGGTACTGTTGCTGCTGGTTGCCTCCTTGAAGCTGGTGGGTGGGTCTCTGACCCTGTTGCGAACCCAACTGGCCTTGCCCTGACGGGCGGGGCTAGTTTCGCTCACGGTCGAACCAGATACCATTCACCTCCTCAATGACAGGTGGAGGTGGAGACTTCTCCTCAGGAATGTAAGATACTTCTTGTTGGTACGGAACTATCTGATGTCCATGTTGTTGAGCTTGATCATGTGCATGCACGTAGTAGACATGCTGAACTGTAGATGGTCCTCTACTACTCTGCTGGGTGGAAGGAGTCTGCTCCCTAGTAGCATTCGTACTATGGACTGCATTAATTGTACTCACAAGAAGTTCCAGATGCTTTGTTATCTCATCCAGCTTATCCAGGTTTTTTGTCCTCTGCTCAATCACATGAAGCTTATCAAGTTCCTGGGATCGGTTTTCGATAATGTCCACTTTGGATAGGTGGTTTCGAATGATGGCCAAGTCTGCGCTATCCACCTTATCCACTTCTTGTGTTGTCGTCATTTTGATATCTTGTGGGGTACTGCAGGGGTGGTGACAGGGTGCTTCTGAAAAGCACGTGAAGAAGAAAGAGCTGCTGAACTTTCTGCCATCTCCTCAAAAAATTGATAAAGGACATCCTCGTCCTTGTTGAAGTGGCTTCCCCCACAAGTGGCATCTACCAGCTTCTGATTCTCAATGCTTAAACCCCCAAAGAAATTTTGTACAAGGCTAATCTTTGGAATATCATGATGGGGGCATTTCTCCGTCAGATCTTTGAAACGTTCCCACGCCTCGTAAATAGGCTCTTGGGGCATCTGGGAGAAATTAGTAATCAAGGATCGCATTTGGTTGAGTCGTCCAATTGGGTAATACTTGTTTAGAAGTGTGGATCTCAACTCTTCCCAAGTAGTAACAACCTTCCCCAAGTGATTTAACCAGTACAAAGCTTTGTCCATCAGACTGAATGGAAAGGCTAACATCTGCACTACCTCTAATGGGACATTTGGGTAGTGTATTGTTCCACAAATGCGATCGAACTGCTGGTGGTGTATATAAGGTTCTTCATTAATATTTCCATGGAATATTGGGAGAAGAGGAAAAATAGTAGGCTTAAGCTCAAAATGAACATGAACCGCAGGATTTGTATCCAAGAATTTGTTTGTCCTGCCCCTAGATTATAGGCATCTTTTAGTGTAGGCTTAGCCCCAGGTTCTATGTGAGGTTCTTCTCCCCCATTCCCACCTCCAGGGTTTCTATTATCCCCCTCTCTCTTGTCTTCTCTTTCTTGTCTTATCTCGAGAATCATATCTCTCAGTGTGGCCTGAAAATTATCATGCTCTGTTAACTGTGCTTGGATTGATTAAATGGAGGCTAACATGGTACTGTTGATCTCGCTCTCTTCCGACATGGTTCCCTTTCCCTTTGGTGGCATTAAGTGTCCGGCTTCTGACTCTAAAATTGTATATGCCACTCGATTAGTGCTCAGAATTGATGGAGTCTCATATATTAATTCAAGATTAAAGCCAATCTCAAATAGTGGATTCATGGGCGTGTGAATTGTGAAGTGGGGAAAGAGGAATATTCGTGAAGTGAGTCTCCCCAAATAGAAGGTGAACGGCTCGAAGCGTAGAATGAGCTCGCGGAGTCCGAACAAGAAATGCTCCGGCCCGACATCTTCGAAATCAATAGGCAGGATGCGAGAGCACGAATGTCAATGCAAGAGTGAAAGTGAATGAAGGCGCAACTGCGTAGAAGGATCTTTATCACTAACAAGCAAACACAATACAAACCCTCAGTTTATGGTTAGCGTCTCGCACCCTTAGTTAATTCGGTCAAATTAATGTCCAAATTAATGTTAATCATTCGTTGCAGTCAGATACGAGAGGCTAGTCAAAAACCACTTCTCAATTAATGTTAAGTTAATTTTAAGCGGCAGATATTTTTTTTACTTGGTGGAGTCCAAGGTCGATCTCAGGGAGGCATCTGTCTCCTTAGGTAAATTTTAGCAAGCGTCCAAGTGTCGGATTTTCGAGGAGGTATTTATTTGGTCTTTTTAATTTTTATGCAGACTTATGCAGAAAATGCAGGCCAATTTAACATTTCAATTTAATTAATATATCAAAGGAAGTCCAAAAAGTATGAAAATTGGCCAGATGATTAATGATGGTGAAAATGATCTACACTAATTTTTTTTTTGGATTTTTCAGTCACTAAATGGATTTACTGTGAGTTAAATAAATAGACAGGGTGATTTTCAATATTTAATTTTTAATAAATAGCAAACCACAATTTTTTCAAGAACAAAATTATCCTAGATAGCTCTAATGATAAGGAATCCAGGAAAATTTACAGATCTTAATTTCAAGGTGAAATGAATTTATTAAAATTCAATTAAGAAAATCACTCAACAATTTATTAAGGCCTCGATATGCGTGCAAATGACATGAAATTTTTATTATATGTTAAGAATAGCGTCCTTAAGATACTGTGAATTTTTGATGATTTTTGGAAGCACAGAGAATTAACTACAAATTAAAAGGTGTCACTGGGCAAAATATGTCAAAAATTCACCAATTAATTCATTAATAATTCAACTGAAATTACAAAAATATGACACGTGGACCAATAGACAGAGGACAAAATTCTCAACAAAGTGCAATTTTTAGATTTGCAAAATGATGTAAAATGCAACCTAGGGATGCGTGCAAACACAGGGGTGTAAATGCAATATAGAAAAATAAAAATACAATAAGCAAATATGCAGACAGGGACTAAAATGCAATTACCTATAATGTTGTGGACTTGAATGCAAATTCTCCACAGGACACGTGCTCCTCACGTGGGCTCAGCTTCACAGGGACCTCTTTGCAAATATGGAAAGCTCCAGGGGCCTCTGTGTAAATTACCCAGGTCGCACGTGCTCCTCACGTGGGCGGCCTAGGCTCGGATGGCTGCGGAGGCTCGGAGCTAGGCTCGGGCGCTCTGGAGGTCTGGAGTGAGGTTCGTGCGACCCGAACCTAGGCTCGGAGAGGAGGTTCGGGCCGGGGTTACGTGGCGTAATGAAGGCCCTTGGATCAAGATGGATCCGAGGGGTGTCGGTGCCGACGCGTGGCGTGACCTCGGGCCTTTGGATCGATGATGATCCAACGGCGGTCGATGGAGGCTGAAGATGCTGACGTGGCTTTCTCCTGAGCGTGGGATCAAGGATGATCCTACGGTCGATGGCGAGTCCGGTGAGCGGGCGACGTGGCCGACTGCGAACCGTTCGATCGAGATGATCGAACGGCCACTGGGGCTTCTTCCTCGACGGCCCTCCGCCTCCTGCGGAGGAGAAGGCGGGGCTCCGACGTAGCTGTTGTTGCTCCGCCTTTCCCTCCCGACGTCAGTGAAGGTCGATGGCGAGTCGGAGGTGCCTCAGAAGATGCACGGATGGTCGACGAAGCCTCCAGTGGTCTCAGAAGTGGCAGAGGGTGGATGGTTGGCGATGGCGATGAAGCAACGAGTTGGCTCCGGTGAAGTTCCGTTCAATCAGAAGAGGAGTACCTGCAGGTGTTGGAGAAGGAGCCGAAGCTCGTGCGTGTGTTTGTGAAGAAGTGAAGATGGTTGGCGATGGCCTAAGGCGAAGGGAGGCGGTCGGGCGACGGTGCTCCGGCCAGGTGGCGGAGCTGGAGCTGATGAAGGTTGACGTGCGTCGTCGGAAGGTGCGGAGGGGTCAGCGAGGATGGGAGCTTCGACGCGAAGCTCGGCGAGGTAGAATGGAAGCGAGAAGGTGATCGTGGATGCGTAATAAAATCGGAGAAGATAAAGGGAAAATAAGAAGAAGATCGGAGGAGGAATGGAGGGGGTTCACCTGGGGATTGGACCTCCTGCTTGGGGTCCAGGTCTTCGCTCGAGGGACCGGTGGTGTCCCGAGCTCCAGCAGCTGCTCGGAGGAGTGGTTGCGACACGGCGGAGCTGCCGTGGATCTCGCCGGAGCTGAAGCCCGTCTTCGCTCGATGAATCGCCGAATTGTTGTCACCAATTGGAAGGTCAGAGCTCAGGGAAGCTCTCTGGAGTGGCGGATGTGGCTGAAGGTTGCCGGTGGTGGAGTATTTAAAGGATGGAGTTGGTGGGTTGGGCTGGTGATGAGGTGAGGTTTGTGGTCGACGTGGGGCTTCTATGGTGGAGGTTGTGGGAAGCGAGGGAGCTGGCGAGGGTGAGGGAGGAGTGGTCTCCATCGTGGGGGTGTTAGCGGTCGGAGAGGGTGGCTGACGTGCAGCCGGAAATAGAAAGGGGGTGCCCCTCCCGCAAGGCAAGGAACGTGGGAGAGAGGGGCGCCCAGAGGTAAGAGACGAGGTCTCCACCGTTGGATCTTGTGATCCAACGGTGGTGATCGAAGCGGAAGGGGCGTGTGTGATTAGATCAAGGCACGTAGATGATGGGTCGTGATCGCGCCACGTGGCGAGAGCTGGGCGAGGCGCGGGCAAGCGGCTTGGATGAGGAGATGGAAATGATCGAGCGGACGAGGGGCGCCAACGGAAGGGCGGCTGCGATGGAGAGATCAAGGGCCTGATCAAGCGGTGTAGATGCCGCCACGTGGAGGGCTCTGGTGAGGGCGCTAATATGCGGCGTGGATTAAGGCCGGAGATGATCTGATGGTCCAGGATTTAGGCGCGCGTGGGCAGAGCTGGGCCGTTGGATCTGGAAGAGGATCCAACGGTTGGAGGTGAGGGCGGATGAGGCAAGGGGAGGCGGGCCGCGTGGCGCAACCAGAGGGTGCCACTTGGCCTGCTGTGAGTGGCTGGAACAAGATATACGTGTAGAGAGAAGAGGGGGCCGAATTTGGAAAAACTCAAAACATGAAAGTTGTAGATCTCGAATCTACAAGTTTTATGTTGACCAAAGATGGAAATGAGGTCAAATATGATACATAAATACAAAGATACAAGTATACACCTATGTAGTATACAAAGTGGCCCAAAAACCCAACTTTCTCATACGAGCTCCAAATTCATTGAAATTAGTCTCATTTTAAAGGTCTTTTAATGTGTAGTATTCTAAGAGTAAGTAGACCTAATTCGGAGTTTGTATGAGGGCTTTATGTGCATTTTAGTGTACAGGGGTTCTAGGGCTTTATTGACTATTTTACAAGGGGGATTTTTTGCATTCTTCCCTATATTATTAACTAAGGAGTACATATTCTAGAGAAGAGGTTATTTTAGTGAATGGGTATTTTACAAGGGATTTTTGGCTTCTTATTTAAATGTAAATGGACTGCTAAAATGTATGAATTATGGATGTATGCATGAATGTTATTTATGCAATATAAAGGGAAATATGCCTCTATTTGCTCGGGAACAAGGCTCTATTTTTGACTTTTGAAGTGATGAATCACAGATTCATCAACCCCCTATACTTAAACCTTGCTCGTCCCCGAGCAACTAAATGAAATGCAAGAGTGAAATGATTTTGGGTTCCATACCAAGGTCATGAAAAAAGTTAAAAATAGAGCTTGACTCGACCTTTGGATTAATTATGTGTCGGAACCTTATTGGGATCTGAGTTTAAGACTTAACAGACTTCACGTTCCACAAGTCTTCTTTTCAAGACTCCTCAACACACCTGATCAGAACAAGTCTACATACACAAACTCTAATGACCATGAATCTTTTCATGCAGTGTAAGTGGTATATGACTCCCCACCTCAAAAGTAACAAAGAAACAACCTCCCCCAACCTGGTAACTCTAATGCCTCGGTCTAGCAACTCTTTCCTCGAGAAGTGGGGTATTCCCTTCTAAGTTCAAGTGCAACCGGCTCAAGAAGAGGGGGAAGAAGTATAGACTTTTGGGAGCTCAGCCAGTGTAGCTAAGTCTCCCGCTGCAAGCTTCATGAGATGTAACATGGTGACCATAAGCTTTTGCTTTTCTTGACTACGTACACTCCGGTGGGGTTATTAAATTTTCAATCCGACCCACCACTTTTTTGGAGTTCTTTTTGGCATTTTTTTCAACAAAATGCCTCTGTACAACATATCTACATGGTGCAGCATATATACAAGAAATTTCCTCTTGAGCCAGTAGACTATCCCTCTTTTGAAGCTTTATTGCAACCCACAGCTTCTGTCTTTAGCCTTCATCACCACTAGGCCAAGTTGAGACGTACTTCCTTCACTAGAAGAAGAAGAGAGGTTCCGCCTAGAAGTACTACCCTCATATGCTACCCCAAGCTAAAGGAAACTGCCTCCTCATCACCTCATCCGTAGAGAGCCATGTGTAAAGTGCTGGTGCACGTCAAGCCATTGTCTCTAAGAGTCATGTGTGTGTTGTTAAGTGCTCTACCCAGGCTTGTCAAGATGACATATGAATATAGACTTGCGGACTCAAAGAATTAAGTCACTTGACCTGAAAAATCTTAACTCCAGTTCCTATAAGGTTCCTCTGAAATTAGGTGGATTAAGGTCAAATCACTTCCATCCTCAATATCTGCTCATAACTTAGTCAGAACCCACTAGCTTTTTCACTTTGTCTATGCAAAGTATGCCGATGAGATGTCATGCTATGAAAATGCAAGACTCTTTTTGGATGCAGAGATGGTATGCAAGGTTAAACAAGAAGCTTTTTTGTTTTATTTTTCTGGTATACATCATGTTTTACAACAAATTTTACAACTTTTTATACAAGTATTATACATAAAGTACACACTTTTTTTTCAATTTTTACCCACCCATAATTATTGTAAAATATACAAAAATACACGAAACATACGCGAAAGTACGAGCTATGGGTAAAGTATATATGTAATATATACACGCCCCCCTATACTTAGCGTGTGCTATGTCCTCAGAGCACGAAGAGCGAGGAAAAAGACATAGCTCGTGCTAAGCGTAGGAGAGCTAAAGGAACAAAAAGTATAGAAGTCGTCTCGCCCCCCTATACTTAGGCTCTGGCAGCCTAAGTGTAGAAGAAGATCAGAAATGGGGCGGACGAGGGAAAGATGGGTAGTGGATGGGTATCAATGCGGGCATCGGTCCCCCCTATACTTAGGCTCAGGTCAGCCTAAGTATCGGTAGGAAATTAGTATGAGGACCAATGTGATCTGGAGAATGTACAGAGAACCGACTCAGGTGACCCCTCCCCCCTATACTTAGGATCTGGTCATCCTAAGTATAGTCCAAGATAATGGTTCGATGATGTGGGGATGGGTTACTAGAATCGCGGGGGTAAAGGATAGGATGTACAAGATTGATGGTATACACAGATGAGTCGGTGTGAATCTTTCAAGATGCTGCTGATGGCTGGAATTCATTGCTGCAAGGTCTCATACGCGGCTCGATGTGAATCTGTTGTATCTGTCTCGCGCATGAATACAATCTCCTCAACATGGACTAACTGTTCGTTGGATTCGACGAAGTTCTTCAACAGTTGTCCATTCACTAGGAATGCCGGTGCGTCATCTGCGAGATCTGAGATCTCGACACATCCACTATCATGCATCGTATGGATGACAAATGGTCCCGTCCACTTAGACTTTAACTTGCCTTGGAAAATCTTCAAGCCTAGCATTGAACAACCATACCTTCTGTCCAGGAACAAAGGTCTTTCGTCTGATATATCTATCATGCCAACGCTTCACCTTGTCCTTGTACACCAAACTGTTGTCGTATGCTCGGTTTCTGACTTACACAAGCTCATTCAGGTCCATGTCTCTCTGTTTCTGACCCAGGTGTGTGTTCCAGTTGACCTTTTTTATTGCCCATTCTGATTTGTGCACTAACTCTGCGGGCAAATGGCACGGCTTTCCGAATACCATTCGGAATGGGGAGGTGCCTAACGGTGTCTTGTAAGCCGTCCTATACGCCCAGAGGACTTGATCCAAGATCTGAGACCACTCCTTCCTGTCCGGGCGAACAAGCTTTTGAAATATGGTCTTCACCTCCCTATTTGACACCTCAGCCATACCATTGGTTTGTGGGTGGTAAGGGCTTGCGACACGGTGTTCGATGCCGTAGTCCTTTAGGAGTTTTCTTCACCTCCCGATTCACAAAGTGGCTACCCCCGTCTGATATCATTATTTTGGGGATCCCGAACCTAGAGATTATGTGCTCTCTAATGAATTTACAGACAGTCCTGCTATCTGCGGTTCGGGTTGGGATAGCCTCCACCCATCTGGACAAATAATCTACCGCAAGGAGGATGTATTCGAACCCGTGGCTGACAGGGAATGGGCCCATGAAATCGATGCCCCAGGCGTCAAAGACATCACAAATGATGACCGGATGCATTGGCATCTCATCCTTGGAACCAACGGTTCCTCCCACTCTCTGGCAAACTGGGCACGACTTCGCGAAGGCGGTGGCATCGCGAAACAGAGTCGGCCAGTAGAAGCCACACTGAAGTACCTTCCATGCGGTCCTCTTCCCGGAGTGGTGTCCTCCTGCCTCCAAGCTATGGCATAAAGAAAGGACACTCTGGTATTCCTCCTGAGGAATACAACGTCTCCAGACACAATCCGGTCCTTCAAAGAAAAGGATTGGATCCTCCCAATGGTAGTGTCTTGCATCCGACTTTAATCGGTCGATTTGGTTCTTAGGCCAATCTTCGGGAACTTTCTTGGAGACAAGATAATTCACGATATTGGCGTACCATGGGAGTGAGTCGATAACAAAAATCGACTCGTCAGGGAAGGAGTCTCGAATTGGTGAAACCTCGGAAGTATTAAGATCTTCGAGACGAGAAAGATGATCGGCCACTACGTTCTTCTTTCCAAGTTTATCACGGATGTCCAAATCAAACTCCTGGATAAGTAAAATCCAATGAAGAAGACGCGCCTTCGCGTCCTTCTTCTCCATCAAATACCGTAGTGTCGTGTGGTCAGTGAACACAGTTACCTTGGATCCAATTAGGTGAGATCTGAATTTGTCCAAGGCAAACACTACCGCAAGCATTTCCTTTTCCGTAACTGTATAGTTACGCTGCGCAGAATCAAGCACTTTGCTTGCATAGTGAATTGCAAAAGGGACGCCCTCTCTTCTTTGTCCCAACACAGCCCCAACAGCATAATCAGAGGCATCCGTCATGATCTCAAAGGGTAGAGACCAATCTGGGGCTTGCAGGATGGGTGCGTCCATAATCATTCCTTGTAAAAGCTTAAAGGCCTCAAGACATTTGTGATCAACAATAAACTCCATGTCTTTGCCTAAAAGCTCAGTTAGCGGTCGGGCAATCTTAGAAAAATCCTTAATGAATCTCCGATAAAATCCAACATGCCCGAGGAACGACCGCAACTGCTTTACGTTGGTGGGTGGCTGGAGTCGTCTGATCACATCCACCTTGGCAGGGTCAACCTCCATTCCTCTCTTGGAGATGACATGCCCCAACACTATGCCCTCCGTCACCATGAAGTAACTTTTCTCCCAGGAGAGCACCAGATTAACCTCACAACATCTTTTGAGGACTCGGTCCAGATTCCTAAGACAGGAATCGAAAGAATCGCCGTGGACCGAGAAGTCATCCATGAAGACTTCCAGGAATTCGCCGACCATTTCGGTGAATACAGCAATCATGCACCTTTGAAAAGTACCTGGAGCATTGCATAGCCCAAAAGGCATGCGCCTGAAAGCATAGGTACCAAAGGGGCATGTAAACGTGGTCTTTTCCTGGTCCTCCGGAGCTATAGCTACTTGATTGTAGCCCGAGAACCCATCTAGGAAGCAGAAGAATTCTTTCCCCGCTAATCTTTCTAAAATCTGATCGATGAACGGTAGGGGGAAATGATCCTTCTTCGTCGCGACATTCAGGCGTCTGTAATCCACACAGACGCGCCACGACGTGGGCACTCTCGTCACAATCTCCTCTCCATCCTCGTTGGTGGTCGTCTGAATTCCCGACTTCTTCGGGACAACATGGATTGGGGCCACCCACTTAGAGTCGGAGATTGGGTAAATGAAACCCACGTCGCACCATTTTTCTATCTCTTTTTTCACGACCTCTCGTAAATTTGGATTCAACCGGCGTTGGAATTCACGAGAGGGTTTGGCTTCGTTCTCCAAGTAAATATGGTGCAAACACAGAGCAAGATTTATCCCGTGGAGATCGGAAAAGCTCCAGCCTATCGCCTTGCAGTTTTTCTCCAGGATCTCTAGCAAGCGAGATTCCTGCTCCTCGGTCAATTGCGAACTGATAATGACCGGAAATTTCTTGTCTTGGCCCGCAAGGAAGGCATATTTCAAGGTTGTGGGTAGGGGTTTGAGCTCAGGAATAGTGTGATCGTCTAAGAAATCTGGCTCAATCTGCTCTGGTTCAGTGTTGGAAGTGGCTGGATCGTGTTCTGTGATAGCTGCCACCAAGCGCGGCTCTGGAGTCGGATCGTCAAAAGTTTCCATACAATCGGCAAACGCCTCGTCCGACTCGTCATCCTCATCTTCCGATTGTCCTAAAGATGTAAGGACTGACAGGACCAACTGGGCCTCTACGTCATCGAAGATGTAGGGCGATGCAGGCTCAGAGCTGTACTCGTTCCTGAGGATCTCGCAGACTGACTCATGCATTGGATCATCTTCGAAGGAGATGGACACCTCGATGCTGGCTGGGTTCTGTCTCCATGGCCCAACTAAGTCTACATGCACGCAGTCTGTTCCGGTAGAAGAGTACTCGGTGCTGGATTCGGAATCCGGTCTCTGCCATCTTGTCTGCTTCATTTTAAGTTCCTCATCTCCGCCTGGAGTTTGGAACAGAATCTTCCCATTCTTATAATCAAATAAGGCCCCTGCTGTTCTAAGGAAGGGCCTACCTAGAATGATCTGGGAATCTCTCCAATTACGAGGGGTTTCCATATCCAGGACAGTGAAGTCCACCATGTATTCTTGCCCCTCGACTTTGATCACAATGTTCCTCAACTCTCCTTTGGACCTCTTAGTTGATTTGTCAGCGAACTGTAGAAGAGCTCTTGATTTCCTAAGAGGTCCGAGATTAAGCCGCTCATAGAGGGCTGTGGACATCAAATTGATTGAGGAACCATTGTCCAGGAGAGTGCGTGCAAACGCGATGTCATCAACATGACTCACCACATAATGTGCACCCATGTCTCTTCGTTTCCGAGGAAACGAGTTCTTTATTGCACAAGTCGTGGCTACTGATAAAACGTGTTTCTCAACACGGCTTTTGGTCTTCCTGCTAACCCTAGTAGGTGTGCATCTCACCTTAAGGTATTTTTGGAATGCAGGGGTCATCTCCACGTACTTGTCAAAGGGGATTGTGACCTTGATATATTTGTTACAGAATTCAGCCATCTCAGGGTCATCTTTTTGGATTTTTTTTGGTTTTCTTCTTTCCACCCGTAAGAGCTCGGGGGAAAGGAATTATTGACTCTAACTCAGGTTCGGAAACTGAAATTTTCTCATTGACTTTGGGAACTGAGTTCTTAACAGGACTTTGACTCTGATACAAACTAGGACGCTGACTCTGACTAAAAGGAAAATGCTGAGGCGAAACTGGTGATGCTTCTTCCGCGACTGCTGGACGATCCTCCTCAGATGGAGGTGCGGTCTCTTCATCGGTTTCTTCTGACTCTATGCAAATGCGAGACTGCTGCTTCGAGGACTCAGATATCCTCTTCTTCTGCCGGCGATGATGGTGGTGATGCCCCTCCTCTTCTTCCTCCGAGTTCTCCTCAGGTAGAGTGTCGGAGGCTCCTTCCTTCTGCTCCCGTGCCCGATCAGGTATGGTCACGGTCCTTCCGCTCCTGAGGGACATGTGATTTACATTATCGTACGAAAGGATCTCATGTTCAGATAAATAATTATCTGAATAGTATACCTGATCTCGAGGTCGGTTCTGGCCATGGAGTATGTTGTTCGGGTTGGCCTGAACCTGTGCGGGAATTGGGGTCTTTGGCGCCATCTGTTGGTCCTGGGTATGAGAGACCCGATTGATGTCGGTTCTCATGTCCAGGTAATCATTCTGCATCTGTTGGACCCTATCAGACAAGGTCTGGATCGCCAAGGTGAGAGACTCCAATTCGGTGGGCTGGGCTGCCTGCTGTGCAGACGAGGTTCTGTATTGGCCCTGCTGGCCATGTCGATATTGCTATTGCTGATGGGATGGTGCTGGCCCCTGCTGATAGTAGCGCTGCTGCTGCTGGTATTGCTGCGGCTGGTACCCTTGTTCTGGCCTGGACTGAAAGCGCGGTGTTGGAACGAGCCTGGTTTCTTGGTAGACTGGGGATGAACTGTGAGGCTGATCCTTCCCCATTTCGGCTTGCCTGACAATCAGGTCACGGCTATACCAAAGTCCGTTGATCTCGTACACTTGTGGAGGCTCCTCGTATCCCGTCTCCACTTGTGGGGGTGCATGCTGGTCCTGCTGGGGGTAAGTCTGATCCCAGCTACTCTGAGGCCCCGGTGCATGTTCCTGTACAAGATGGACTCGATGTACAGGTACAGGTGGTGCAGAAGGGGCAGGTAGCTTGATCTTAGCTACCTTCTCAGAAAGTTCCTCCACTTGCTTCGGTAGACGTGAGAGAGACTCAAGTTCCGCGACTCTCTTGTGGATCTGCTCGACCATGGTAAGCTTGTAGGCAATCATCCCCATGCTGGGGATGAGGTCCTCAGTCAGATCCGCTACAGTCCTTCGGGTTGTCTCATTGGATAGGATGGAAGGAGACAACTGATAGGCCCTGGTGGCCTGCGACCTGCCGGTTTCCACCATCTGCTCTAGGATCTTCCATACGGCGTGCTCGTTTTTGTTCAGATAGCTTCCTCCACAGGCGGCACTGACTAACCCCTGCATCTCTGGGGTTAGACCACAGATCAAGTTCTGGACTAAGATCGCCTTTGAAATGCCGTGGCAGGGGCATTTCTGTACTAAATCATTCAACCTATCCCAAGCATCATGGAAAGGTTCACTAGGTCCTTGGGCGAAGCTGGCGATCTTCGTTCTCATCTGGTTTGTCCTACTGAGAGGGTAGAACTTTTTCAAGAATAGGTCTTTAAACTGCATCCAGGTATTGCATACCACCCCTAAGTTTTTCATCCAATGAGCAGCCTTATCACCTAAGGCAAAAGGGGTGGCCTTCAGCCGAATATAATCTTGGCCAACATTGGATGGCTAAGATTGTTGCACACCAACTCGAAGTCACGGAGGAAAGTGTATGGTTCTTCATTAAGGTTTCCGTTGAACTTCGGAAGCAGACTAAGGAAGTGGGGCTTCAGTTCAAATGCCTGGGCGGGAACTGCAGGTGCCAACCAGTTCTGAATCTCATTCTCCGCCGGGTTATAGGTATCGACCATTGGTCGGTCGATTCCTTCTGCTACTATGATCTGTCCCATCCGTGCCGTGAGATCTGCATTCTTCTGTTCGGCTTCAGCGAGGCGAGCAAGAATCTGTTTTATTTGTTCCTCATCCAGTGGTACTTTTGGCGGCATCTCGTCCTCTAGTCCTGGGGGGAAAGTAAGGTCGATGTCAGAGGATAAATCGAGGAAAGGATTACCGAGGCGATGATCTTCCTCGATAATCTCGGAGGAGATGAAAGGGTTGGTTTGAGAGTTACCACCCTGAGTATGAGGGAACCAAGACTCAAGAGGGTCATGAATCTTGGTTGGTCCAAGGTACGCTTGGGCCGATGAAGACGAGTCGCTTGGGGGACTCATAGAGAGATCGGTAAATAATGCGTCGAGATCTCCCCAGTTACTCATCTTGATGTGGCGAGAAGAAGAAGATAGGGTTTAACTCCTACCTGAAGTAAGCAAAATCAATCCCAAAACCCTGAGTTCACACTCAACACAGTGAAGGACTCGAAGTCGAGTCCGATTAATCTTGTAATTTTTAAGTGTGATTTTTCAAACAAGATAGCAAGGATTACGCAGCCTATAGGGAAGTCGGCTTAGAGTCGGATGCGTCTTCCCTATTTATCCTGTCGCCTAAGATATCGCCGATCCTCCCTTTCTGCGCTCCTATCCGGAGTGGGGACTCAATGACGTGCCCCTATCTACCTGCAAGCAGGCGGAGGCTGACAAAGCTAGGCCTTGTCGCAGAGTACCGCTGGTTCACCCCTATCTACCCACGAAGGTGGAGGCTACTTGGTACTTGTCAATGAGCTTAAAAGTATCCCACTTGTGATATTTGCTAAGATCAGTTGGCTCGTGATATGGAAGGCGGGGATTTGGGCTCTGCCTTAAGGTGTTCACACACACTCAAGTACCCTCACTCAGCCTGAAAACAGGGTCGGGGATTAATCTCCCGCAACCAATTTTCAAATTTTATTCTCTTTTTTTTGGTCAATACTGTTTAGCAATCCCGATTTTAAGTTAAGTTATCACTGATTAAGTCCACCACACAGCACGCCTATCGGATAGTCCCAATTTCCGTTTAATTAAATGTGAAAATCAGAGGGAGAAATCGAGAAAAAGCCGATGCACGATAAAATAATGATGTTATGCTGAGTTCAGGAGACTTACAGTGATCCCTTCGCTTTTATGCAGGATGCAGAACAGAATTAAAATTTTATCTAAATGCAAATGCAGGCGATGAAAGCCGCTCCTAGACAGGCAGTTCTATTAACGTGAAGAACAGTTTAATTTGGCTAAGTACTGCGGTCTAAGTGCGTCTTTTAAGTGATTTGTGTGGTCCTAATGATTACGAGCACAAGCAATTCCTAGATTGGCTCGGGAAGCCACTAGTGCAAGCTAAGTTACCATTCAACCACACAGCACACGGGGACACGATTCCACTATTTTTACACACGCGAGAACCCGAACGGGAACCGCTAGAAAAGATGCGAAAAATGTGGAAATAAATGAATTACAGGTTCTCTCAAATCATTCAAACCAATTCGAATGCGGGTTCCTCGAAGCGTCTTCGACTCCGGTGTCCCTCGCACAAAAACAAGTTGAGGTCAGATAAAGAACGACACAAAAATGCAAAAAATTTTAAAGACAGAGAAATATTCACAAGAAAAACCGGGGGTCAGACTACCCGGGGAAAGAAAATCAAGCACTCAAAATTTCACCAAACTTAACCTAAGCCGTGCCTCCCCGGCAACGGTGCCATTTTGGTTAGCGTCCCGCACCCTTAGTTAATTCGGTCAAATTAATGTCCAAATTAATGTTAATCGTTCGTTGCAGTCGGATACGAGAGGCTAGTCAAAAACCACTTCTCAATTAATGTTAAGTTAATTTTAAGCGGCAGATATTTTTTTTACTTGGTGGAGTCCAAGGTCGATCTCAGGGAGGCATCTGTCTCCTTAGGTAAATTTTAGCAAGCGTCCAAGTGTCAGATTTTCGAGGAGGTATTTTTTTGGTCTTTTTAATTTTTATGCAGACCTATGCAGAAAATGTAGGCCAATTTAACGTTTCAATTTAATTAATATATCAAATGAAGTCCAAAAAGTATGAAAATTGGCCAGATGATTAATGATGGTGAAAATGATCTACACTAATTTTTTTGGATTTTTCAGTCACTAAATGGATTTACTGTGAGTTAAATAAACAGACAGGGTGATTTTCAATATTTAATTTTTAATAAATAGCAAACCACAATTTTTTCAAGAACTAAAATTATCCTAGATAGCTCTAATGATAAGGAATCCAGGAAAATTTACAGATCTTAATTTCAAGGTGAAATGAACTTATTAAAATTCAATTAAGAAAATCACTCAACAATTTATTAAGGCCTCGATATGCGTGCAAATGACATGAAATTTTTATGGTATGTTAAGAATATCGTCCTTAAGCTACTTTCAATTTTCGATGATTTTTGGAAGCACAGAGAATTAACTACAAATTAAAAGGTGTCACTAAGCAAAATATGTCAAAAATTCACCAATTAATTCATTAATAATTCAACTGAAATTACAAAAATATGACACGTGGACCAATAGACAGAGGACAAAATTCTCAATAAAGTGCAATTTTTAGATTTGCAAAATGATGTAAAATGCAACCTAGGGATGCGTGCAAACACAGGGGTGTAAATGCAATATAGAAAAATAAAAATACAATAAGCAAATATGCAGACAGGGACTAAAATGCAATTACCTATAATGTTGTGGACTTGAATGCAAATTCTCCACAGGACACGTGCTCCTCACGTGGGCTCAGCTTCACAGGGACCTCTTTGCAAATATGGAAAGCTCCAGGGGCCTCTGTGTAAATTACCCAGGTCGCACGTGCTCCTCACGTGGGCGGCCTAGGCTCGGATGGCTGCGGAGGCTCGGAGCTAGGCTCGGGCGCTCTGGAGGTCTGGAGTGAGGTTCGTGCGACCCGAACCTAGGCTCGGAGAGGAGGTTCGGGCCGGGGCTACATGGCGTAATGAAGGCCCTTGGATCAAGATGGATCCGAGGGGTGTCAGTGCCGACGCGTGGCGTGACCTCGGGCCTTTGGATCGATGATGATCCAACGGCGGTCGATGGAGGCTGAAGATGCTGACGTGGCTTTCTCCTGAGCGTGGGATCAAGGATGATCCTACGGTCGATGGCGAGTCCGGTGGGCGGGCGACGTGGCCGACTGCGAACCGTTCGATCGAGATGATCGAACGGCCACTGGGGCTTCTTCCTCGACGGCCCTCCGCCTCCTGCAGAGGAGAAGGCGGGGCTCCGGCGTAGCTGTTGTTGCTCCGCCTTTCCCTCCCGACGTCAGTGAAGGTCGATGGCGAGTCGGAGGTGCCTCAGAAGATGCACGAATGGTCGACGAAGCCTCCGGTGGTCTCAGAAGCGGCAGAGGGTGGATGGTTGGCGATGGCGATGAAGCTCCGAGTTGGCTCCGGTGAAGTTCCGTTCAATCAGAAGAGGAGTACCTGCAGGTGTTGGAGAAGGAGCCGAAGCTCGTGCGTGTGTTTGTGAAGAAGTGAAGATGGTTGGCGATGGCCTAAGGCGAAGGGAGGCGGTCGGGCGACGGTGCTCCGGCCAGGTGGCGGAGCTGGAGCTGATGAAGGTTGACGTGCGTCGTCGGAAGGTGCGGAGGGGTCAGCGAGGTGGGAGCTTCGACGCGAAGCTCGGTGAGGTAGAATGGAAGCGAGAAGGTGATTGTGGATGCGTAATAAAATCGGAGAAGATAGAGGGAAAAATAAGAAGAAGATCGGAGGAGGAATGGAGGGGGTTCACCTGGGGATTGGACCTCCTGCTTGGGGTCCAGGTCTTCGCTCGAGGGACCGGTGGTGTCCCGAGCTCCAGCAGCTGCTCGGAGGAGTGGCTGCGACACGGCGGAGCTGCCGTGGATCTCGCCGGAGCTGAAGCCCGTCTTCGCTCGATGAATCGCCGAATTGCTGTCACCAACTGGAAGGTCAGAGCTCAGGGAAGCTCTCTGGAGTGGCGGATGCGGCTGAAGGTTGCCGGTGGTA